>SMGT01001155.1:180392-255095 GCA_004794575.1 Lanistes nyassanus | reverse complement strand
CCCCCCCCCCCCCCCCCCCCCCACAACGAACAAAGAAAACTTTCGCAACTGAGATTTGAACACCTAATTTCCTAAAAGCAATGCTTTAACCTTTCAGCTACAGAGCACTTCGCCAGATTCCCTTCATTCTGACCATAAGAAGCTGCACGAGCCGAGACATCACAATGCATCTTCTTAAGGCTAGAATGAACACAACCTGTCGATGCGGTCCGTAGTCGAATGGTTAAAGCGTTTTGTCATTTACTGAAAATACAGTGTTCGATTTTCGCATCTTCCATTTTTTTAAACCGACGTTTAATGTGTAGTCCTACGGATCCTTATTCAGTAGGTGATACAGCCAGCAGCCTGCACGACCACATGCCCTATCCCCTATTGAGGAGGCTGAAATGAATGCCGTATCGCCTATTCAGTAGATGCGTACTGGGTGTAGATAGATAGGCTGTTTGCTGCTTAGGGTCCCGTAGCAAACAAGGTGCACATCAGGACGGTGTTGCTTGAGACAAGTTAACGTCCTGCCACACTGGGAGTGTTGTCACAGCACAGGCCTCAGTCCCACCCAGTCACGTTACACTGACACCAGCCCAGCCAGTCCTAGTACTACTCTTCCCTACAGTGCCAAACGTCTGGCAGGGCAACTACTAGATTGTCAGTTTTTAAGACTTAGGTATGACTGGGCCGGGGTACGATTTACGTACGAACCACCAACCTCCCGCCTCAAGCCTTAACCACTAGACCACCGAGGAGGTCAGACAGAGCGCTACTACATTTTACCGTCGTACTCTCTGGGGGTTCATTCTTTCAATTAGAAATCAGAAACTTGTGAAAAGGAAGCTAGTTTAACAGATGAGTCAAGATTAAAGATTAACAATTAAATTTTGTTTTTGCTTTGTAACTAAATTTTTAAATAATATTGTGGTACACCAAATTCAGTCTTTATAAAGATATACACTTAAAGCACACAATGCAGGCTCTGTATAAATAAACATTTTAGTCAGAGATCCCAGGAACAGGTTTGCATCACCGTCTTTCCGCATAACTGATCAGGCAAATAACGGTTGGCTAGTTGGTTGGTTGGTTGGTTGGTTGGTTGGTTGGTTGGTTGGTTGGTTGGTTGTTGGTTGATTGATTGACTGATTGATTATACAGAACGAGAGAGTGTCGCACAAGGCCAAACGCAGACTCATCTCTCCTGCCCAGTCAAGAACGCAGACACATTCTACCCTGACTACAGTCAAGGATGTCCCTCTAGCAACTACTTCCGGTGTCAGAAGGGCATTATGTGGCACCTCTCCTGCTCAGAAGGCCTCGTCTTCGACGAAGGCACAGACACGTGCGTGGTGTCTTCTACCCTTTCCTGCGGAGTTACCGGCCCTGAGTGTGGGACAGGCATGGCAGGGAAGCGTGGGGCAGTGTATGCTGACTACACGCACGGTTGTCCCACTTCCAGATTTGAAATCTGCACCGAAAGCGGGGCGACAACTCAGGTGTCTTGCCCACCGGGTCTCTACTACAATGGCGCCATCAAAAGTTGTGACTACATCGACAGCATCATGTGCAGCTATATTGTTCTGGCATTCAAGGTCAACCCTGTTTGAACGCAGATATGTTCTGTCAAACTGACACAAACAGGATGTCACCTGCCGTTCAGGGAATTCTCCACCAGTGTCCCATTCGCTGTTCCAATCAAGTCAGTGTTTTTCACCATTTCCCCCTTCTTCCTTTCCGTAATATTTTCATTCGTGGAATCAGGTGTGTAGAACCAGAAAGCTAGCTGGTTCAGAAACAAAGAAGACTGTACGCAAGTGTCTGGAACTGAGTGGTTACGCGGGTCATCCGGCCGCTCAGGTGCCAGTACCACAGACGTGACTTCCTCTTCGTCACATAAAATGCCAAGTCTTTAAAGGCGGTGAGCAACATCTTTCTTTTAAGTCTAAACCAGATCCACAGACAGATCTGCCTCAGAAGCAGCACGGCGTCCGAGGTCGGGATTACCATCATTCGTTAGTTTACTAACTGGCAGTCTCAAAACTAATTTTACTCTAGTGCATTACCATGGTAACAAAAACCTTGGGCGCCGCCATTACACCCCACATCGAGGTGTCCTCAGAATGTGTCATTTGCACGCCTTTGGCCTAACCTACGCCCGACTATAGGCCTCAGTCCAGACTACATACGCCATATAGATACGCCGGCTGCTTTGCTCCTCATTCAGATCGAGACGAGCCACGTCTGTCGGACTATAGGAAGTGACTAAAGCGTTGATTTCGTTTCGTGGTGAGATCCACACGAGTTTTTATATTTTTTGCTACAACTGGGACAAGAAGAGCTTGAAAAAGCGCAGAAAAACTGGAGCCAATCAAAATACAGTCTTATGTAAAATATGCTAATCTCTTAGGGTCACCATTGAAAACGTTGCAGTTTCCTGGAAGATCTTTACTGCTTATAACCCACCCCACCCCTCCCCTTACCCTTCCCCTAACCCCCCTCCCGAAACATCCCCCTCTTCCTCCCCACCGACCCGGAAATAGCTGCGAAATATAGCTCGCCATTTGATTGGCTCCGCTTCTTACACGCCCTAATTAGAGCTCGTCATTTGATTGGCTCCAGTGAATTAGAGCTTTTACATGCTGGGCAGGCTTCCCTGATGGGGTCTTGGAGGGGACGATGGGGGGGACGATGGGGGTTAGCGGACAAGGGTGAGGGGTGGGGGGCAGTAGTAACAAGACCTACCACCAGTGTCTGAAACCCCCATCCCGCCCATTATCTTCCACCCCTGCATCCATGAGCGGCTGGGCTGGGGATAGGAGTGGGGCAGGTGGATGTTACGGGTGAGGGTGGGACAGCTTTAAAAATAGGCGTTAGCGGTTGTTGGAGGGTGGGGGTGGGATAGGGGCCGGTGTTAATGGTAGGGCAATGATGGTTTAGAAGTGTGTGTGGGAGGGGTGATGCTTAGAGGTGGTGTGGTCTGGGGGTTAGGAGTGGGGCGTTCATTGGCTAGGGTCGGGTGGTGACGGTTAGGAGTGGGGCGGTCATGGTTAAGGATAGGCAATCACAGGCAGGGGTGGTGTAAGAGATTAGTTGTGGGGATTCCAGTGGCTGGTTGCGGGTCTTATACCTGTTGCTACACTTTGCCACAGACGCTGTTTCAGGGACAAAGGTAGTCTGCCCATACGCCTCTTCTCCTTTTGGTCTAAATTTAAGCCCGTTTTTTTTTTGACAATTAGTTCCTTAGGAGCCGTGCAGTCGACATTTTATGCTAGTCCAGTCTATAGGTCATAGTGTGCCAAAGTGTCTACTAGAAAATGTCCCTTGCTTCAGAAATTTGAATTTGTTTTTCAAACAAGTCAGAAATTGTCTGTAAAGGGCTTATGCCAAAGCCGAGCAACTGGCCACAGATCTACATTTCTTTACCGTAGACTACAGTGTAATCAGAGCCATTAGAGCAGGAAGGTAGCTGTCCTCTCTGCACAAGTGACATAAGAAACAATTACCACGAGTACATCTACATAGATCTATAGGTGTCTTTGAAAATTATATGGTCAACAGATATCCGACAGTAATGATCGAGAGCAGAAAAGCAAATTCTTTACTTAATTTGTCATACGGGTGTGCAAGAAAATAAAAGACATTCACTGATTCTTCGTATAATTGATCAGTCTTCTGCCCTCTGTGTCTGCTACCGAGTCACGAGTGCCCCCACTCCCGATAATTCCCTGTTCCGGGCCAGTCGATTTGTGACATGGTATGATGGTAACGGGAAGAAACTAAATGCATAATTGTTCAGCATAAAGCTTAATGACATTAACAGCACAACTGCAATCCAACTGCACAAATTGAAAAAAATACATAGATGCAATTCTCAAAATTAAAAGAGAAGAAAACTGAGTGGGTGTTGGGAGCGAAGATGCAGGAAACCTTTAGCAGTACTACTTCCCATGGATTCGACTTCAAAACAGAGAATTTCCCTCAGACTTGTCCGTGCACTGTAAACATAAAAAAACAGAATGAAACTGTTGCTCATCCTCTATGAGAGGACCTCTGTATGATGGGGACATTAAGTTTTAACAAATAGTCTTGGTCAGAAACAAATAGCATGGTGCACCATCTTCGTCATGGAAATGACTGGCCATCAACTATATCCATGCACTTTCATGCAGCAGAACTATATCGTGCCTCCCTTACACAGCAGGCCAACTAAATTCCCAGTAAGGCCATTTGGAAACAACAGATATTTCGAGGCATCTTGCCTCATTGTAAACATCGTTTTGGAACAACCTTGTCTTGTGATGGACCTCACAGTGCCATCGATTAAACCAATGCAGTAATCCAGCCATCAAAGTGGTGGTGACAGTTAAGGTTATACAAAAAGTCCCCGTTGCCTCAAACAGCACTAACACTCCCCATGGTGATCTGCCAGACAATTCGGATACACCAAACACATCCACAATATGCGCAGTCTCAAGTTCTGGAAAACAAAATCAAGATTGCCAAGAATAATCAGAATTTTTCTAGTTTTGTTCTTGTCTTGCTCTTAACTGTGGATGATGTTTGAAAATGTTCCTGACTGAATCATTATCATTTCAGGAAAAAAACTCCCCCCACCAATTACAACAGCCTTATTGCAAAACTGAAGGACGATCTGTTTCCCAACCTGTTGGTCAGTGGTGCGTTCATCTCTCCCTCTGTGTGTGTTCGTTGTTTTCACTAGCGTGTCTTGTGTCCATCGTCCGCGCGAAGTGTGCATGAAATGTGTTCTCGCGCGTTAAAAATCCACATTTTATTTATTTATTTAAAACCAGTACGTGTGCACAAGCCCATAGTATGGTATTCATGGATTTTCTACCCTTCCTTCTCCAGTTCAAAATTTTGTCACCTTAGACTTAATAAAGAACAAATGCGGACCGAGCGCTTAAATTATCGAACGATAACTCCAACAAGAGATACTGGCAGCGCTCAACATAACCGTATGCAGACGCACGTGACCAAGGGAGCTTACCGTACCCAAACACGTAGTAAAGAGAGGGTCGAAAGAAAGGAACGTGGCAGATCCTCAAAAAAGATCTGCCATCCCTTTCTTTATAACGGCGCTAGTCTTCACACAGCTAGCCCTCGGTGCACAAAGTGTGCATACAGAGAATCCCTATTAAATGTAGTCAGCCCGCTCACTAAGCGAATGCTGACAACTGGGATCCAAAGACGAACACAACATAGGACAATTACATGAAATCCTCAAGGTGCAAATTATAATTAATAAAGAACAAATAAGACCTTAGACTTCTGAAACCTCCCTGCTTTCCATACCTTATCACAACCACTCCATGAGCTTTTATAGTTCCTAGCATCAACAGGATGTAGTTATCTTGAATATGGCAGTTTAATGCATTTTATGTAACTAAGTGCACATATACATCTATTCTGCAAAAGCTCTTTAATAGCCATGGCAGTAAGCTTTGTTCATCAGATAGTAGTAAAGTTTATGAATTATATGCTTTGTTCAAATACTAGAAACTTTTATGACTTTTAATTTACTTATGTTCTGTGCGTGTCTTTTTAAACTATCTGAAGCTGTGGAACCATTGTGTCAATCTTCTCTGGACCAATATCTGCACATGATCATGGAGGCTTTGGCAAGGTGGTACACATAGTAGCATATTTCATCTACATTTTCACAAATCAAAAGCATAGCATGTCTGGGTTTTTTTCTACCAGCTTCCACAGTAACATGAATGTAGCTTGTTGTCTAAGGAAGACAGCAACAATTTAATTAACTGATCAATAAAAGCAGGGAAATATTTTTTGGAACAGTGTGGTCAATCTATGTACACAGTTTATAAATGACTAAGGAAGAAGTACAGCTGGGCATACCTATATGATTTACCACCGGCTTTCAGCGTACATGGCTTGTGACCACCTGCCTATATGGAGTGAATCTTCAACTCCCTGATAAACCACCCTCCCCACTGGCAAAATGCATTTGTGTTGACCCACAAGTATAGCTGCAGATGGCTCTACTGCGACCTTCATTGCTTTCACAGCAAAAACCTCATGGACTTGTCTCTGGCATGTTTGATTGTTGGGACACGCTTATAGTCAGCATGGTTGCTCATTTGATGGGAGAGAGGAAAGAGATACTACTTACATGTACATGCAACATCACAATAAAAAGACTGCTCGTTTGTAAAAAGGATTTTATTTTATGCAGCTTTTCTTCAAAGCATTCAATGATACATATGCACATCTGTTTATGGTCTCTATCTGCAACTCGATCAAAGATGAAGAATTAGGACCAAAAACTGGCTGAAGCAATTGTGCTTTTGCAGACTTCCATGACTGGGACTTTCATTTTCAGACATCTGATGAAATTACATAATTTAAACCCCTCTTTGACCAGGAGAAACTACATAATTGGGTCACAAAGTTTCAGCTCAAATCTAGCATGGGCTGTTCTTTTCCGATGTCTCATGACTACCTAAGTCTGCATCAGCACAAAACACTTCAAGGACTTTGCATACAAAACCCACTATAGCAACAGCAATGTGAAAGACGGTAACATCACCCATCCCTGTCGTCTGTAACCATTCAGACCAAAGTTCTCAACAAAGTACACAAGTCCAAGTTTTCTTACCAATTTTTTTTTTATCTACCTGCTAACTCCTTTGTGCAGTCAACAGAAATTCTATGCTAACTTTTGAAACTTGTGTATTATTCTGTCCACACACACACACATTTTAGCACACAGCCTCGTGCATACACACTAACCCCACCAACACCATTTTGAACTCGTTCCCCATAAACATCACTGACTTTTAACATTAACCTTATCAGGTTTACACACAATGCCACAGCCCTAAACATACATCTTGCATCCTCTTTCCTTGACTTAGCAATCTGTGCTGACAACTGTAGACTCATACAATAAAACACATGTATTTACATGCTTTTGTTTCACAAATGGGGGCCGAGTTGGCTGCAAGCATCTCAAAATCAATGCCCTCAGAAGACCACATACCAAACTGCACAAATTCATGCGCTTACCAGACTTTGCCAACCTGGTGCCATCTACACCTGACACAGATTTACACTGCAAAGGCAGGACATCTTGTCCAGACCAACCACAAATGTGGAAGACAGCAGACATGTTGCCAGAAGACTGTATAATTTAAGACTGACACTACACAAATTATTCACATCTGCGGCATTCTCTTATGTGAAGGCTAGAAACGGGAGGAAAATAGCTAGAACGTTTACCCTAATAAATGCATATTTGTGAAATGTGTTGTGAATATCCCCACATGCAGCAACAAATGCCAACATACAGAAAACACCATCGTTAGAGGCTTGGATCCAGAGCCAGTGCCAGAAGAACCAATGAATTAGAACCAAAACTGCAGAACTTCAAGTCATATTTTGCACTGCATAAGAGTAAAATCATGAATTTAAAATTAATCACCTTTTAGAGAAACGTGATAGGTCAGACATCTCGCAGACAGTTTACTGAAATAGCCAATGCTTCCTTGCCAGCAAACTGACTACTTTCCAAGTAGAGTTCATGGAAAGGGAGAGGCAAGGTTTGGTCAAACGACTGTCATCACCACGCTATTCAGGAGGAAATATTCACCAAAATATCTTGATTGACAGTGACAATTCCAAGTGCCATTCTGAACTGTACATGTCAGAATAGCATAAAATTCTCAACCATCTTCTCGTCATTATTAGAAGCCAACGTCTTCCCTGACATTTTCAGTGTTTTCCCGTGCCCCCCTCCCTGGTGGTTACAGCTGAAAAATGATGCTGTTTAACGACGCTGTCATTCTTGCATAAACCCCAGGAATCTAGGAAACAAATATTTTTAGATGACACATTTGTTTCTGCACTGCCTCAAAAATAGAGATACTTTCCCAAGATTGACATGGAATGACACAACCAGAATTTGTATGCATTCAGAGGGAGCTTTTATTCATTCCTTAAGAAAACTGTTCCATGTAAAACAGCCTGTTTTCTTCCCCACCACAAGCCAAAGAATGTCAGTGCCCCACAGTGAAACAAAATATGTTCAGCAGAAACCATGACAAAATTTGGTAGAAATTCTCAGCAGAGAATAACGTTAGCCTTGCTCTTCCTCTTGGAAACAGTGCCATAACTTCTCCATAATGAGCCAGTTCCGTGCTTCAGCATGTTGAGGCTTATTGTTCAACAAAACAAAATTTATTGGGAACTATAGAAATGCTGGCAAACATGTACAGATTTCCAAACTGCTCTGTTCGGCAAGCAAACAAAAGTGCAAGTATCCAATATTTTCCTGTCACTGACAGATAATAACCAGTAACAGACATTTCAAAATAAAAGATGTCAAGCCCTCATCTGATGCTCTTAAGACAAGAGAAAGTAAGGCTTCATCACAAGGACCCTTGCAAGATGTTTCATGACACTGTCAGCATGCTCGCAAGCTGAACACCAAGTGACGTCAGACCCTACCCTGAAATGAAGGCAAGCAAGTGAGGCACTGGTACAGCTCTTGCCACCAACATTTGAATCACGTCCCATGGATTTAGATCTCATCCCAGATACATATTTCCTCTGTCCAGCTTACTGTCTGCCATTACTTTTGGACACAGGTAGTAGACAAGGCAATAGAACAAAGAAGACAATTCAGCATTATTTTTCTGAACAGATGAGTCATTACAATGACAATTCAGCACAATTGACAAAGAAGCTGGTAAATGCTGGAGCCAAGAATGGATTACAACATCCATGAGAGTAGACAGGGTTTACCATTTAGCAAATGAACAAACACTTGTAAAAACTTAACGCTGGCTGGCCATGTGGCTTAGAAAACATGTTCACAATCACAGCTGCTAAAACTATTTTTAAAAACCTTATTCTATAAACACTGGCTTCAGTGTACAAAAATATACAAAGTTATACATGCATATCTCTGAAGAAAAAAATCGGAACACTTCTGGTGTTTGAAATGATGTTGATCAGCTGTCAGTTACCAATATGATCAGCTTAATATCTTGTACAAGGCATTTGTATTCTTTAGTGCATTAATGAACACATTGTGGTGAGGACAAAATATGCAACAGCAGTGTACTGTTCCTTGGCTAAGCTTCAGGAAGGAATTTCAAATGTTTATGTCATTTACACAATTCTTTGTTGGTAAGAAACACTCTGGGGATGAAGACAAACATCCAGCAACAAAAATGACTGACACACAATCTCAGCACATTAGAAAAACAACAGGCTTATCTGGAAGACAGACAAGCAAATCCTCTCTTCTAGTATTTACATTTCTCACAGATGAAGTGATAATCAACCAGATCTGATATACCTCAAATCAGAACACACTTTGCACGTTTAAAAAAAAACATTCAACAGACAACATGGACCATGTTTTCCCATCATGACCATTTTCCACATGCCTTCTGGATATATAATTTTACACCCAGCTCTCTCCCCACCAAAAACATGTAATGTCTCCAAACTGTTTCAGAGTGTTGTTTACTTAGTGACGCTATGCTTGCTATGAAAAGGCCTCATACCAAGCTTTCCCTCTTTGTTCACCACTCTATGCATTGGCAAGATACTTGCTCCATCAGAGGTTGCAACTGTGACATGCCATAAGCGGGGTTTACACGTCAGTCTGCCCTCTTCCCTCCAAGAATCACAGAATGCCCTGTACATAAGCTCGATGGGAAGCAATGAATGAAGACCATGTCACTTTGTCAAAGACAAAGCAGAACAAGCAGCAGAAGACTCGCTGCACAAACATAAACAAAAAATCACTTGGCCGAGGCAGAGCAGGTCCTCATGATTACACAATGATCTGATCTGGGTCACTTCAGCTTTGAAACATAACCTGTTCAAAGCCTTATACATCAGTGGTAATAGCTTTATATCATCACCATGTTCTCCTAATGGATTTAGCGTTTTAAGCCAAGCAGAGCAAGCAAGCCATCTCACATGCACTCTGCATCCTAACAGTGTTCACAACCTCTTATAACTGAGATGCTTTAAAATGCATTTTGCAGGCACTGCTCACTAAGCAATGCTAGCTAAGAACAGACGAAAGACAAAATATCTTAGTTCTTAAGAGGCTTCCACTGCGGAGCCAGTGATGTGCTGTTGGATCTCAGCATGACCAGAAACCTCGAGCAGATTGTATGACTCAATCTTCATCGCTGGCAGCATCAAACATCTGCAAAACAATACTGATGTGTGTAATAACAATGCAATTCTTCAGCAAAGCTTACAACAATAAACTGACACTAACAAGTGATGCCAGAAACAAGCAGCCTCCTTTATCCTTAAAGAAAAAGAACAGGTGAAGTTCCAAGAACACATACAGTACCAAAGAATAATTCTTTACAGACAATTTCTGACTTGTTTGAAAAACAAATTCAAATTTCTGAAGCAAGGGACATTTTCTAGTAGACACTTTGGCACACTATGACCTATACACAATATTAAAATAAAATAAGAAAAACAGATTACCTGCACCAAGTAAAACCAAAAAAGCCAACATTTCAGGGCATTACCCCTGCCTCAGGACAAGGAATAAAGGAAACAAAACACATAAACAAGGAGAGAATTACATACAAACACTTATGAGGTGTGGGTAGAGAGGTGGAAGAGACGGCACTGAGGACAAGCCACCACCATCCACTACAAACCCATCTCGTCCGCCAATTTGTCTCGTCCTTGGTGCCCCCTTCCTCCTCTCTATATGTAATTCTCGCCTTCCTCCTCTCTACCCATGCCAGATAAGTGTCTATATGTAATTCTCTCCTTGTTTATGTTCTGTTTCCTTTTTGTCGTTCTTGTCCTGATAAAGGGGTAATGGCCCAAAACATTGACAATCTCTTTGGTTTACTTGGGGCACATAATCTGTTTTTCTTACTGTTTTTAATCAAGTAGCAGTCATTTGTTCTTATATTCAAAATAAAGTAATTTTAAAACATCACTCTATAAAACATCTAACAAAAGCTTCTACGTTTTTCTTCACTTTAGAAAACATAGAGTTCTGAAGCACAGCATGAAACAGTGCACTTTTGGAATATCTGAGCTTTAAGAAATTTAGGTTCCAGCATACCATTTGTTGCAAGGGAACAAAATGATTTACCAACAGCAGAGAGTCACATGGCAGATTCCTACCTGCATCAAGTTCTTGGGCTCTATTCCTGACTTCTCCTCATCCACCTCCATAGGGAACAGTGTGCGTGGCACAGGTGGAGGGGTTAGGGACCGCTCACTCTCAAAGCTGCCGTCTTCTTTGAATGGTGATGTGGAGTCATCATCCAATGAGCTGAAATCAGGCCTCCTATTGAGATAATTAGAATGAGAACAAACCTCCTATTAAGGTAACTAGAATCAGACATTGCCCCTCAAAATGCTCAGCTGAAACTGCACAGTCTCCATAAATATATCAGCGAGATGCACGCCCATGTCATTTCATCTTTGCCTGTGGAATTTGCCCCGGTGCCGTCTTACCATTACTGATGGAATGCAGATCAATGTTTTCAACTGCCTTTACTAAACAGATGAACACATTTTGACGACATCATGTACACTTGCAGTGAATACATCACTAGAAAGAGG
Source organism: Lanistes nyassanus (assembly GCA_004794575.1). Taxonomy (NCBI): domain Eukaryota; kingdom Metazoa; phylum Mollusca; class Gastropoda; order Architaenioglossa; family Ampullariidae; genus Lanistes; species Lanistes nyassanus. Next base: position 243,497 of record SMGT01001155.1, on the reverse strand, counting down.
GTAGATTTTCCTGCAAGTTCATATCTGGTTCAGGGCAATTCTCACTAGAAATCAGGGTTTTAGTGGTGAATTTTTAGAGTTGTGCGACAATTTTCAAATTTGATAATAACAAACAACATATGAGGTGTGTTTGACTTGGAAAATGACATTACTACTGCAGTTTTCCAAAGTGATGACGAGGATGACTCAGCTCACTTCACCGGGTTTCAAAATGCACGGCTGAACGAAAACTTTCTGCCACAACCTAAGTGAGCTTACCAATGCCAGCAAGATCTAAATGCTAACTCAAAACGGACGCATGGCTCCTAGCTTTTGCCACCCTGGCTGACTCAGCTTTTTAGCCTTTATAAAAAAAATTCATTGACAAATTCCCCCCAAACAATAGAAAAGTTATGGTTGTAAACACCACTTGGTTGTAAACACCAATAAACAAAGAAAACTCATGTCTTACTTTGTTTCTTGGACCTTGTTTTCGTAACTTATAAATCCTTTGATGGCAACACAACTGAAGTTGAAGTAATCAAAAAGTCCTCGCGATTCCTTATATGCAGTCTGTCTGATACTGTTTACACCACGTGCTGGCACGTTTTTCTCTTCGTAATCACTCTCTTGGGTCTTTCGGGCACAAATACTCTTGTCTTCATCCACTTTATCATAGTAAATTTGCCAAACAATGTCATTGTCCTCATCAGTGTGTAATTTGAAAAGTAAATGTAGCATTTCTCAAGTGACAGGGCACATGTGGATATGCACTTCACAACCATTTTTCACTCGTTTGGAATTGTGGTCGGAAACTGGTTTAACTCAATGAAGCTGCAAGGACGACAGATCGCCCGGGCACTGGCAAGGCTGGCTGCCAGTTGATGGCCATAATCCACATGTGGATTATGATTTTTAACGACTTATTTACTAATCGTTTAAGGTAAATAACTCTTGCAATCGAAAGCTGAATCATTTCTTCACGAGTTGCTTCCCGTATACTGTGTTAAAACTAACATTGAGACCGGTTTCCGGCCATAATTTGAAGTGAGATGCACGTTGAGAATGGGTTAACAAATTATCAACATTTAATGGGAATTGTCATTTGTTCAATATGTCACATGTCAACAACAAGAACAACAACAGACATCAAAGCTAAGAAAAACTGAACATTTGTGGGTTCTTTTAGTAGATTGTTTATCATCTTGTAGACTGTTAATTCACGGTCTATTTCTGCTTATTTTGAGTGCAATATCTTAAGTTACTAGGGCATAAAGGTGCTTGCTTCTGTATTCAGCCAACCTACTGAAATTACTGAGCAGGGTGGACAACTCAGATTTTGGGTGGCAATTTGAAAAACAGCAGCCAAGGAACAATGAAGACAACGTAAAAAGTTGTGGACAGTCCTTCACTTTTCACTGATTTTAAAATCCTCCCCCTCCCACCCCTTATTAAAGTGTTCTTTTCTGTGCATTCTACGCATTATCCTGCAGTTCTTTCAGCCAAGGCATCATAAAAACAGTGGCTGCACTTGCCCTGCTTATAGAGATCTTAACAATTGGCTAATCTCTTTCTTAGAAAAGATGATTTTTGTGGAATGTGTTTTTTTTTGGGGGGGGAGGGGGGTGGTGGTGGAATGCTTGGTTGGGAACTGGTAGCTTCGCTCACTCTGTGTTATACAAGTAGTGCACTTACCGCTTTTTTCGACTAGACACTGGTGAAGAACTGAAGGGTGAAACAGCATATGGGCGGTGGCGAAGCAGTGGCGCAGTGAAAGCACGGCGAGGTGTCGGAGGCCTGCAGAACACCAATACACTTGATTCTACAAAACTTCAGGCCTTTAGAATAAGTAGTCAAAATGTCAGGGTCAAAGGTGCAGCTTCATCACAGCTTCTCCCTTTCTTCTGTAGCTCCCTCCCCTTATCTATCCTACAGCTGCTGTTAGGAACATTAATATTTCTTCATTTCATCCACTTGGTGCACCACATCTTCAGTGAACCTCAAAACAGGTTACACAGGTGTGTTTCATATAGCAAAGTGACATAAGCACATTCTTTCTGGTAAAACTACTAGAAAAATGAACAGCTTGGCACATGTTTAAAAGTAGTGTGCAAGTTTCAAGCAGCAAAACATACGGCATGAGGATGGAGTCCGAGTCTGGGGAGGACTGCTCAAGGGGAACTCCGACTGAGTTATTGGAGATGCTGACATCACTGTGTGAATCCTCTGCAAAACACATCAGTTGCCTTCAAAATTACCACCAGCCTTTCGATACAAACCCTGCTGCTGTCACCAAGAAGAGCAACAAATAAGATCTTTACAAAGATCATGGCAGGTAACCAGAAACTGTATTCAAACATCATGTCATCTGTACTACAAGTCTTTTAAGAAACCCAACATTAGTGGGCTGTTGTTGATCTGGGAAAGAAAGTGATTCCACCTCGCAGTGATTTTGCACTATGGGGTGGGGTGGGGTGGGGGAACTTGGGGAAGGGAAGGGGGACGTGCGTTCGTGCTCTGTATTGGTGGTGGCTATGTGGAGTCCCTCTCGCTGGTCACTCTCCTGGTGCAGTTGCTGCTGGTGGGAGGTGGCTGTATGTGGCTTGAGTGGTAGAGTGCTTGCTGGTCAACCCTAGTGTCACCCTATTCCAACATTCTGTTTATCTCTAGCTGTATGTTCAGCTTTTACTTTTAATGCTCAACAATTTACCTTGTCCTAAAGTTTACTTTGTGTTTTTGTGGTGTATACCTTTTTAATTTTGTATTGTTTAGATATATCTAACGTCTGGGTGGGCATTTACTATCTGCGGTGTCAGCTCCATTATGTATTGTCTATTCTTTTTTGGAGGGTTTAAAGGCGATTTTAGATTTCGGTCAAGGTTTAGATTGTGCATAATATTTTTAAGTTGATCCCTTTCCTCGCTGTTTAGGTTACACTCTAGCAGAACATGTGGGTTTTTTCCCCCACAGGTACATGTCATTGGGTCTTTACGACTCAGATGGTATTCTCCATTTAGTCTCATTCTGGTTACTCTGCTTTGGTTGGCTCTGTTGGAGTGAAACAGTATGAGCTCGTAACTCGGAAGTTCTTCTAGTTCTCTCCTTGTGTCTTTGGCTTCCTTTTAATCCTCTTCATCCCACTGTATTTTTATAGCTGGTTTAATGGCTATTTTTCTCTCTTCCGCTGAAATGGTACGTATATCTGGAGGACGTTGGTGGATTGTCTTTTATTGCCAGTTTCGCAAGTCTATCTGCTTCCTCGTTTCCTTTGATTTCTACATCTGATGGCACCCAGAGAAAGTTTATTTTAATTCCTATTTTACAAGCAACACCGTCCTGATATGCACCTCGCTGGCGATGGGACATCAAGTAACAAACCCCAAACCAAACCATCTTAGTACCACACAATTTGCTTCTTTGGTGATAACAACCTCCTACAACATGCACAACCACAAAAATAGTTAATCTACCATCTGAAGCACTGCTATCAACTCCAGCGATGGCACCCAGACTGCTGTTCAGATCTGTGCTCTCGTACTCAGATTGGTATGGAACAAGTTTGTTCTGTGGGGGTGGGGTGCTGGCCATCTGAAAAGAAAAAGATGTCCATGAACATGAAATCATAAATTTGACAAGATGCAAACAAAAAGACCCACTCTTCAGCATATGGACAAAAGTTAGCAGAGAGAATTAAATTCACCATTTAAAACAATTCTCAATCTAGGTTTACAGGTTTTATGCCCAGTCAGCAACTAGGGCCGTGTCCTGGCAAGCAGTCGGCCTGAGCCCTGGTAATGGATGCCACATAAGGAGAACACACACATGCTGCAGTGACTGAGTCAGCCCTGATAATGGATGCCACAGAAGAACACACACATGGTAAAGTCAACCCAGGTAATGGATTTAATATGAGGTGAACACACATGGTGCCATTGAAATCTGAATGGTTCATAATTCTTGTTCCCTTGAGTTGATGACAAGTCTTTACCTGCTGTATGACTGGACGATATACATATATATGTGTAAAACTGGCAGGTATGACATGAAAACTTCTGTTACATATAAACATTTTAAAAGAACAGTGATGTAATGGGATGTCAACTTACCATACTTCTCAAGACATATTCGTGCAAACGTTTCCTGGTATACTGAAAGTAAAGCAGAATAAAATTAAGGCACTGTAACACTTGCCTAGAGGAATGTAATCTACTTTTTTTAACATCTCAAAACACCATTCATGCAAAGCTATCAATAAGTGGAAAGAAAAGGTTCAAGCAGGCAAAATATGTTTCTTGCCAAGTGAAAGAAGAAAGTCTGTTATCATATGCTTTTGATGCTCATGCTGAATTTTATCTTTTTTTCTTTTTAAAAGGATAAATAAATTTCTCTTAACTTTTGAAGATCTGGAATGGCTATTGTTTCAGAAACCCATCCTCACCTTCTTAAGGCTGGACATTGCAAGAAGCTGGTCTACAGTTGGCCGTGTGGAGTAATCTGGATCTATCATCTTACCAATGATGAATTTTAACTTGGGTGAACGTGCTGCAAAAACCAAATGAGAACTTGTCATAATAGCAGCCTTCACAATTCTGCCTCACATTAACCTTTAGGCTGCTGGATTACTTTACAAATTTGAAAATGGAAATTACTGATTGCACCCTTAAATCTTTTGTAACATAACCAAGCAAAACACCCACCTTCTAGAAACTTAAGAGGGAGTTCCCCCTGCCGCAAAATATGCCAGCCTTCACCACCTTTTGGAATGTCCAAGTCTGATGCCAGCTCTAGCATGGTTATTCCTAGACTGCACAAAAACAATCGGATCCTTACTGCTCCTTATAAAGACATTCCCAGTGTAGACAATTTAAGAATATCTTTACAGTACACCTACAAAAAGCGCAGACAATACCTTAAAATTCACCTTTTCACAAGCACCAAACATTCTCAAGAAAAATACTAAGGGTCTTGTCCTGTCCAGTGATTAATTCTATGCTATGAAAGGGGTATACTGGTCATCAGGTAAATAAACGCTATTGCCTGTAATATAAAAAAACATTACTCCCAGTACCACAGAATTTCTTTTTTGAAATATGTATGCCTTTACAACAAAATTGTACCTGAAGATATCAACATGTCTTCCAACCTTGCCCATCAGTATTTCTGGTGCCAAATATTTGGGATCACCCTCAACTGCTTCTGACGTCACGTCCTGCAACAAGTAACATGTCAGTACACTCCTTAAGAACACAATGTTTACAGCCTATGAACATGAACTAAAAACAGCTTTATGCCCAATATGTTTTCCGTGCTTTTGCTCCTCATGCCAACCCAGATTCTGGGTTTTGATTTCTAGGAGTCACATCCATGTAAAGGCCTTTTAAAAAAAAATACTATGTTTTACCTCTAGAAAATATGAACTAGTTTCTAGTAGATACTCCAAACGCCCCAGTTTCAGCAGAGAAAAGTTGAAGAAGCTGACATTTTTGCCTCTTATCAGCTCAAGAATTTACCCTATAAACAATACATGGCTATAAAAATATTCCAGATTGTTGTTTGAAATCTTATGGTGTGCCTTTATTATGATAATCCTTATTGAAGTAAACATTTTGATATGTACTTTAGCATCATAACTTGAAAACTGCTTCGAGTTAGCTTTGATTGGCAAAGAAAAACTGAGGACCTGTAGCATTTTTGCCTCATTTTTGGACCTTGGATTAGGTACATGCAGAATTATTTGTCATAGCAAATAATTCTTAAATGTTTGCTGATTATTTTGATGTATAATATACCCGAGTAACCTCATTACTGATAAAGCTGTGACCATTACCAAAACACTTGAAACTGGGTATTTTGAACACTTTCTTTCTGCAAAAATTTCCTGGAAGCATTACTCCTATATTTTAAAACACCTTTAGAGCTTAATCCGAGTATATCTAACATTCTGACAACGCCAAGAACTATCTTTGGAATAGCTGCTGAGTAAAAAAACCTCGGTGTGCCATGTGTGAGATCATGGTCTTACTGTTTGGTAAAAGAATGTTGTTTTGACCATGTTTGGAATGTTGCATTTCTCAACAAGATCTGAATGTGTGCAAACAAAGTTGTTACATTAAACTAGCTGTAAATAAAGATTGAATTAATGAATAGCTAAGACAGGAAATTTTATCTCTATTTGCTTTGTATGTGAATTTGCACAAAAATTGCATGCTAAAAATTTGTCAATTCTAAAAATGGAAAAAATTCTTATTCACTTGAACCCCCCCCCCCCAAAAAAGGGTTTACATTCCCAGGGAAGACGAGAAAAATTGTTAACTCATCTACAACTTGATGTCAGTGATTGGTGATTGAACATTTAGTTGGTCAAAATTCACACATAAGCAACTGCTTTAAAAAATGCAAACAAGTCAATTTCTTCCCCAGATTTTGTGATTCTGTCCACGAACATTCAAACCGGAGATGGAGCCTAATGGAAGGGCTCAAAGCCATCAACCTGTCTTAGGAAAGAGCAAAAAAGATCGCGAGAGACAGCAGAAAGTGGAGGAAAACTGTTTAGGCTCTATGCCTCACAAGGAGGAAAGATGACTGAACTAAACCGAATCATAAACATAAACAAATCATTCTCATTTGGAACCTTCCTTTTTATTTTTCTCAATGAAGAATAAAAATTATAATTTCCAAGAACAAGAGATGGTCTAGGAGCAAGGTTACTTTGTTAATTATAAAAATAGTAACAAAAAAGCACAACATAACCCAAATATTGTTTAAAGCCCTAAACTGAACAAAATTAATATCACTGCTTACCTTAGTTAGATCCAGCACTAGGCCAAAATCTCCCAGTTTACAGACATTGTCTGAGATGAAGATATTTTCAGGTTTGATGTCCATATGTACAAGATTGTGATCATGCAAATGTTTCACCCCCTGCAACATGACAGCATAATCAACTCAAAAGAATGTGGTCAATAGAGACAATAGTCAACATCTTCCAGGCGTCACTGGGCCATACAGACAATACAGGGGCTATATCATTTTGCAGCCATTAATAAGAAAGCTATAGTTGATTAACTAAAATTTCCAACTGCTTAAAAAAGGCCATAACTTCACCCATAGTCTCCAACGTATGTACCGTGGCTTTCTTTGTAATTTTCATATATGTTTAGAAAAAAATGTAAGAAAAAAATAACAGTGATAAAAACATAATTTTAACTCAGTTTTTTTCAAGTTTCTTTATTCTTTTACCCTCAGGGGGTATTCAGAAAGAAAGAAAAAAAATTGTTAAAGAACACGTCAATCATAATTCACCTGGCATTAGAATATACATACATTGATAAATAAACTCAATGATTAGTAAACACCCAAATAACACGCTCAATCATGAACGCAGATACCTGTGTATACCTGTTTTGTGTTTAGTTCCTCGAACCAGTGTTGAATATATTGATCTTGTAAGCATCTGTCTACTTTGTTTTTAAACCATTTATCCGTTACATTCAAACTATTCTGATTTAACCATAAGCCATTCAGTCCCAGTTCTTGCAGTAATAATTTAACCCAGTGAATAAAATTTGAGTGAAGCATCCCTTGTTCATGCAAGTTAAGTAACATTCTATAAACAGAACTTGAAAATTTACCATAATTATTTCCACTGATAAGTTTAAATCAAAAACAAAGCATTCTACTCTTGATATGAATGCCAACAGAAAAACGTCCACATTCACCAAATACCATGCATGATGGAGTTGATTTCTTTAGTTTGAATAACATCTTATAGAATCTTACTTGTAGTTTTGTACATCCATACAGATCCTTTTGCGCGACACTGAATTTGTTATTATAATTTACCTTCAAACCCAAATATTGGAAATCGTAGACTAACTCTAGCATTTCACCATTATAGTAGAAAACAAGTTTTTTCCAAATTTTGCCTCTAGAGAATACAATTATTTTGCTTTTTTCTGGATTCACTGTTAAATTCCATTTGTTGCAGTATGTTTTCATGCTATGTAAAGCATTCTGAAGGTTCTGAAAAAATGACAGTATCGTCCGCATATAGCAGTATGAACAGATTAAAAAAACACGTCAACATCCTCTGCTGTAAATTTGGCATCCTTTGCCAGCTTGGATAGTTCGGGAAGACCATTAATGGAATCTTCCAGTAAGTAAATTCTAAGATCGTTAAGGTATATTGCAAACAAAGGAGAAAGATTTTCCCCTTGCCTTACAACATAGCTGCTTATAAAGTATTCATTAAACCAAACACATGATTTGGCCTTATTGTGTATACCCTGGATCACAGATAATATTTTCCCTTTAACATCGTGGATTAGAAGCTTTTCCCATAAATGAATCCTGTCTATTTTATCGAGCGCCTTTTCATAGTCAATGAAAGCACAATATACTCTCTTTTTTCTACCTAGGAAAATATCTACAATGCTATGTAGGGTACATAGGTGATCTACCGTTGAGAACCCAGGGCGGAATCCTGCTTGCTCATTGCCAAGGAGATTATTTTCTTCCAAGTATTTTTTTTAAGCGTTCATTGAGTACACTTGTAAATAGTTCCCCAAAGCAACTAAGGATTGATATGCCTCGGTAGTTGTTGGGATTATTCTGTTTGCCCTTGTTTTTGAATACAGGAGTTATTGATGCCAATGCCCAGTTAGTGGGTACGTCCATATTTTAGAATAAATTAAATAGTGCCGTGGAGAGGGTCAGCATCCTTTATGCATGTGAGTTTTAGAAATTCGTTAATTATATTGTCAATTCCACATGCTTTATTTCCCTTTAATACCTCAGCTTCGATATTTGAGAGTCCAAGTATTCCTCACTAGGGTCACCTGAGTTACAGTTAAGTCTTAGGTCCATATTTTGTGCTTCACTACTTTCATGGTGCTGGCTTAAGTTTTTAAAGTAATCAAAAAAGTCTGAGCAAGATGGCATCTCCTTACTATCCCTGCTGTTGGTATTACATTTGTTATTTAGAATATTCCAGAATGCCTTTGGATCCCTGATTTTTAGCTGTCTCAGTTTTCTCGTCCATCCAGATTGATACAACCTGAATTGCTTTCTTATTTCTTTCTTGTACCCCTGTCTAGCCTTTAGTCTTTGCAGGATTTTGCCTAGTGCCTGGCTTTATAGAAATCCCTTCTTTAACTTCTACATGATGAGGTGAACCATGGTTTATTTTGGCTGGTCTTGCTGTGGTTTCTACATGGGTTAGTGGCTTTAGCTTTAGTTAAGAGTCCACAGTGTTTAGCACTGTTTATCATGTTGTTGTTTATTTCAAGCACCATTTCATCCACTGTTTCTGTTGTCACTTCCTGGTCATTCTGTATCATGTGTTTAATTATCTGTTAGTTCGCTTATTTTATTATCGTCTAAGAGCCTAATGTATTCTTCCTTAAATTTTTTTTTTGCCATTTAGGTTACAAGGGGGCTTAGCTTTTTCTTTAGCAGGGAGGTCCTCTGAGGGGTGTTTGCACAGGTCGGGTTGGGGTTATCTTTTCAAGTGGAGTATTACTGGGCAGTGAATGTCAGAGTAGATCTCATTAAAATCTAAGACATCAAAGTGTTCTATCTGGTTAAAAAGTTCTTTAGACAGAACGAAGTAATCAACGACGCTTGCATTTTTACAAGTGAATTTTTCCTATATTTTTATCTGAGCCCACTCGCCCATTTGCAATGGCCAAGTTTAAGTTTGTACATAGCTCAATGAGTTTATGACCCCAGTTGTTAATGCATGTGTCTTGAGACATTCGAGTAGGTAGATCAATATGTTTACTTCCATTGAGTTCCAAGTCTGGTATAAAAGAGTCTTCATTCTAAAGTTCTCATCTTTCTGCAGTTCTGGCATTAAGGTCGACTAAGAGACATATACATCCTGTGTTAAGTGCCAGGAGTGATTCCTCCACTTCAGTGAACACATCTCTGTTTTCGTACCGTGACCCCTCAGGAGGGAGGTACATTCCCACAAACATTATGTCAGTATCTGTAATTTCCTTACTGATTCTAACAAACAAAGCATCCTGGCTTACTTTTGCATCAAGAATAAAAATGCATGAGAACATGGTCAACGTTTTTTTCTGGGATTGCTCTTCATAGACAGTGATATACGAAGGAATAGATTCTTTGACTAACATGAGGACCCCTCCTGACTTCCTGGCACACTTAGTGGGATTTTTGTACAATGTCACGTATCCATTGATATGGATTGAGTCAGTATAATCTAGTTTGCTTTCACACAGGTAGCATATATCATAATCACTAATCAGTTCGACCAGATCTGGGTACATCAGTTTCAATAGAACACCACAGACATTAAGGGTAAGGCAGGACAGACGAGCTGTGGTATTATTGAATTTCACGGGGTGGAAACGAGCATTAGAGACACCAGGGCAAATGTCAAGGCTACGCGAGTCAATAGGGAGTGACTGCTTGCGATGGCTCGAGTCTGATGGCACAAGTGTTGTTGCATCTATATTGTCAATACAATGTAACTCATCGGGGCTCACGCTTAGTGTAGGCAAAATGGGTACATCCACATGTAATAGTAATGGTAGTACCTCGGTCAAACACTGTCTCTGCGCTAGAGTTCACGTCACCTTCACTTTCACTCGGAATTTCACCAATTATCGCTATAGCATTATCTGCAGTAACACTTTGGGACGGGCTGGAGCTGTAGCAGGTTTCGGTGGGGTTAACTTATTTGCATCAACTGTTGGAGCAGGAAAGTAAAAGAAGAATACAATTTTTCCTATCTGAAATCCGTCAGGGGCAAATTCTGTGCAAAATGCTGCACTGAAAAAAGTATCCAAACTGACCACAACAACGTGGCAGCTGGCCACCAAAGCCAATACTATAGCAAGTGGCGTGGTCAGGGAAAATGCTAGCTCCCCTCTAAAATCATCTCTTTTGTAACTCTGAAGGAAAATGGTTCATCACTCTGAACACACAAGTTACTTCCCTTCCTAAGGTTCTGTACCCCCATACATCCCCCCACTCCCTCATGGCAAGTCATGAGTTAATAATAACCCCAGAAGCTTTCAATATCACCCTAGGAGCAGTTACTCCCCCTGAACCATTACACTGGCTTAACTCAATGGTGACGTAGAACCCCACCCTCGAGCCATCCCCGTGGACTGGGGAATTTTAGCCTTTTTTCAAAAATTCATATAAAAATCCCCCAAAACACTAAAAATGTTAATTAAACTTAGTTTTAAACATTAATAAATAAAAAAACTCATTTCTTACTGTGTTTCTTGGCCCTTTTTCAATAATTTGTAAAAATCCTTTGAAGGAAACACAACTGACTTTGAAGAAATCAAGAAGTCCTCACAATTCCTTATACACACTGTTCGTAACGTGATCACTCGTTTTTCTCTTCGTAATCACTCTCTTGGGTCTTTCAGGCACAAATACTCTTGTCTTCATCCAATTTATCACAGTAAATTTGCAAAACAATGTCATTTTTGTCTTTAGCGTGTAGTTTGAAGAGTAAATCTAACATTTCTCAAGTGACCGACCACACGTGTATACTGGCTTCTAACTGCCGAAAACCAGTCGTATTGGCAGTTTAAACACAGTAAAAGGGAAGTAACTCGTGAAGAAATGATCCAGCTTTCGATTGCAAGAGTTCTTTCCCTTAACGGATTAGCAGATGAATTTTTATAATAACGCGCGTGCAAGGTGTACCTGCCAAACGGCTGTCATCTCTAACAGTACCATGACAGGCTGGAGTTCCATCAGTCGGCATTGGGTTAAAGTTCTTAGTTTATAAATTCATAAAAGAACTGCATTAATCCCAGAATCTCTTACCACCGTCAAACTTAACTAAGATGGTCTGGAGTGGAGGTATTTTTACTGTATACATTACACTGTCAATTAACTTGCACTGTGGGAAAGATGGCAGAAATTTGTATTATTCACAGATCTTTTTACATCAGATTTACTCTTAGCAAGCACTTTTCCACAACTTTTGGACAAAAAGATTTAGGTGTAAACATGATAATCTGCGATTCAATAGAATGGTTTTTGTGCTTAATATTTTGTGACAAGTCAGCAATAGAGATTATTTTATGATGGGGATTAAAAAAGGCTGTTTTGGAACATGGGTGTGTGTGTGTGTGTGTAAGCTGGGGGTACAAAGCACCCAGAGAAAACTGGTGATAAGTAGCCCAGTCAACAAATGCTACAAATTGGGAGTACATTTAACACACATCATACAGATACAGAGAAAGAATGCGACACAGATCTGAACCCACAGCTCTCTGTATTCAGGGCTAGGGTGTGTCACTGATATGGGTTACTCCAAGTCTGAAAGCTTATAGTTTTCTGGTTAACTTTTACAGTTTATTAAAAAAAGAAAAAGGGCTATTTCATCTAAATTTTTTGGAACTTGTTATATGTTAATTCCAATTATGCTGATGCATACAGGGAACTAAAAGACTTCCCAGTTACCTCACCTCACCACCCTATTTTTTTAAAAAAAGGAGATGCCCATGACATTAAGAAGCATTTTTACAACACAATGAAACCTTAGATATCCAATTCATTTTTAAAACAAGTGATCTGCATACACTATGAAATAACATCTGAAAAGATGTTTTCATGAACCAGCCAACACCTCACCCCAAAAGCAAAAACACAATCACAAAATTTTACAAAATCTTACCATAAGTAGATCGACCAAAAATCCCCAGATGACCTGTTCAGGTATGTCGTGATTTACCTGTGTGAAGTATGCCAAACTGAAAAGAAACAAGTGACTGGTGATCTGAATGGAAAAGCTCTTATTGCATATACTTAAAGGATAACTTATTAACAACATCAAAACATTTACAAAGACCACGCAAAACTCTGGTAATTGATAAATACTTTATCCAGCGTAACCTCTTTTGGACAGACCATACCAAACAATATCATGAGGGAAGAAATTCAAACGTACAAATACTCTGCCTGTGATTACCCTGGTTGCCCCTTAAAAAAAGAAAAGCGTGCATCCCCGATGCATTAAAATGCTCAACCAAATGATAATAAAATTTTGAACCCCCTGCCTCCATTGTACGCCTTTCAACCAGTATCAGATTCACTTGTGTGATCTCAGCCAGACAGGAACCAGAATGTATTCACATTGAAAAGAGAAAATAAATTCACCTCATTGTGCAAAGTTCTATTTGCATGTACAGAACCATCTGCTCTTCCCAAGCACCATAAAACAGCACCAGGTTGTCATGGGGAGGAAGCTTTTCAAATTTGGCCACTTCTTGCAGCTTCCGTTTCCTGCGACACCCACACAACTTAATGCACAATCACAGTGAGATGTCACTACGTCCAACCCAATACAGTACACAATCACAGTGAGATGTCACAACGTCCAACCCAATACAGTACCTCTGTTTCACAAACCTCCCATTTAAGGCTACTCCTCTTTCCTGGGCCTCAGATCTTGTGACGGACACATTCTACTATATAAACATCATCCCATTTCAAACCCCCTCCCCTACCCAGTTTATGATCCACATTTTGCTGAATTTTACGACCTGTGCTTGTTCGCTGAAGTATGCTTTTCGCAGTTTATGACTTGCTTTTTATGGGAGTTTAAGGCTAAGTGACAAAAGATTTTACAACTTATGCTTGTGTTCCTTTTTTTATTTGAAAAATGTTCTCATGAAGATTAGTGCAGGCCATTTTTCATATTATCAGTCTTGCAGCTGCCACCAATCATTGTCAGACTTCATAATGATTCCACAAGCAAATTCTTAGAAACAAAAGCCACTGTCCTGAGAGGACAGAGTGAAAGTCATTCAAAGAAACCTTGACAGGACTTAAAAGATTTCGTGTGAGCTTCAGCTGGCATATTAAAAAAAATTGCCAGTAAATAACTGTAAGCACTACAGACAAGAAACAAACTGATGTTAAATTTACACATATGCTGAATAAAATCTTTACCTCAATCTTTTCTGTCGAGTTTAAAGTTAGTCAAATCCAGCAACAATGGGCTAACCAAGAAGCACTTAGCACAAAGCACGCCTCACGTATAGCTAACCTTACCCCCTCCCAAGCCAAACAAACAACAAAAAAAACCAAACAAACCATGAACACAGGTTTCAAACTTCCCACATGACCTTGACGTGAGATGGGCTTTGCACCCACCCACCTCCCCCCCAAAAAATCATTAGCCAACATGGGTTTTGAACCTGTGATATCATCACAAACACCATTTAGTTACCACTAAGCTATCAATCACCACGGGTTAAATTCTCTTCTGTAACAATAATGACACCGGAGAAGGTGATGCGTGATGGTGTTCCCTGACTGCTATAACACCAGCCTGAGGACTCAATTTAAAGGTCTGTGAATGCAGCCACTACCTACCCCCCATCCCAACGCCCCCACCAAAGAAACCCACCGTCTTTGAAGGACAGAATGTCTCAGAGCAAGAACTTGTCCCTTTGTCTTCTGTACTCCTCCCTTTTAAGACCTTAGTTTTGAAGTTTTTGCAAGGTTGTAAAAGAGAGGTTCTACTGTGCTACAATCTAAACTGCCATTAGTGCGACAGTTTCAACAATTTCAAATTGTTATTGAATGATTTATACAATCAACCAATTCAGTGACTGTGATGGACTTCAGACTATTGACTCAAGGTACTCTAATATATTTTGTAAAAAACCAAACTCACAAACTAAATTGACAGATCACCTATTCATGCTGTGTAGGGTATTTGGACCGTCGCGATCGATGTGCTGTTAGGCTAGTAGCAGTGTATAGTGGGACCCATTTACAATGAGGTCTGATACCACAAGACATCGGCCATCATGAAAGTTTTGACTTCCCAACCAACACTCTTCTATTCACCAATAAATTTTTAAGGGCTTACAGCGAGAGTGGATATAACAAGAAATTGGATATAATGAGGTCATTTTCTCATCCAAAATAACCTGGTTAGCACTAGAACAAACAAAATAAAAGAAATGAACTTCAGCTGGAGAAAAGTCTGGCCACAGTACTGTGCCACACACTAACACAGTACTAGGCCTATAGAGATGGAGATATTTCTGTTCTCTCTTGTCTGGTTGTCATGACCTCGTTTGTGTTCTGTGCATCGATTGGTTTGTGCAATGTGTTGTGACTTTTCATTTTTTTTAAAGCTGAGTGAATACGGCTGTTTTTCATACTTGATAGTGCATTCATCAAATGTTCTGGTTTTACTTTTAGCATGATTGCTGAGCTTTTTCACAATGAATTCTCTGCTGCAGGAAATGTCAAAAGAACAGGCTGCTGTGTGCAGTATGTACATGTAGTTAGGAAAAGTCTTGTTATTGTTTTCTTGTCAGTTGACAAATAGAGTTGTTTTTAGACTGAAGGGATGACTTTGTGCTGTCTGGCATGCTTGCAGGAAACTTCCCACTTCCCTCCCTCTGTTTTTGGCTTCTCAGCTGGTGATTGGCTCAGTGAAGACTAAAAGAATGAATCTGTAAATCCCACATAATCAAAATGCGCTTAAACTAACTGGTTAACATGAGGACAAGTGACAGCAAACAGAAACGAAATTCTATGTCTCCATGCCACAGTAAGGGAGACACTTATGTTCTCTGATCTGTCACGAGTTAGGGTCAGGTGGGTCAAAGAGATTGCACCATAGATTCTAGGTGTGACCCGTCCACAACCCTCTTGCCTGAAGTCCTTTATTCTCTTGTTCAACCCGGCATCTAGCTGCTCACATCACCAGGTCAGGTTAGGTGTTCGCACTTCTAGTCAGCATGCTGGCTCTAGGGCAAAGGGCGAGTTGTTACTGATGTTGGGGGCATGGCTGGTAAAAGGACCTTAGCTCTAGAGAAGGTGTCAGGATGACCAGGTGTGGGTTAAGCAGGGGGAGGTTACACATCAGGAGGAAGCTATTAATGCATTGTATCGACCACCAGGTCTTTGTTGTAGCCGGGAGGTGTGAACTGCCAGGTGCCAGAGAGTAGCTATGTCCACTCGAGGTGTTCACTTAGGGACGTGTTCTGGAAGTTGACACGGGGTGTGGCTCCTACTGTCTCTGTTCTGATTGGTTGGTGTATGTAACTATCTCGATGAACACATGTATGTAATTGCAAAAATGAACAAATTAAAGTTTAGAATAAAAGGACCGGTTTAGAACGCCAAGTTCTCGCATGCCAAATCTGGTTGTGGAAGACCAGCATCATCTTCTAAACCTTCTACTAGAAATCTGCTATGAAGATATGTACGTGTCTTGTGGTGAAAATCTGCTGAAGGCTGATGGGTTCAGTCTTGCTGCAGAATCAAGGTGTCCCATTCTACTGGACTTAGGTGAAGTCTAGTATCAACAGTCAATGTGGTCAAAGTGGTGTGTATGTGGTTTCTTTGATGCCAAGGCCAGCAGTTTGGCTTGAAGTTCTACAGAAACATTTTCAGTAACAGGAAAAGGTCACCTACAAATATTTTTTTGTTTATCTTCTTTTGAATTTTGACCATTGGCCTTGCTCTGCATTGACTGAGAGAAAAGTAAACGCTAAAGTTTGGCAGACCCATGTTGATCTTGAGAACAGCCAATCAGAACAGTTTTTTTTAACCAGCCAGCAAGTACTTTTTTGTTTTGCAACACACCCAAAATACACTTTTTTCTGGCTTGAGTAAGTACTTCTAGCGCTACCGTGAAATTTTGTTGCATATTTTGGAGTTTTATGTCATATATTACACAGGTATGCACAGCATAGAGACCACATAAGACAATTTTATACCAGGCCAACATACACAGTTAGTATTCCTCTCTTTCCATGCAGGTTCAAAACCAGAAAAAAAAATCTACCAATTGGGGGCTCTTCACTGCCATTACACTTATTTATAAGCTAATTCTACAGGAACATTACCTGTCTGATTCTCCCCTGAATTTTTCACGTGATTTCTTGACAGCATACAACTGACCATCTTCTCGACTTCTAACCTTGTACACCTACAGAAAAGATTCAATAAACAGTACTAACATAGCAACAAATGACAAGAACCGCACACTAACACAGCACTGACAAGTGACAATAACCGCACGCTGACACAGCACTGACAAGAACTGCAAGTCGTTGTGATTATGACTTCAAAGGGTCAGCTGAGTTTAAGCAAAGGCATCCTGCAGCACAATTTACAATGATGACTGGGATTTGTTCACTGTCTACTAATATATCAAACTATTACATCATCAGTATCATTAATGGATGTCAACATCCCACAATCACCATGCTGAGGTAAAAATGAAAGGCAAGTTAAAAGTGCATTATAAACTTTACAAATGGGAGCAAGCAAGGTGCCCTAGAACTAGACAGAAGGCATCCAATTACTTTATTGATTTGTAATAAAGACCCAAAAAGAACAAGCTCCTCAAGCTCACCTCCAGATTAACATTTAAAAGCTTTATACTCCATGGATGCACACAAGGAAAATCATTATATTTTGTCAAGTAAAATACATCTCTCCACCTACCCCCCTCCCCCCATCAATCCAGCTGAATGATGCATTTTTAATGCATCCCATCACAAGTTTACTGTATCAGAGCATGTATAGAGGTCTACAAGAAATTTGACAAAGTGAAAACTGATATCAACTGGAACTCATTTACATGATGACAAACTACAGCACAAATGTTTGGGGATTTCCAACACCTAAAAGTTTTTATTCTGATTTATCGTTGGGTGTCACGTGTTTAAATTACTCTAAACTGGCTACCTTTATAAACACATAAAATTAATGGATTTATACCAGGGCTTACCTCTCCAAAAGAACCTTCTCCTATTTTGCCAAGAATTTCAAACACCTGCTCAAAATATGGCACCTTGGACTTTGAATTGTAATAAGGACTTAACATAGCTAATCATCAGTCAAGGCTTGAATAACCCAGAGATCCTGCCAAACTTTTCACACCACATCCACCATGTAAACATACATGTAAAGGTAAACACTGATACTGTTTCATAACATTATACAAAGAATTTTTTTTTTGAAATGGCAAATTTTATATCACCTGCACATAAACAAATGAACTTAATTTTAAGATCACTTGGCTGTGATCTTTCTGCATATCTTAACAGTGCTCTCAGCCCTTCTGGAAAGATTTTCATAAATGCATGAACATGCACACATGCATACATGCATGGGCCCAAAACCACACAGATACAATGTGAATATTAATCCTGTAGCTGCATAGAGTTTGCTTTAGAGATACTTCAAACCGCTATTTAAAATCATGATGTAACTTGAATTTTGTTGAGATAAAGTATGCATGTTCATTTTTGTAAAATGCAGTAGAAATTAAATGGCAAAAAATTCAGTTTTTCAAAAGGCTAATTTATTAAACTGCATTTATTTAGCAAATGCCAAATCACATGTGTCTGATGAAAATCTTATGCTCTGTACTGTTACCATGCATAAATTAAATGGCACATATACTTTCTCAACTAATTTAGCTAAAGCCTATTTTAACCTACACCTAGGTTTCAGTCTAATCAACATGCCAAGTCCATAAACTGATGGTGGAAACAATTACTGTTATGCTTAATTTACTAGGACTGATCTAAATGCCCACTTGCTTATAGAGTTTCCTGGCAGTCCACATTAGAGGCATGTGGAGGGCGTGCCCGACTCACCAAACATTAACTCTTCAAACTTGATTCGGTCTTATGACAACTGCAAAATCGATTGCTTTCCCATCTTTAGCTCTAACAGCATAATTTTATCAGCAAACTTTGGGTTTCATACAGTTAATGCACTGCTAAAGAGTGGTAAATTGGCACTTTCATAAAGTAGGTACTGTTACAAACAAGTAAAAGGATACACTCCTCTTCACGGAAAGACACTGCTCTTGCACCAGTCAGAGGACGACGTGCAAATATCCTACTAATCGGCGGTGCACTTTTAACTGGTGGTCTTGGTGGTGCACACTCATGTGGCGTTCCATTTTGCTTCTAAGATCAACAAAATATGGCGGACATTTTTTAATTCGACTCGAGATGCAAACATGATTAAAACAAAAATAGGTTGTAAAGTGACAGAATTATATTCAGGTACCAACCTAGTTCTTCCACATCTCTGACTAATAAGCCCAAGTGTTTGTATTCTTACCGCAAGCTTCGCCTTCTTGGTCGAAAACGTTTCCTTATCGTGGTAAAACTGTGGCGTTGGACGTGGACTTGCAAAGTTAACAGTTGCAACTTCATTCCCAAACTGGGGAGTAATCCGAGTTACACAGCTTTCTGATGGTTCATCCATCTCCTGCGTTACACATTGAATACTTAAAGTGCACACGAAATGTCGAAGAAATAAGCTGAACAACTTATACTGTTATTTTCGCAACACATGACAATGTTTTCCCCTGGAAGTGTTTCGCGGTTCTTTTGCCGCGGAGATGGAGTGGTTTCTGATTGGTTGAAGGGACGTCGGGAGAATATGAGTCAGAGCACGAACTGCAAGTACCGTTACATGCGTTCTCTGTGCTCTGCTTGATTATCAGAATGCAGATCTGTTGTTCAGTGTAGTAGTTCTCAACTTTGATTCTAATGACACGAATAACACTTTTGTAAAATCCTCCAATGACAACAAAATTTTGTGGCGAGGGTCTATTGATACCTTTATATGTCAACGACTCAACCTCTGTAAACATGCTTTAACTGTAATAGAATACAGTCCGAGCTGACTTAGTTATAACAAACAAAAACAATAATTGCATACGATAAAACCAGTATTGTTGACGAGGGCAAACAATTTTCAGTTTATCCAACACTACTTATTGTGGCTTTACGCATGATCCTACATATGCAAATTATGGGTCGCTTGCATGAGCTTTCGTAGCTGGTCTTCCGGTTATAACAGTGGTTGTATGGCCCGTTCGCCATGTGGACTTTACGTGAACCTTAAATGAACAGTGGATGAGAATCACCCCATACACGATAACGTGTGTTTGAGATTATAAGCTATGACAGATTTGTATAATTATATTGATAAGTATATATATATATCTTAACACTGAAGATATAATTTATTCTGATTATTTCAAACAATAAAAATATTTCTTAAATTTTACAGAGCTATCAAGGGAAACTATTTTCACTTCCGGTTACAGTAGTCGCAAAATCTTGAGGTTTCGAAGATGTCTTCAAAGCCTAAAATTCCGATTCTGTCGACGGCAGGAGCAGTCCCAATTAAAAATGATAAAGGTAAGGTCGAATTTTATTCACAAATTTCGAATGTTTTCAAAACTATCAGCATATTTTTTATTATTATTGATGTTGTTTGTTGTCCTCTGTTGAGTCCAGTTCAATACAAGTCTTAGTCTGAAGTCTGTCGATGAATCTGAATGGAATACTCGCTCGTGTCACTGGAAGTGGAATAGTAGACTAAATGTTTACTAATTTAGTGATTTTACTACTGGTCTACTGTACTAGCATACTTAATACTGAATCTATTACTCATCAGTAATCTTTTCTTGATAATACCATTTTTATTTCAAATCTGAATTACACATTTCAGTGGCACAGTCAGCAAATGCAATATACATTACTGTTATTACATATCTTTCTTATTCATATGGAAGTGACTATATCACAGGTCTTTGAACCTAAAGGTTTGATACCTGTGTCAGGTGTGCAATAGCACACTTCTCTCAACCCAGCTCAGAATCTAGAATGGGTACCAGACCAATGGGTCAGGAAAGGCAAGGCAGTGAGAGATATGAGATGGACATCTTCAGGATGCTGGCTCAGAGAAAAGTGGGGCTCATACGCACCCACTCTCCTTAACTTTTTGTACTCGCACAACATAGATCTAGTTTATGGCATTGATCTCACACAGATATTGGCATGTTTAAGAAAATATTGCTAATAAACTAAAACACTTTCAAAACTATATTTTATTTATCTAGAAAGATTGATTCTTAAAGAATTGTTATTGGAAAAGTTTAGATACTACTTATTGCTTCATGTCGATTGTGGTTACTGTATGCACAAAATAAAAAATGTCACTGCTTGCCCACTTTCGACCTCTCTGAACTATATATTATTATTACTTTCTGAGCTTGAATAAAATCCAGGATGTAAATTCTCTGAATATTCAGCCTAAATTGTATTTAAGGGGTTTGTTTTTTTTTTAACCAAACTTGATTTGATTTGAAATGTTCTCTTCCATCCAGCAGCCATTTCTTGTGAGTTATGTAACTGTCCTGGTAAACAGGTACTCAGCAAAAACTATTGGCAACCTGAATCTAAATTTTAAAAACTCATTTAAACAGTACAGGTTATACAACCAATGATAGAGTTTTCCAACAATACCAGGTCTAATTCCCTTAAACTGTTAAGTGGATCTGCAGGAGTTTTTGAAAAGCATTTTGGCATGCTTCCAACCGTCGTTAATGGTATATCAGACTGTTGAAACGTTAGTTGCAAAGAGTTAACCTAAAACTGTCATGGGACAACTTTTACCATCACAGTTAACTAAGCTCTTCTGGTTGCTTTGATACTCATACTCAGTTATCTTCATTAACACACCATCTTACCGTGCGCGCCACTGTGGAAGAAATTTGCTACTGTGGCCATCGCATTGGATGAGGTGTTGCAGAGACTTTTTACAAATGTTCAAACCAAGTGGTTCGTCAACAAGGGATGTTATAGGTGTTTAATAGTGGAGTCATTTTTCTGTCGAGTTCCTTCCCTTAGATCACACAATACACAACTTCTTCTAAAATGTGGTCTCAAAACAAGCAATATTGTACAGTCATAAATTTTACTTGCCTGAAGGTGAGTTGTACTTTCTATTGACCCAGTGAAACTCTCGTCGTTTGTTATGGGAAAGAAGTTTTGAAAAAATTCTTTTGTTATGGAATTTGTCAGTATTGGACTAAATTTTGGTAAATTATTAGGTGAACTCACAATGGAAAAAGTCAAGGTCACCCGTTACGTTACGGGGAAAAGACCAGACTATGCACCAGACAGCAGTAGTGATGAGGAAGATGAATTTGGACTAAAATCCAAAGGAACAGCTCAAGCAGCAGTTGACATAGACGAGAATGATGAAGAAGAGGAAGTGCGTGATCATCGGCTTCGTCGTCTGCAGCACAGAGAAAGAGGAGCAGATAGTGAAGATGAGGATGACAGGTGTGTCAGAGAGACTGGGCATGAGTGAGCTCGACAGGTACATCAGAGAGACTGGGTGTGAGAGAGTTTGTTGTCTTCATGATCATTTTAGACATTATATTTTATGACAGTTTGTCAGAGAGACTAGGCATGAGTGAGGTCGACAGGTATGCCAGAGAGACTGGGTGTGAGTGAGCTAATTGTCTTCATGATTATTTTAGACATTTATTTTGTTTGCAGTTCATTTCCAGCTAGACTGCTTTTGCTAAATTGGTTGGGGAAGGTGGGTTGCTTTTATGTGTGGCTGATCTTTGGTAAAAGAGTTGCCACCCCTACCACATCGAGCCTACTAGTCAGACATTTCAGTTATGATGCTCTATGCTTCAAGGGTTTCCAGCCAATACCTTTGTGGTCCTACTTTCTTACTTTTCTTTCGTCCCCAAATCCTCATTGCCATCTCCCCTCCTCCACCTGCCATGAGACAAACTTCATCAGTGACATAGAATAAAGAAAAGCCAGTTCCCTCTGTGACGTGGCGGGCCGTACCTTAACTTATTGGACTCGACTTCTCAGAATTACTGGACAAACTTTTTTTTTGATCTCGTAAAATGTAGATTTAATTGAGCAATCGTCACCAAAACCTTTACTGCAACAGGTCAATGGTTTCTACACCAGAGGGTGACGACGCTATGAAATAATGTGAATAGCTAGAGAAATCTACCGAGGGAAAAGATTCTCATACTCTGACACGTTCGCTCAGTCTCACACAGTCAAAACACTACTAGCTCAAGAGCCCCCACCCTCGTAAAACACAACTGAAGCGAACCGTTATTCAACATATATTTCAAACACTAACTGGCTCGACAGCATGAAATATATCTACAGATTATTTACAAAGTATCACCTTGCTCGTGTCTAGGGTAAGATGCTGCCTAATTACGTCATACCATGTGGTATCAGAAAAAGGAGATAATCAAACTCCAGAGGGGGGATCAAATTGCAAAAACGGCCTATGATCCCGCTCAATACACAAATACAGTAAGTGGCCAACAACAGACCTCCTACTCTCGTCACTACTGAAACAACTACTTCTTCAATACACAGTTCTAAAGCTATTCAACTCTACACACCAATAAGGTAAGTGACCGACAACAGAGCACCTACTCTTGTCACTACTAAACCAACGGCTTTACTGCAATACAAAGCTCTAAAGCTATTCAACGACCAACAATGAAGCTATGACACTATCACGACCGCACTTCTCTCTGTACCCCCTTGGCGTACTTGCCCGGCCACTAGCTTATGACGTGTCCTGTCTCCGGCAGGATAAAACCACCTATCTTAAATAAACACGAGTCCCAGACTCTAAGATAAGTTTACGGTAAGAACAGACCTTACTTAAAAGGCATGTCCAGTAGTCCCTTACACGTCAGTCCGTCGGCGTGTCAGCGCAATACACCCTGTGTATCTGGCGAGAGAACTGGAGTCCTTTACTTTCCACGTCTTTGGCTAAGATGGCAAGGGCAGAGGTCCGTGCGTTTACACGTGTCCGCTTCTCTTGTTCTTGCTACGTTAACACTCTCTCCATCCGAGTGTCTATCTGTGTATATCTCTAATCGCCTTTTTGGCTCCTTAACTCAATCGTGACGGAGAATCCTACCTAGAGTAGGTCCCAGGGGGCCGGGGCATTTTTAGCCTTTTTTAAAAAATTCATTAAAAAATCCCCCAAAACAATAAAAACATTATTTAAAATTGCTAACTAACTACAATAAAAAAAGAAAACTCATTTCTTACCGTGTTTCTTGGACCTTGTTCCATAATTTTGTAAATCCTTTGATGGAAACACAACTGAAGTTGAAGAAATCAAAAAGTCCTCGCCATTCCAAACAGTCTGTACGACATTGTTTACTACAGGTGCTTGCACTTTTTCGCTTCGTAATCACTTTCTTGGTTCTTTCAGGCACAAATACTCTTATCTTCATCCACTTTATCACAGTAAATTTGCGAAACAATGTCATTTTCCTCTTTAGCGTGTAATTTGAAGAGTAAATCTAGCATTTCTCAAGTGACAGACTTGTGAGTACTCGCTTCAAACTCCGCCAAAAACCGTTCTCATTGACAGTTTAAAACACAGAAAAGGGAAGCAACTCGTGAAGAAATGATTCAGCTTTCGATTGTAAGAGTTCTTTCCCTTAAAAGATTAGTGGATGAAATTTTAAAAATCATAATTCGAACGGACTTAATCTGGCCCGTAAGGCGGAAACGCATTGCCAATGGAGCGGGCTGTCGGTTACTGGTACGGTGTCAAAGAGTTAAGTAGTAGGCGTTCTGACGCATTGACCTCGAGTAAACCGGTTGTGGCCAGCCTAGGTTGGGCGGAGCTATCAGCCTGTCATGGCTAATGACATAGCGTACACCTTCCAAAGTGTCGGGAAGGGGAGGAGCTAGCAGGCTAAACTAAGAGTGATAACCTAGGAGTGACATGTGACACCCTCATGGCTTTGCACTTTGTGCTGATCATTCCTTTCCTTTTCCTTTTAGTTCTGTATTGGCATTGCTCCCTTCTCAGGCTCCTGACATTGTTCCCTTCTGTCATTGTTCCCTTCTGTCATTGTTCCCTTCTGTCATTGGTCTCTTCTGTCATTGCTCTCTTCTGTCATGACTCCCTTCTCAGGCTTCTGACATTGTTCCCTTCTGTCATTGTGGCCCTCTGTCATTGCTCCCTTCCATCATTTTTCCCTTCTGTCATTTTCCCCTTCTGTCATTACTCCCTTCTGTCAGCACTGCACACATATCATGAACTTATTCCTTCTTTTTAAAGCCATGTCTGAAGAAAATGAGAATTTATCTTTCAAGCCAGATCATGCAGATTTCTTCTTATTATAATATATATCACTCAAAGTAAACATTGTTATTGTGTCCAAAGCACACAGTGTTGCTGTATTCAAAGCACATAGTCTGCATTTTAAAATTCAGCAGCAGCATGAGCTTGCTGTTTTGAATAAACACTTTCAGAGATTTCAGTTCTAATAAATTGGGTCTTATTCTTAGACTGGTTCTTAAGTGAAGAGTTAGGGACATTCTGTATGTATGCACAGGACTGTTTTAGAATCACATTAATGATAATTCAATTTTCGGAAAAAACTGTCACATAATGTTGTGATGTAGCCTCATGTCATATAGTTTTTTAATGTTTTTTTCCAGGGTATCTCGGCATCGCCGACTGGTAGTAGAGCCAGAAATTTTGGCAGAGGCTTCTGATGATGAAGCAAAAGTAGGGCGCGAGGATAAGGGAAGCGAGGATGAAGAGGAAGAAGAGGAGCTTGATGAGGAGGTAACCAGTATGGCGACATTACTTTGCTGGATTTTTGTATGATAAGACTGTCATGCTTCATAAGGTGTGCTGCATATAAACATGCTAATGGTTCTGATGTTGGAGGAGCTTGATGAGGAGGAAACTAGAATAGGGGCTGTTGCTTGGTAGACATTCGTAATAATTCTGTGGTGCTTCACACGGGCCGCACATAAAGATGTTAATTGAACTAATGTTTGCAGTTTCCTTCCAGAATTTGAGAAGAAATGTTCAATACTTGAAAGTGTGGTGAGACAAGCAGGTTGAGATGATCCTTCTGCTTCTGTGCATGCGTGTGTGTGGGTTGGTGGGGGGTGGTGGTGGTGGAGGGGATCTCTCACTTCTTTGCCTGATGCTGTGCAGGGTTGATTGTTAGGGATGGGTGAGTGGGAGGGTGGGTCTATAGTTGTGGCCATGTGCTTGCAGAAGTGGATATTTTGAATGTAGGTTCTTGAGAGGTTGTTGTATGCTTAACATTTATCCCATAAAATCTTGTTAAAATACCGCACTGAGCATGATCAGAAACAAAATGCAAATGAGCAGCAGGTGCACAGATTTATTTAAAATGTTAAAAGGCTTGATGGTAAAGTAGGGTGGGCAGGTTCAAATTGGTTAGCTTCTCCATTTTGTGCCTGGCATTTGTTAAAGAAGTTTGTGAGTGTGTGTATGTGTGTGTGTGTTCATAGAATTTTGACCTGTTCATTGTGTCATCGATTGTAGGAAATAGAGAGACGACGTGTCATCAGGAGGCAGAGGGCTATACAAAGACGAGATGAAGAGGTAAGATCTTACGAAGATCTCTGGACTTAACAAAGCAGGTTTGCCCATCCGTTAAGCCTACCCAGGCTTTGTAATTCAGCTGGTTGCTGGGTAGCAGCAAGTTGGACTGACATGGCCCTTAAATGTGAATACCCAGCACCAGTTAATGATTTTATAAAGTTTCTGCAGCACCATGACTGGCTTGGAGGATGATGAAAATTAAACTTTTAATTACAAATTTTACACAGTACTTTGTTGTTTCACACTTCAACTAATTTTATCTTTTATCTATCCTTTATTAAATATTTTGTTTTGTTTTGAAAATTAGTGACTGCACGTTTGCATATATCCATGTTTCACAATCACATGGTACTTTTTCTGTACTCCCCATGTAAGGCATACATCCCAACTGTATGAAAAGTTGCACATGCTTGTGGGCGCACACACACACACACACAGAATATTTGCCATTTAATAACAGTAAGTTAAATGAATGTGACCGTTCAATTTATAGTCAGACCAGAAAAGACCAGGGCTCATATTCCTGGCTGTAGTCAAGTTTACCCACAAGATGACCTGCCCTTGCTAGCGTACAGACCAAAGTCTGCATAGGAAGTAACATACAGATGAATTTGCCTGCAATTTATCAGGTGCTGAAGGTTGCAATCTGACTGTTCCACTTAAATATCAAGTGTGATCTCTCACACTAAGCAGAATGTGTGTGTGTGTGTGAATTCCAGGAAGTGATGGATGTTGAAGAGGAAAAGTCAGAAGGGGAGACAGAGGAGGAGTCCTCAGAATACGAGGAGTACTCCGACTCTGAGGAAGAAACTGGACCTCGGCTGAAACCTGTTTTTGTCAGAAAGTATGACCTGGCTTGTTTAACATGTCAGATATAGATCCAGTACATCGATTTATCACTGGTAGCAGCTTATGCTCTTGGCAGCTGGTCTTGCACTTTGCGCTGACATATAATTAACTTGGCCTTTTTTTCAAGTGGAAGAGAATGTTCTGGTCCTCGAAAACTTACCTGTGAGGGCCATTACACTGATTCCATTGTGTGGTGGTTTACTCAAGCTTGCACTCCCATAATGTTTGAAAATAAACTAATATTTGAATTGAAATTTTGCAGTAACATTGTAATGATTGTAATAGGAATGTAATTGTTCTTCTACTTTCTTAATGCCTCTTTTCATCTTGGGAAAAATTGATTAATGTTTGGTATTGTGACTGTAGGAAGGAGCGCATTACAATCCAAGAGCGAGAGCGTGAAGACCAGCGTCAGAAAGAGCTGGAAGCAGAAGCCAAAAAGCTCGCCGAAGAAAGACGAAAACAGACATTACGGGTAAACCTTTTGCTGCTTATCTTTTTATTTATTTTTTTTAGAGATGCATAAAGATATTGCAAGTTGATTTTATTTACATGCCATTGGCGTCTTATAACATATAGGCAATAAAATTCTGAAGTTGTGATTTGGAAGGCTTGTAGCATACACCATTCTTTTTTCTGCACCATGGAAATGATGGCGGGCTACTGACGTTTGCTCTCTAGCTAGCGGAGATGGAGTTACGCAAGGAGATGCAGGATGAGAGGGAGATTGATGACATGATTAATGACATCAACACAGACGATGAAAATGATGAGGAAGAGTATGAAGCTTGGAAAGTGAGGGAGCTAAAGCGAATCAAGCGTGACAGAGAAGAGAGAGAAGCGTGAGTAGCAGTCTTGCTCATTGTTTGGTGCTGTGCAGTTAACATGACCTGAGTTAGGTGACAAATGCTGGTAGAACACACAAAATAGAGGGTTAACCTTTTGTCTCTTTCATTTGCTTGTCATCAGAAGTTAACATCTGCTGCTCCTATGTGAGTAAGGCAGACAGGAAGCCTTTCTTGTAATCTAAACAAAAAATGTCTTGCTTTCTCTACAAACCTACCACAGGGAAGAAAAAGCACGGCATGTGTTCATGTGTGTATGTGGGGGGGGGGGGGGGGGGGGGGGGGGGGGGGGGGGGGGGGGGGCAGTGGGGAGGAGAGGTGGCGTCTTGTCATGGGGTACTTTGTCTTCCTGCTATAGCATTGAAAAAGAGAAGATGGAACTTGACCGTGTGCGAAACATGACAGAAGAAGAACGTCGACAAGAATTCAAAGTGAATCCCAAGCAGGTTACCAACAAGGTGCCGAAAGGAAAGTACAAGTTCCTGCAAAAGTACTATCACCGTGGTGCTTTTTTCCTGGTAAGAATTGCAAACATAATAGGTTCTGTTTTGCTTTATTATTTTATATTTATTCCCCTGACCCCCAACGCTCTTTGTTTTCATGGTGCGTGTTTTATTGGAATAGTAATTGTCTTTATTCTTTCCAAGAATTAGTTTGGGTTTAGGCCAAAAATACTTTTCTACCCCCTCCCCATGCCTCCCCTCCACTTCCCCACCGTCCCTTTGCCCCTTCTGTGTTTCACTTGCTCCTCTGCCACTTTTTAATTTGTTTTCTTCTGCTCTCATTGTTTTGTGCTTTATTTGTATGTCTAAATAGTTATGAACAGGGCTGGAATTAATTTTAAGGTGGTCGCCAGCCAGGCTACTGCCAGGCAAGTTTCAGGTGGTCAGACATAATTGTTCTGTTATTCCCCTTTCTCCCCACACCTTGCAGTGATCTGCTGCAACTAGACAATAAACAACAACAACAACCCTTTTTTTTTTTAAGGCTGAGCCCTGAAGTCCAGAACAGCAAATGAAATGTCAAACATGACGACAAACTTTATTAGCAGCGGAAGGTGAAGACTGAAGCATCACATCAAAGCCCTTCTTACTGGCCACAGGTCTAATTACTGAAAGCTGCAGTAGGATGATGGCAAAAACAGAATCAATCAAGGGGAAGATGTTTGACAGAAGAGACAAGAGGTCGGGGTTCCTTTCAGAGAAAATCATCCATCAAAGGTGCTGAACTGACTCGAGGTGAAGTGGGTGTAGGGGAGGGTGGATACCAGAAGGAGAGCCTGAGGAAGCAAAGTGACTAATGCGAGCTGTAGCCATGAGACTGACGCATGCGACAGGAGGATACTGTCCATTTTGCTGCGAGGGGCAATGTTTTCTGCTTATAAACTGCACAGTGATATGTAGATTCTGGTGGTCCTTTGTTGGCCAGGACCGTGGACCTGCCCCACTCTAACACGGGATGTGGCTCAGCTGTAATGCTGTCCCATAGCCAGAGGCTACCTGAGATTCGAAGGGTCTTCTCTTCCTTTATTAGTTGGGGTGGGGTGGGGGGACCACTCACATTCCAGCTTTTGGGCATACAGCTGGCCAAAGCTTGAGGTTGCCAACCAGGCGAATTTAGATGAAATGTAAGGTAGCCCCGACACAATTTTTGGGGGCCATTGGTAATTGGTGACCACTTAAATCCAGCCCTACAACATTGTCATGCAATACAGATGAGATTTTTCCAGAAATTGCTGGATTTCGGGTATTTAAGAGGCTGCCTGGGCTGTCCTTGAGGTGTGTGCAAATCTGTGGGAAAATTTGTGGGTATAATGTGATAGGTTTGTCCTCATGATGCGAAATACGAAACTGGTGTCTTCAATAGCTTGATCTTGAAATGGTTTGAAATTGTCTAGTGTGCTGTTTATGGTGGTGGCATTCCTAGTTTGAATGTTTGCAGATAGCTATGCCTTGGCGGTATGGTAATGTCATCAGGTGTGCCATCATGTCTGGATGTCCCCTCTGTCCTCACACCTGGGCTTCTTGGTGTGGTTTCGTTGTGATTTTAGCACAGAATATGGATTGTAGAATGCAGAAGAGGCAACCAAAACGCTTCTTAGAAGCCCTGCTTTTCTCCTCTGTTCCTCTGCCGGTGTCGGCCCTGCAACCTGCCAGGGCCTTAGGCCAGCCCCTGGACTCTCTGATCAGTTTTTAGACTTTTCAAATTTCCTGGAATCTCATTTCTGGTAATAATATGGCTGTGTTGGGTACTCAGCATATTAAAATCTCTGAGCACTTCTTTATGGGTTGTAACAATGTCAATGTAGATTTCATTTATCATGGTGTACTAGGGTGCATACAAGTAATGTGGGTTTGACTTTCAATGCATGGTTAAATATTGGTTGCGGAACATTTCAGTGTTTGGTGCACACAATTCCATAACCTTGAAAGCAGACATTGTCTAAAGCATAGTTAATGTGGTCATCTTGCAGGACAGAGAAGAGTGTGTGTTCAAGCAGGACTTCTCACAGCCCACGCTGGATGATCACTTCGATAAAACTATTCTTCCGAAGGTCATGCAGGTATGTGCTGGTCTTGGAGTCATGTTTTGGGTTTGTTTTATATATATATCAAGGTCATACAGGTATATGCAGGTTTTGGGCTTATGTCTTTGGCTTCCTTTATATATTGTTGGTTATGTTGTTAAATGTCTGTGTTGTTTTTTTTTTTAATAAGAAGGTGGGTGCTTGTACTGTATTCCTTAGAAACTTATTTGTCAGTTTTCGTGCCTGTATCCAAAAAAATAACTGACTAAACTGAAATCTTTATCCAGCATAGCATATGCAATTTTATGAAGGTTACATTTGCATTGTGGTGTAGTTTATTTATTTTTTGCATTGCGTGATGCATTTTTGGCTGTTTATTTTGATATAGGTCAAGAACTTTGGGCGCTCTGGACGCACAAAGTACACTCACCTGTTGGATCAGGACACTACACAGTTTGACTCTCCATGGATAGCCGACACCCAGCAGAATCTCAACTTCCACACCTCAAAGGGAGGGGGCACCAAGCAGAACTTTGAACGTCCAAGTTCTAAATCGGTGCAGAAGTAAGACAGCGTGTTTGTGTGTGTGTGTGGTGGTGGGGTGTGGGGGGGGGGCAAGGAAAGGAGGTGGAGAGAGAGTGAGCGAGAGGTCATAGAAGAAGAGTGCTGCTTGTGTGAACACCCATGTTCTTGTGTGTTTGCACCTATCTGCATGTACGCATGTATGTGTGAGTAGACATTTTTGTGAGAGTAGATTTGCTTGCATGGCCAAGCATTTTTGTACTGTAAACAAACATTTTGTTAATCTGAAAAGTTTAGGATTTTTAATCTCTTGAGACTTCAGAAGTCAAAAACAGTTATGATTTCTACACCCATCCCCTACCAAAAAAAGTGACGCTCCAGGTCATTCAGAGTTCTTACCCTTGGCAGCACCTGTTCTCAAATTCGATAGGGATCCTATTTTTTCCACGGGTCTTTGGTGGAGCATCATATAATAGCAAAGAAGTGTTCACCAAGCGAGTAGGTGCTTCTCTGCATACATGTAGGTGTGCATTAATTCTGTATCATGTCAATGATGTATGATGGTACATGTTGTTGCTTGATGTCACCTATAAGGGTCTTGGTGATATGCGTGATTCATTTGGATGCATGATATTTGTGTTTGAATGTGTGTACTGTGTGCAGAATGCCTTTACAGTGGGTTTGTTTGTGTTTGGGAGGAGTGTGTACTAAAGTGTATAGTAATGGGAATGTGTTCTGGAGTGTATGGTAAGGGGAATGTGGTCTGGAGTGTATGGTAAGGGGAATGTGGTCTGGAGTGTATGGTAAGAGGAATGTACCACATACTCCCCATTTAAATATTGTAATTTTTATTATTAAGATTTAGTCACCATAAATTTTATGACATTTGCTAATTTTGTTTATTATATTTTGTTGATAAAGGGTTATGCTAGAAAATAAAACAGTTTTTAAAAACACTGAATTATATCTTGTTGAAATAGGTTACAAAGTGACAGTGTGAGCATGTAAAGGAGTGTGACTGGGTTTGCCAGATGATGTCAAAATAGCCAGCGCTTGCACACACACACAGAATCATCCTAACCATTTTGAATATTATGGTCTTCAGCCTCTATGCTTGGCTGTGACTTCAATTGTCTTCTGTTCAAGAAAGACTAGGCAAGAGATGAGTCACCCTTAGGAATCATTGTCTGGGGATTAACAGTATTACAGTGTGATTTAAAACTTTTAAAGCCAACTCCTGAACTCTAGACTAAACAAAAGTTATGCAGAAGTTTAATATTCATCCCCTGAACTTGAATATATCTTGCACTGATTTGTTTCAGAAAGCCCTGAGCATTTTAAAACTTTTCACTTGCACTCACCATCAATTTCCTTTTCTCAGCACCTTTTTTCAAATAACTCTTTCCCCACCAGAGTTACACAATTTTATTCTGCAAAGTTTAGAACAGTTTCTGTGTGTCTTTGAAAAGGCAAAACAATTTCGAGATGTCAAAGTACACTTTTCTAGATATTTTCACTCATCACCACTCTGTAGCTGCTAGAGCCTCTGAAATGTTCTTGAAAATGTACTAACCTCACTGAAGTTTTTTAATGTATAAATTTAAATGTTTTTCAATGAAAAATCTGTTGGAAACATTTTGATGTGATAAGGTAGAATAAAATCTTGTGAAAAAAATGGCAATAAATTGAGGTATATACATGTACATCTCTATCAAAATTACGTTGATTTCATATCACACTTTTGTTTATAACTGGCTGTAATAAAATTCCTCAACATGTCAACCATGAAACAGAATAGGGGAAAGCGATGCTGGTGTGGTCATCGAGCAAAAATGAAATGTAGGCATTTTTGTTTATAGCAGCCCCACTCCAGGAACTCGGTAATAATGGAAGGTTCCTGAAGATATTTCCAATCTTAAAGTGGCCGCTTTTTGAGTCCACAGCACTGTAATAGAACAGAAGAAGAATGCGATAATTTCTTAATCAAAAGCGTTGGACATTTGTCAAAGTTTGTCCAGTGCAGCATACCATTTCCATATCTCCTCAGAAGCATTGTCATTAGGCATAAACAAGTGTGAAAAGTGTATGGGTGGAAAGTTTTCCTCATCCTTTTTTTCTGGACATAAGTTTTATTATTTTGAAGTATTTATTGTTTATTTGGGTGGTCATAGCATCATATCCTTGAGTGATAGTTTGATTTTGACAAAATACAATTAGACAACAAGTCGTTGCAAGATGCTGGCACTGACAGGAGGCAGGCAAACACTTTTCTCTATTTTAGTTTTGGAAAAGTTTCAATCATGAAAATATAAGTACATGTATATGCTTAGTTACATTAAATCTTGAGATGGTGACAGCACTGAAGCTGGTTTTTGTCTGTATTTTCCATCACTCCTGTCGCTTATAAAACATGTAAACTCTGGAGGAAGGTTGCATGTATTATTGATATCCTTGACCATAACAATGCAAGCCCAAAAATGAACCCTTTGTGCACTGAAAGCAATTTCATGCAATCAAGACCTGGGAAATATTCTTGACAGGTCTGTTAAATGGAGCTTGACTAAAGCATAGTAAGGGGTTGCTTGGGCCATAATCTAGATTCTAAGGGACCCTGGAGAATGCTAGACAACATGGAGGACCCCATCTTGCACCAGGTACAACCAGTCTACCAATCTGCCCATGCTCAATAATAACATCATTGCAAAGAACAATGTAAATATGAACCTGCATGCCTGATGGGGATTAGGAAGGTCATGTCAGTTTCTGCAAATGCCAAGATTTACGTCCAAAGTGATTTTAAACTCTTCCACAGTAATAAAAATGACATCTATTGTCATAAAACAATGGGCTTTTTTTTAAACTTTCAGGTGACAGTTAATATTTTCCCTGAAAGTCCAGAAGTCAAGTTCAACTAGACAGCAGCAATGGCTCATGTCTGTTTTTTTAAAGTTAAA
This sequence comes from Lanistes nyassanus, assembly GCA_004794575.1. Classification (NCBI taxonomy): domain Eukaryota; kingdom Metazoa; phylum Mollusca; class Gastropoda; order Architaenioglossa; family Ampullariidae; genus Lanistes; species Lanistes nyassanus. Next base: position 209,577 of record SMGT01001155.1, on the reverse strand, counting down.
ATACCTTTCTTCATATCAATTTGTCTGCAATTTCTCAAAATGGGGCTCCTCCTTTGTCACATGTAGACCCACCTTTGATTATTTCACTGTCCTTGTGTGTAATTTTTATTATTCCCTTCTATTTTTTTTTGTCCTTGATCAACAGTTTTAAAAGAGCGTTCTGCAGTATGACAAGAGTCCTTGTTCCCTCCCTTACCACTTCACCCTCAATCCAAACACCCAGTTCCATTGAGCAGTTGTGGTGGGCGAGCCCCAGCCCCTCCCTCAGGTATTTCTAGTCAAGCACAGTTACAAGGCACAACACAGGTCCTAAAATTTCGGTAGACATAATGTCAGTGGCTTCTGTGCAAAGGTCAAGAAGCCCACGCGCTGCAGACAACCTTGCTAGTGTGTGCTGATGATGGCAATGAAAAGCTTGTAGACGCTCGCGCCTTAGTAGCGGAAAAACTGCTGAGAGCTTTCCGGAATCAGTCTGCCAGGACAGTGAGCACCAACGGCTTCGCTCATGGAGCTCAGAGAAGTCGCTGCTGACGCCGAGTGGCTCAAATAGTCATCCAAGTACACTTCTGCTGCTGCTGCAGTTGGCACATACATTGCCGATGTAGGCCGCTGGTGGTGAAGGAAGAGCCCTGGAGATGCATGCGTGAGTGCAGCACCAGAGGCTGCATCGTAATGCAATCCGCCAGCCAAGAGGGTTTGGGGGTACACGGGGGTGCTGTACACGTGGCCGGCCGGGGGAAGAGAGTGGGGTGGTGACGCAACTGCCAGGCGAGTCGGACGCCAGAGTATGACGGCTTGCTGAAGAACGTCAGCCTGACTCCTGTGTTCTGACGCTCGGGTTCGGGAGGTGTCTGACGTTGACGCGGCGGTCGCAGCGATGGCAGATCCGCGACGCAGGTGACACGCGTCACTCGCTAGCGACTGTAGAACGTCTGTCGCTGCAGTCGGAAAGAGCTCCGCATCCACGTACTGCTGCAGGGGCGCCGGCCTCAGGGTCCGGGCGAGGCTGCCATAGTGCTGCTCCCGCGCTGGGGTCGGGATGACGAAACGCTGAGGCGCAGGCTGGCGCACATGATGATGATGGCGATGATGCAGCGAGGGAGAGTGCGACAGGGATGCGGGCACGTTCTGGCGGTAGTGTTGCGGCAGGTGAGAGCTGCACGCCAGGCAATGCACGTGAGCCGCAGACGCCGCCGAGCCGTGATGGGGAAGATTGTACACGTGCACGGACGGCGAATGCACATGCACAGTCTGGGTGCACAAGGCGCACGTCGCAGTGGATGCATCGCATGGCGTCAGAATTCTGGAGCATGCAGCAACGTCGGCTTGACGTCTGCAGGCAAGGGGTTCCTGCGACAAGTCCTGCTGGTCCACGTTGAGCATCGGGTTTTGCGAGCTGTTCAGCTGGGCGTTGGACACGCTTACCAGCGGCGAGACGGGGTGCTGCGTGCACTGCACAGCTGTCAACGCACACAGGCTGTGAAACCCGACTGCCTGTCCAGCCGCAGCAGCGTACGCTACCTGGGCCAGTGGCTGCGTCACCCGCGGCCTGCTGGCGTCCTGGCCGACGTTCTCGCAGCTGCCCACCTCGGAGTCTGTTGAGCCGTCGCCAGTGGTCAAACGGCAGTCCGGGTCGACGACGTTGGCGTTAGCAGCAAGCGGCGTCGTGTGGGACAAGCTGACAGGAGATCGATTGTGGGACTGGTTTCGATGACCATCCGACTGTTCGTCATTTCCGGTTGATAGTGGAGAGCCAGGCTGAAGCGGCGTGTGCTGAATTCCCGAGGTACAGGGGGAGTTGTTAGTCGCTGACCATAGGGAGTGTGGCAACATCTGCGATCTCTGCGTGTTTGGATTCTGGACAAGGCTCACACTGTCGGATGCAGCACAGGGCGCTGTTATCCCCGTACCTGCGCATGGAAGGAGGAGGTGCTGGGGGGCACTTGGACTTGCCGTGCACATGCATGAAGTCTGCGAGCTGCAAGAACCTGCCGTGGACAGACACGTCACGCGGCTCTCCTGGATGCTACACAGCAGTCCGGGAATGGGTCCCGGTGACACCGCCGCCTTTGCCATGGTCTTTAACATCGCTTGCTCTTCTGTTTCCAGCGATAATCTTTTGGTTGTCTCGCTTCGTAAAGGATCTTGAACAGCAGGATAAAGAACTGCAACCGCATCGCCACCGCTAGGATCTTGTGCACGTCCTACCCAAATGGAAGGATCCACACTGTCCGCCTGCTGTCCTGGAGAATCATCACTTCCTTTCTCCCAGAACAGCTCGCCGGCAGCCTCATTCTGGAACACAAGAGGCGTCAGTCTTAGCAGCAGGAGAGGCGTGGAAGCGGTGCCTTAGAAGAAGCTGACCAAGCTTAACCGTGACGGGTACTGGACTCTTTCTTTCCAGCTAACACAGTGTCCATCAGCGGACAAACACGCGATGACCAGACCGATGAAAACCCAGAATATTCTCCAAAACATCCGTCACGCCATTGATGTCGATGACTATATGACTCCAAGAGAGAAAGTGCTTTTCTTGGATGAAGAACCAATTAGTTTTCCGTTACGAAACCGTCTGAGCTTTGGTTTGAATGACAGTAGTATTGTACTGTGGTTAGCACGCAGTCATTTGCTGAAAAGATCCACACACCTCTCGCCTACATATAACTTCTCATACAAATGCAACAAGGGGAAATAAATATATGCATTATGATCGTACACATTAAGCTGTAAAATCAACAAACGCACGCACTCAAACTTTGCGCATATATCCAATAGGTATATGGAAATATGGGATTTGTTTAAAAGTAGCCTAGTACACGTATATTCACTCATGCACACAGTCACACACGATATACGACGAACACTGTAAACAGGTAAATGGTACATAAATTGAAAACAACCAAATTACAGTTTTAGACAGAAATTACTAGATTTTGTTATTATAAGATTCTGCAAAATCTTATGGAATACCACTCTTCTGTAAGCGAGATATGAGATAAAACCCATCAAGTACTGACAGCGTCACCTGGACAGAGACAGAGGTCATTGTTGACATTAGTCTGGAACAAGCTTACCTGTTCAAGGCTAATGGCAGTCGCCGAAGAGTAGCAGCAAGTCTTAAATAGGTTCATCCCTGTATTGCAACGGTTTCAAATTTTTTTCTTTTTCAAGATTGGTATTAACTGTGCGAACAAAGCTATCACCACGAATCACGAGTCACTGTCGAGCAATATCAGATACGGGTCTATTCCAGAACGAATTGTCCAGAATCTTGGTTCGCGGTGAAAAGTTTGCCTAGCTAAGGCTAAGGCGAAGAGCAGCGTCAGCTTGGCAGTGCAGCCCACTGCATGAAAATATGCGTTTGTGCAAACAGAAGAAACGTGTTTACACTTGGCATTTCCGCGAGCTATATATATCTATGTATGTAAGCGCGTCCTCTTTGATTAAACACACATCTTTTGGCAGTCGAGGGTTGATCTCTGATGAGGTGCTTAGTGGTCACATTTAGAGATTAGAATCCCGTAACAGGCTTAACGGGGTAACTTCGGGAGGGAAAACTGGGCGTACCAAACTCCTTGTGGAACGCTCACCTTGCATAGATTGTTGTTTTCTGTGCCTGCTCCAGCAGTAGACACGTCTGCCACGCGTGTGGTTGGGGACCTGGGTCCTTGCCGCTTCTCTCCTTCCGCTTTGGATGGAGCACTTGTACCTTTCGATACTGTCTCTTTATTCCTACACACCTGTGCACACGCACAATCTGTCTTTGACTGCAGTACACATTGGGCGTCTAATTTTCCCGCCTTTTTATTAACAAATGTATTTTCTATTTCGGTTAGTTAATGGTTTTTGTTTCCAAATCACATAGAGCTGAAAGCCAGTCTGTTGTCAGTACAAACTGATGTCCTTTCAAAAACACTAGTCATGGCTGCTAAAATAAGCAGACGAAGTGCGAGGGATCAGCCCCTCTATAAAATAGCGTGAGCTGCTAGCGATTTAGAATAAAGAAGTTATAGTAAAAGTCATAGAGTGATTAGAGTTTTCAAGCTAAAAATGACGAATACAAGATTCTGTATTACACATTTTCAGTGCTGCTAAATATTTACTTGAGCTGGTGCTGAATATATTGCTTGCGTGCTGGTTGATTGGGGGTGGGGTGCGGGGTGGTTGAATGTCTGGTTGGCTAGTTTTAAAATCCATGTCCAATCTATCGACCTGTGCTCGATATGTATCTGTTTTTATCGTACACAGGGTATAAATTTTTCGATGGATTGCTCTCTCTCTTTCTCCACCCCCCCCAATCTCCCCCCCCCCCACCCCGCGTCGGAGTAGAACAAGGAAAACAATACACCTGAGTTACCTCATCTCTGCTGGCTGCGCTGCACCTTCGATAAAGCTTCCACAGGTAAATGGCAGCCACGCCGGCCAGGACGCCGCCAGCGATGATCTTGGCGTAGCGGGACGCCACACTGTCCTTCATGAGCGGCCAGGTGGTCCCCATCTTGAGCTGCAGGTTCTGCGACCACTCGGACAGAGCTGCCCCCGCCCCCAGGAGCGGTGTGACGAGTTTGCCATGAAGTGAGATCGAGTCCTTAGGTTCGCAATCTCTCGCAGCCGTTTGGGAATACATGCCCCTGTCCTGACTGCTAGTCATCGCTGTTCACCAGTTCCTTCTTTTTGTTGCTGGTGATCTCAGCCGCAGAAGCACGATGCTAGGGGTGGTTTGACGGATGAAGTTTTCAGCGGTAGGCGCAGCTTCACTGCTCCGGCATTGCGTCGCAGCGTGGGCGAGATCTTTACCAACAAGCCACTGACCCTGATGAGGACACCTCCATAGAAAAGTGCCCAGATAACGTGAGGAAGTGACGCCAAAAGGTATGTGACGCAACCAAGGAATGACGTCATGCCATCTTTCGTCATGTGTTTGCTTGTGATCCCGTGATTGCGCGTGTTTCTTGTTCCTTACTGAGTGAACATCGCATACTTGGGTGTGAATGTGTGCGCGCGAGTGCGTGGGGTACGTACCTGTAAGATAGACATTGGGGCAAATATATGAATGTCAGACAAAAGACTAGGAGACAGCCAAGCAAAACGGTATGTTTGCGCTTACCGCGTGCGCCCATCGTACCCACGTTTGAATATAACAACAGCTGTTCTTCTTCTGTTAACTTCTGTTTTCTAACTTTTATTTTAAAAGCAACGAATGTTTTAACTGCAACAAGTTATTTTTAGTTCATGCGATGTGCTACTTTAAACCCAAATCACAAAATATCATTTGCCAACTTATTTACAAAGAGTATGAGGCAGTTTTCTCCACAGAAAACCACCAGTCAGGGGGAAGGAAGAGGAGGGAAAGCGAGGTGAGATTGCGGTAGCGGACGGAGATTCTTTCATAAATGAGGGGTTAGTACTACTACCAAGGAAAGAGGAACAGCTACATAGAGTTACAGCTACAAGTAACTATAGTCACTGCATAAAATCTAGGAAACAAACTACTCGATCAATTCTTGTCCAACTAAAAGAGCAAAAAGGGGTCGAGGGGTTTACATACACACACACATATACACATCATCTAAAAATAGACCTGAATTACTCTTTGTGAAGTTGGACGGATGACTAGATGAACAGACTATCAGAATGTTAAATACAACGTCATGTACAGGTTTGACACACGCCGTCAGACCACATGCGGTCGAACCTGTCCTGTCCACTCATTTCTTGGACAGTTTTCATCCGCTTGCAATACAGCAGGCTGTATGTGAAGCTGCTCTTGTGTCGTACTCTAGCCGCCTAGCGAAACCTGCACGCCTAGCGTAGAGAAAAGGTTGGCTGGTTGTTGCGCAAACGAAGTGCATATCAGAACGAGCGTACAAAACCTAGGTCTAAACCGAGGTTTTTTTCTATTGAAAGTGTGCAAACACCGCTTACGGCAGGCTGCAGCAAATTGAAATCGAGACCGAGAGAATCCGGTTGTTTCTGAACGATCTAAGGAGGCTGGATTTCGTGCGCATCTCATCTGGTCTTCCGATGCTAAGATCAGCCGTAAAACAGTGTTCTAATCTACTGAAGTAGCCGAAGGGGACAAAATGCACAGCCCAATTCGCTAAGTTGACTTTGGTAGCTGTTGTATTTGAATATGCGAGTCGTACTGCTGTGAGTTCCGAACCTCCGCGCAAAAAAGTTCCAATCTCCAGCCAGTCATGGCGCGCTGCAGACATATCGCGGTCAGCCTCGGACTTCACACAGCACGACCGGCGAAACCCTGAATCCCGTTTCGCCACTTCGCCGTTTCTCATTTTTGTCTTCGCGATGTCTGAACTTTTGCAAACTTTTCTGACCCCTCGGTAGATTGAAACAAAGCTTTTGGCCCGTTGCCCAACATTATTTTACGCGCACCTTTACTATAGGAGATAAGAATAACGCTCATCCTACCCCAGGATAACATCAATCGGTAGTGTGAAGACAGCGAGAACGGTCTCGGTGCGTGCATGAGGCATGATGTGTATGAAGGCGGGCAAAACAGAATGCAGTTATGAGAAATGTGTAACCCATTGGCTGCAGCAAGGCCGAATAACGCTCTTGTGGCCAACTCCCAACCCCGAGTACCAATGATCATGCAGTCCATGCCAGGAGCCAACATTTAATCGAAAACAGAATGAAATTAAGAGACATCGTAAACAGCCATATATTTTATAAGATCCGATTTTTTTTAAGTACACTAACTACGGGGAAAATATGAGGGTAGACAGGTGTCTGTCCTGATTGACACATGAGAACAGTTCACTGAGAACAATTACAACAGTCTTACACATGTGCAACAGCTATTTTATCCTGAAACACAAAGGTAAATGTCGCATTAAACACATCTCTAAACATTTTGTGCGCACAGTAACACAGTAGAAGTTCTGTTCACTTCTAGGGCACAAATCACACCATTTTTGAAAACTGTATAGAGGAATAATTGTATGAACAACACCAATAACATTTCATAAGAAGGATAGTAGTATTTCAAAATGGAAGTGTTAAAACTAATAAAATATAGTTTTTAAATCACTTGAGACGTTCTGGTGTCTAAGAGACCATATCTGTGACCATCTGTTTAATTTGCTTTAATGCCTTAACGTCAGTTTGACAAGGCTAGACAAATCGAATGAAAATATGGTTATGAAAAGTATTTCAACAATCACGATAGAAAAAAATAAAACAACGTAATTTTTGCACAAAAAATCAGCCTTATGGGGCACAGCCACGAGCTATATTTTTGTTTAGGACAGGTGACAAACATTCAAGAAAAACAACGCAACGTGGGATAAAAATTTGTACCGGAAAAGAGAAAGAAAGAGATTAATTATTTCGGTGTACAAAACATGGCGAGAGAGAGAGAGATGGGGAGGGAGGGATGGAAGGAAGGAGATTATTTTTATATCTTGTTTTATAAAAGACGGTGGGCGCGCAAGACAGGGACATCGACCTTCTGGGTAGAAGCAGCCAGGAACTGCTGGAACTAACATGGTCAACAGCACAAGCGACGCACGCAGACGTCACTACAAATACAGGCAAAGACAAGCTGGAAAACGTGGAAACGTTCAAATATCTTGGATCTCCCCTAACCAGAGACGGAAGATTGGCCCTTGCCATAGCAGCCCTTTCAAATCTCAGCAAATTTAATTATGGAGGAACAGCAACATCAGCTCCGCCACCAACATCAAGCTCTACAAAGCCCTGATCGTCTCTGTCCTGCTGTATGACTGTGAAATCTGGGCATTGGCAGCCGAGTTTGCAAAAGATCGAAGCCTCAGAGACCAAATATCTCCCTAAGCTCATGAGAATCTCCTGGACGGAACACAAAACAAACGTCTATGCCCGCAGCACATGCGACAGACTGGCTGGTCCCCAGGAGCCTCTCCTCGCCACCATCGAGAAAAGGAATCGGGCATGGTTCCACCACACAGCACGTCATAATACTCTCGCCAAGACCGTCTTGGAAGGCACACTGGAAGGCGGAAGGAGGAGAGAAAAGCAAAGGAAAAATTGGCTTGACAACATCAAGGAATGGACAGCACGTGGCGTCCCAGATCTGATACGGACAGCAGAAGACAGACCAGGATGGCAGAGATTGTCGGAAGCTGCATCCCGCATGTTCCCCTCTCCACCACACCCCCTCACGACCTTCTTGGTCACGGAACTGAGATGTGATGATTAGCAAAAATGTCAATGTCTAAATTACGTGACGAGGCTCAGTCGAATATATTTATCAGCTGGGAAAGTCCAACATACTTCAGTAGACCTCCATATGCAGACAACTTCTAAATGGTGAATGGATGAATAACGCGAATGGTTCCCAACCTTTTTGTTTTACAGTTCTAAAACTTCTGAAGCAATTCAATGTTCCGTTGGCCTGTTTGGCGATATCTGTTGTGACTGTCACGCTCACAACAGCCACATTCTGCACAACACCCTTGCAGCTCACACATTCATGTTACCCACTATACTATGGACGTCCGCTTTCGGCTTTGAAGTATTGGTCAAATGTGCGCACATACGCACATGCACGCTCTTACACACATATAAAGAACATATTTAAGAAATTTGGATGAATAATGTAAAAGCAATTATGTTTTTGATTTAGAAAACCCGTATTTCACAACAACCATCTTTTTAAACAACACCAGTTCATTTATAACTTAACCCAGTGAGTGTTGCTGTGCGCAGGTTCCAAAAAGTGTTCCGAACTATACTATGCTAACATAATGCTCGTGCAGTGCTGGTCGACCGTTTATCTTTTTTCCCCTTTCTCTCGTTGTCTCCTCTCTCTCTATATATATATATACGCGTGCGTGCGTTTGGGTGAGTGCGCGTGGAAGGAGTGGGAACAGACACTTCATTTATGAAGATAAATAATGCGTCCCTTTTTTCTCTTTGTTCTTCTCTTTTCTCATTCACCTTTTATCAGGTGTGGCTGGTAATTGTTGAATATTTATGCTCTAAGTTTTCCTATATTAGGCACCAGTTTTAACGGCTAACCTACAATGCTTTAAAAATATGTTTAAAATTATACTCCATGTTATTTATTACTTCAGCCTGAATATTTAACCCATTATTGTGCAGCAAAATCTCGCAGGCGCAGGTCTATTGCCTGCTGTTTGGCCTGTGCCGGTGTCCGCACCCCAAGCACGCGTTCTGAAGAGGTATCCATAACGAAGGAAGCCAATGATACAAGTGAAGGAAAGGTGGAAGACAAGAATTAAAAGAAAAAGGTAAGGGAGACACAACTGGATGGATTTTTTGTGCGGTTTGAAACCCTTGTTCACGTCACATTTCTGCTCCTTTAAGGTGTCCAACACCAGGTGCACAAGTGACGGTGTGTGCACACTATCTGCAGTACGCAGAAAAAGAGTCCAATGTGCGCATCCGAATGGCCATTAATGTACGTGTGTGGCTGACCGGTCAGCGTGTTACCTGGTGGAGGACCATGTTTGTGAGAAAAAGTTTAAAAGACGCTGGAAGTGTCTAAGAAGAAACAGAGCTGATAGGTAGGTACCTGGCGGGTTTCAGTAGCAGGCGATACAAAAAGTAATCAGTTTCTGTAAATCTCACTGTACGAATAATGTCTCAGAATATCCGCGTCCGTCATAAGAAACTTACCAGACGACTCAAACGTGTTGAAAACCTTTTACATGGCAAGAAACAATAACGCAAAGTATTTTTATGTGGCAACAAATAATTCACCAAAAAAACTTATTATGTGGAAAACATCTTTCCACAATAAAGCTCATTTCCAGAACGTTTTTCAGCGAAAAGGTATTGTGTGACAGAATATTTTTCCACAAAAGAGCTTGCCTGTAGTAAAAAGTATTTTCAGATTATCTCCAGAACATCTTTCGCACTGGTGGCAATCGATGCTAATTCTTGTCATGCAGTTCCCCAGGGTAGGCAAATCCTGGTCGTATGGAGCTGTGATCTCAAGCTGAATCGACAATGATTTCTGGAAACCTATGGACATTCACAGACACCGTCCCACTGACATGCTGGTCCACGGACCCCAGTTTTTTTAACACGCATATGGCGGAGATGAGTGCGAGAGCGGTTGAAGGCTGTTGGTGCAAGTCCCATCACAGGTCGCCCGACGACTGTCACCTGGGGCAGGCAGCGAGTCACAGGTCAGAATAATCACCTACTACGACTGTCAGGGAGCCAGAGGGAGGAAGCAGCATACAGGTGGCGCTCGAAAATCGCACTTTTCCTCTCACGTCCTCTCAAACACGTATGACGTCCCATCCTGGGCCCAGACATGATCCATTCACTTTTGGCAACATCGTCCTTCCTTGTTCTGTCAGATTTGAAGAGGCCGTCAATTAAAGCAAAGTTGAAAACATGTCAAGGGAGATTATCAATTCATAAATTTGGTTCCCCACTCTCTCTACTCTCTCTGCGGCCCTTGTCATAAACGTCTGTAATTCCGTGTGCTAGTTAAGCACGCGCACGAACGCGCACAGAGACACCAGGTGCGTGTGTGAGAGAGAGAGAGAGAGGGGTTGAGTGAGCGGTTGAGTGGTTGAGTGAGTCAGTGAGCAAGTAAGTGAGCAGGCGAGTGAGCAATGGAGTGAGTGCAAGAGACAAGAGACGGGCATTCAAACAGACAAGTTACAAGGTGGTTTCTCAAAATACTGTAGCTTGTTTACCTTGAGAAGGTCAAGGCTATGTCAGGGTGACGCCCATTCTCCTCAGTGCAAGCATGGCGTTAATAGCTTTCTGAAACAAACAACACGGTCGTCATCGGTTACACAGCCCTGAATGTGGGTCCGTTGCATAAGCGATGTATCGGCTCTTCCGTTGGTAAATTGCGGTAGTAAGGCCAGTTCGCCCTTTGTATTTTATGTGTAGTTTTTACGAAGGGACAGAGATATGAACGCTCATGTAATCAAATCCTGAGCTACAATCAATGTGGACAGTGGTCATGAATGTGTGTATACATATAGGAACGAATTCGGACATATGTGTAGACTGAAAGACTGAAGTGACACAGAAAATATAAAATAACTGAGCAAGTGTAGGCCTAAGGACACAATTCGACAAGTTCTCTAAACGAATGGTTTGCTTTAATAAAATTCAGTTTTGTTTTCCAAGAATCATTCTGGCGCCAGCTGCGGGTTGTCGAGTACGCCTGTATATTATCCCGTAATTAAGCCCATATCAACAATATGCAAATAGTTTACGGTAACTTCGCAAATCGCAAGGTAACGCAGGAAATGTCAACACAGTCTACAAAAAATACAGGAAGACTACGCGCACACGAACATTCAAACTATTACGGGAAATCTGTTATTAAGACAAGAAGTCTGTGGCACCGCAGGGTTAGATACATATTTGCAACAAACATATATTTAAAGTTCGGTTATTAATTTTGGCCCACCTGCCATTTTCGTCTGTAGACAAACTTCCTTAACCGTTTCTTGGACAGAGATCGTTCTGGTAAGTGGCCTTCTCTCTTAACAGATCTCTGGAAAAAAAATATTAGCAAATATAATCATAGGTAACTGTTATATTCATTAATCATTCCAAACTTTAAAAATTATTTCTTTGTAAGCGTAGCTTCTAACAGAAACTAAGGTAACACAAGAGGTATGTCGTAATGCAGGATGTCTGAAATAAAACAGGAAGTCTACTTTAATGAAGGATGTCTGTGGTAAATCAGTACGTCGGCTGTCATGGAGGATGTTTGGTAAAACAGTACGTCGGCTGTAATGCAGCACGCCTGTGGTAAAACAGCAAGTTGGCTGTAAAGCAGGAGATGTGGTAAAATAGTATGTCGGCTGTAAAGCAGGAGATGTGGTAAAACAGCAAGTTGACTGTAATGCAGGATGGATTAAGACCACAAGGTGTATCTCATACTTAACTATCGCTATCAGCACTATATTCGACACAATAACAAAAGCTGTTATTCTGATCTGTCCACTGAGATAAACGGGATCATCCAATAAACTAAAGTATGTTTATATCCTCTAATTATTTAAAACCTATTCTATCAAGATCAGCCTCAATGTCACCATTCACACACATGCACGCGTATTCCACCCGCACAGACAGACCCTGAGCCATTGATGCTCCAAGCAGTCCGTGGCCGACATCCGTTGCTTGGGGAGCCTGACCAGCAACTTGCTGATGAAGTCCTTGGCCTCACTGGAAATGTTGTCGAACTCTTCGGCGTTGAAGTCCCACTTGGCAGAGGTAACGTTGGACAGCGTTTCCTGTTCCGTTTCGCCCATGAAGGGAGATAAGCCCGATAGCCTGAAACGAGTTTGACAGGACCATACGCGTTATTGTTAAATACAAGATGTTTAAAGGCTGACGACTCTCGTTTTCTGTAAGTGGAAGACAGAACCTTCTTCATAAGTACTGCTAGGCACCAGAACAAAAGCACAAAATCATGTGTGGTCTTTCAGAAAATATTTCATTATCTGTTACTCTGAGACAACAAGACCACTTCTTGACATTCGCATAGGGTACTTAACCAAAACTAAAACACTCTTTTCAGGCATGCTGACAGAAGAGGGATGCGCCGTCATGGCAGTCCAAGAACACTCCATTATCCACCCACAAAAAATGTCTATCAAATGATGAAGAATTTTATTTTCAGCGTTCACCATGTGTGCAGATGCATCGCAGCAGTTTGTCTGTGTCAAGTGATCGGCTGCACCCATGATTCCTAGATAGCTGGCTGGTTAATACTCATTCCTTTGTGTTTGATTTTTGTATTACCTCCCCTTTTCACCCCCAGCGCAGTTCATCAACCGCATACCCGTCTTTATCTTATTTATTCACTCCATCCGAGCTTGCTTCACAAGTGCTCCCTTTGTGCCGCTACCAAGGGCGAGGGGAGATCACTGCAGTAGTTTTAGACGTATGCTCCTTTCGCTGTATCAGCACCATGTAAAAGCACAGAACTACTGGAGCCAATCAAATGACGAGCTCTATTTAGGATGTGTAAAAAGCGGAGCCAATCAAATGGCGAGCTATATTTCGAAGGTCTTTCCAGGGGCGGGGGGAAGGGAGGGAGAGGGGGATGTTTCGGGAGGAGGGGGGTTAAGGGGAAGCGTAAGGGGTGAGGTTAGGGTGGGGGCTAGGAGTAGGGGATAGGTGGGAAGGGGTGGGGTGGGGTGGGGTATAGGCAGTAAAGATCTTCCAGGAAACTGCAAGGTTTTCAGTGGTGACCCTACGAGATTAGCATATTTTACGTAAGACTGTATTTTGATTGGCTCCAGTTTTTCTGCGCTTTTTCATGCTCTCAGTGGGGGGAGATTGGGTGTACAGCACAACAGTAAAGCGTGTACCAGTTCAGAGACGGTTTTTATGGACGGGAAACCGCAAGGCGGTACACAGTTCAGTTCCTACGCTCTCCCGCAAGAGCTGTGATACTACCACCTAGCATCTCTCGCGTGCTTAAAGCTCGCCTCAAATTCCTGTCGTCTCGCATGCACAAGGTTGCGTGATAAAATTCCTTGAATAGTTTTGTCTATTGTATTCGAATTGCTCAGGGGGAAATGTACGCTTGTCCGTGGTAAATGTGCAGTGTAGTTTCAATTTCTCAGACTGAGATATACACAGACGTACAGACGTAACCAACACATACACACACACACACACAAACAGACACAAAAAGGCAAACAAGGTGTTAGCATCTGCTTTTCTAGTTGATGTATTCTCTCTTCCCTCTCTCCTCTCTCCCTCTCATCGCCTCGATCGTCTAGTGGTTAAGGCGCCCGCTCAAGAGGCGGGATCCGAGGTCAGTGATTCGCATCCCGGCCCAATCATACCTCAGACTAAAAATCTGTCAATCTAGTAGCTTCCCTGCCAGACGCCTGGGACTATAGGGGACAGGACTAGGACTGGTTGGCCTGGTGTCAGTGGAATGTGACTGGGTGGGACTGAGGCCCGTGTTGTGACAGCAGTCCCAGTGTGGCAGCACGTTAACTTGCCTCAAGCAACACCGTCCTGATATGTATCTAGTTTGCGACTGGACGCTCAGCAAACATCCACCCACCCACCCAGCCTCTCTCTCGCTGTACGGAAGAAAGGGCAGACTTGATTTCGCTGAGTGGCCAGACAGAACAAGCGATATGTTTGCCTCTCCTGGCGCTTTGGACTGTTAGGCATTTTGGCAAAGCTCAGAACCACCAGATGGTGGGTGCCGAGACAGTCCCGCGAGATTTCCGAACCTGCACTTCACTAGGAAGGACCTCTAGACGCTAGGCACGCCAGTCTTGAGTGCTTGGTACTTGTAAGTCTAAATCAACATCAGTCAGAGAGCATACAGTAGCCAGAATTAATTATGGGATGTATGTTGCGACAGCAGTAATGAAGGAGTATGCTGCAGACAGTCTGCAGGGCTGGGTCAGGTTGAATGAAAGGTTCGTATCTTTCTTCCATACAGGCAAGGGCCCATAACTTTAGTTCTGATGTAGTGGGACACACGCCCAGGAAACACGCGCGGCGCAAGCGCGCGGCACAAAGCGTTCACTCGATCACACGAATAGGAACACCATTTAACAGCGTACTTACAACACGTAGCATACAACGCCGACGCTCCACATATCTGTTGCGGGAGATATGGGGTCAAAGTTCACAACTTCCGGTGCGACGAACTCGGGGGTCCCAAAAAGTACGCGCAGGTCTTCTTTCGGGGAGTACTTCCGGGCCAGGCCGAAGTCGATGATCTTGATGCGGTTACCCTCCCTTGTCAGACAAAGAATGTTTTCCGGCTGCGAGAAGAAAAAAGCAGAAAATGACACCATAGTCACGTATGCATGTATAGTAAGTATGCATCATGGTCAAGCTTCTGATAAATCCTCAATGTTACAGGCTTTCCATTTTCTTCTTGCTTTTTCTTGGCGTCCTGCATTACTGAACCTGGGTAATGTAGCAACTCTGCTGCTTGTGGTGCCTCAATCGCATTTTAATGTTATGTGGCGTGTTTCTGGGTATGCGCTCTCCCTTCTCACGCACAGGATAATCGGACTGCATCCTTCCCTCAGATAGTGACGTCACTTTTACCTTGACGTCTAGGTGCAGCACGCGCTGGTTGTGCATGAAGGCCACGCCCTCGCAGATCTGTCGCATGAACATGACGCACGCCTTCTCCGTCAGGATAAAGTCGTCGTTGATGACGCGTTCAAACAGCTCGCCGCCCTGAACCCTGTCGCAACACGAAGCGGAGTCAGCGAGAGACGGAAAGGGTTTGATGACAGCAGAAAGGTGTTACAGAAGACAGGTAAAGGATGGCAGCATGAGGCTGCAAATAATGACTTAAATTAATCTGAAGATTTGTAATGCGGGAGAATACATCCAAACGAGATGCGCTCCGAGCGATCGAAAGACTAAAATACAAGATGACAAATATTGAAACCAAGATAACAACAATACACTAAGAGACCCTGACGACAGTGATAGCTGACACAACGAGAACATCCAAAAGCAGATAAATATGAGCAGCAAAGGGTTAAAACGTTAGTACGTTGTGAAAATTAAGAGTCATTTAAACATTTAAATCAAGAAGCGTACATCAATCTCCAACCACAAGATACATATTCTGTAAGCAAACATTTAACATCCAGGTATTTGTAATTCAAATAATTAAGAAATGGCGCAGTCAGCAAGTGAGGCAACATGACACAATGGTGAGCCTTTCAGTGGTTTCTACTACAGAGTGTTTTAGATTTGTGGCTGCGCTTAATTACAGGACAACACACGACAAAGGCACCGCGAGATAGGCTTGCACCAAAAAAGTTCCTCGTTGCTGTCAGCGAACCTAGGTGGTGCCAACCGTAACTTGTCTAAGATTGTCCTGGAATTAACTAGTCCTTTCAAAAACGTCTGAAAGAGCAGGTTATAGAAAAATGCATGAACGATACCTGCAGAAACAGACAACAGAACTGTAATGCCCTAGAGAGACAGCCAATCCAAATCATAAGCAATGGCTTGAATTATGACTGCAGGAAAGGTTACAGAGCCCTGACTAAGGTATGTTAGAAAGACGCTCGCAGACAGCTGGCAGAAACAGATACTGTAACATGACGCTGTGCGGACCCGGGCTGACATTTTATCATTTATTGCTCACAGCTGCACGTGCAACACACGCACACCTGGACATAATAAAACACAGCAGAACACTCACTGCCGTACTGAACGCATGGAAGAACACAGAAACCAGGGACAGTTGTGGATGTTGTCAGACAGACAGGCAGGCAGACAAAGAAGGAAAGAAGGAAAGATATGAAGAAAAAAGAGAGAAGACTGTGAAATCTGTCGATACAATGTTTCAAACAGCAGGCTGGGATGCCAGGAGCAATTCTCCAGCCTGGAGCGATCTGTCAGCACTTCATAAGCTATGGCGGCAGTTTAGAAATGTTAATTTGGCATTCTTTCGAAAACAGGCTTCGACCCTGTCAACAGTCCAACCGAAATGAGAAAGATAGCTGAGCTAGAGCCAGAAAATAAAGAAAGGGCGGATCTGTTTACGTAATCATTTTTTTTAATTCACTAAAACAACTGCCTAGGTAATGCCTGCATTTTCTGTCTCTGAAATTCAAGAATATTTTTTAAAGCAAGTCTTTGAAGTTCTTGGAGAAAAATATCACGATGATCTCAAACAGGAATTTTCACAGAACACAGAATATAAACAAAAAGTAAGCAGCATTTATTTCTAAGATCTGTTATATGCTACACGAGTGGGTGGTTGACTGAGCGGTTAAGTGAGTGGTTCAGTGAGTGGGTGGGTCAGCGAGTGAGTGGTTGAGTATCAGCGAGTGAGTGGTTGAGCGGGGTTGGTAAGTGGTCGAGTAGTTGAGTCATCGATTGAATGGTTGAGTAAGCGGTTGAGTGAGTAGTTGAGGGTTGAATGGTTGAGTAAGTGGTTGAGTGGGTGAGAGTGTAGGCGAGGAACACAGAAAAAGAAAACAGAGGAAGAAAAACAATGACATGTTACAAGATAATGTTAAGTTATATTTGTACGATTGTCAGCACGATAATAGTTTTCGTTTCTTGGATGCCTTCAATTTTAATTTACTCGTAGCTACTTTTCCTTTTTTAATTTATGTCGACGCCGTTATTTTACTTGTTTAAATGTACATATTCGACAGGAAGGATAGACAAGAAATGGCAACACGTGTGACGTCACGGCGCAGCACAACGCAAAATATGAAGTGGACGCTAGTGTGACGTCAAGGCGCAGCACAACGCAAAACATGACGCAGATGCTAGTGTGACGTCACGGCGCACTCACAGCTCGGTGATGAGGCAGACCGTAGTCCTGTTCTCGAAGGCGTCGTAGATCTGCAACAGACGCGGGTGTTGCAGGGCGTTCATGATCTCCACTTCGTTGACGATGTCCTTCCGGTCTTGCGGTCCGTTGATGTCGATAAACTTGGCTGCCAGTTGTCTGCCTGTGCGCCGCTCGCGGCACTGCTTCACCTCCCCGAACTTGCCTCTGCAATCAATCAATCAATCAATCAATCAATCAATCAATCAATCAATCAATCAATCAATCAATCAATCAATCAATCAATCAATCAATCACTGATTAATGAGGAAAGCGGTTTAGCTGGTTAATGAGGACAGCGGTTTAGCTAGGGGAAATCTTAAAGGCTATATAAGAGTATAGTTTAACTTTAAAGTTAAACTTCGGCTTTGCCGTGATTAACAAACGATGGCGCCGTGATATGCAGGTATTTATTTTTGAGGGACAGTGCTTCCACCTCGCGGTGATTTCTCACAATGGGTGGGTGAAGGGGTCCTATTTTTAAGCTATGCGCCGACAGAACCACCAGACTGATAGCTGCAGTAGGACGGCCAGTTCGAAGAGGCAGTTTAATGTTCGAAGGATAGGCGAATTGTCTGCGCAATGTTTAATTCCTGGAACACTCGAACTTTAGTCATCCACACTCTAGTCAGCAGCGCTGTCCACATGTTAACCTCAGTTGTACAGAGACAGATACTCTTGAAGGACTGATTATCATGGAATGAAACGTTAATAAATGTAGTATATACTCTTTCACCTTGTTTACTAAGGACAGATAAAGACATAAATAGCACCCTATACCTTCTTCTTCTTTTCCTTTTTGCTTTTCTTTCCTCTATTTCCTCTCATCTCTCTTTTTTTCTTATGTTTTTCTTTCCTTCTAAGCATTTTGCAAGACCACTTACGTACAAAAATAAAGCGACAGGTGATATGAAAAAGTCTGACGTTAATTTTCTCTCAAACCTAATCATCAGGGAAAAAACGTACTTTTATGCAATTCCTTTCCGTTAGCACAGCTTACCCTACTCCCACCTCCCTCCCGAGACCTAGCTTATTTCAATTAGATCAACAAACGTGGTATCAGAGCTGGAAATGCCAGCAGTTGCCGAGGCCTGGTTTCAATCCGAGCTGTTTGAATATCACGTGATCAAAACGCTATTTCAGATAACTCGTGGCGCAAGGTTGAGACCCTTGCCTCGCATTAGCGGAATGTGCTTGCAGTCTGTCCACACTGACCTGCTCATCTCGGGCTGCTGCTGATAACAGACTTTGCCCAGACAACTGCTTGGCCACTGATGACGTGCGCGATATGCATGCATTGCTTGCGCACACACACACACACACCCATCCCCAGCCACCATTTCATGTCACACTTTTTCCGACAAGTTTCATGCAGTAGTCCGCGCCGCCCTCACCAGGCGTTCTAATTCAGTCTTGCTAGATTAGGATTCACCTCCTCCCCATTTTCCTCCTGTTCTCGTCTCTCTCTCTCCACTCCTTTCTTCCTTCCTTTCTGTTATAACATTATACCGCCATGGCTTTGGAGTCATCTGAGATCGTCACCGAGTTAGGGTTAAATGGTTTCTGACGGAATTTAAACTAAAACTTGTATTTCTATCAACAAGAGTGGCACAATAGCCTAGGTATCTAGTAGTGACCATTTATTTTAATGTTCATATCAATCTTCCGTGTTTCTGAAACATATTAGCTTGAGAGATACATTCACAAGATTTACACTTTTTTCCCAGTTCCGCCTAGCAGCACTATTTGCCAACAGCTCTGTACAATTCACAGGGAACCTGTTTTCTGCATAAATCCTCACAACGAAGAAAAGCTTTTTAAAGGCTTAGTTCTGACTGTTCTTCACACTTTGTTGACGAGGTATTGTACGCAGCGTTATGTATAGGCATATAGGGCCTACGCAATGCATGTGGGAAATATTTTTAATTTATTGACCAGTAACGTGCTGCCACGCTTTGACTAAATCTTACAAATATTTGTAAAAAGATACACTTTTCTGTTTGCAGAGTGACAACCCGTCCCTTTACCTCCCAAATCAGTGACAGGGTTGATCCTTTTGAATACAGAATTTGTCTTTGTCTTGCCTTTCTGCTTCTTTTTCTTTCTTTCTGCCTCACATCCCTCTCCACTTCTGTCTTTCTGCCTCACATCCCTCTCCACTTCTGTCTTTCTGCCTCACATCCCTCTCCACTTCTGTCTTTCTGCCTCACATCCCTCTCTACTTCTGTCTTTCTGCCTCACATCCCTCTCTACTTCTGTCTTTCTGCCTCACATCCCTCTCCACTTCTGTCTTTCTGCCGCTTCCTCCTCCTCCTAATTTTCAATCGTCGCCGTCCTAGCTCTCTTCGTCGTCTGTTTTCGGGTGGTGGGGGTGGGGGTGGGGGTGGGGGTGTCTTGGTCTTGTGTTGGTGCTGCTGCTGTCGTGCGAAATTTCTCTTCTCGCTTCCGGAGCTGAACGTTCAGACGGTCGTCTACTGTTCTTTTTGAACCGCAGGAGTAGTGTGAGAGCTGGGATGGAGTGTGTGGTTGGGGGGGGGGGGCTTATCCACTTCGAATATCAAATTTCCCTGTCTTTGATGAATTATTGAATGTTGACGGGGAGGAAGGGTGTGTGTGGTAGGGGGAATGGACCTCAAGTTCATTCCGCATATAGCTAGACAACGTTAGGACGTGTTTTTGCACGAAGTCCTAGTTCAGAGTTACCTAGGCCTGCTAGTGAACGATAAAAAGTAATCCTTACTTGCCAAGAAGTTGACTAACGCTGTACAAGTCAGTGATCCACTTGTCTTTCCGTAGCTTGACGTCTCGCTGCTCAAACGGGAGGTCGTCTCCTGTAACACAGAAAAAAGTGCATCTGGGTTTGTTTTTTTTTAGTCAGCAGAAGTTCTTTATACTGACATGTTCGTGAAAAAAAACTTATACATATACGAGCCATCAGTCAGGCTTTCAGCCACAGAGATAAGGTTAGAACGTCCGTGTTGATCTGTGCATTTCGTCACTGCAGCCTTTCATCTTTTTATCAGCTGCAGAAGCATTCTGAGCAGTTTTTGAAGCTCCGGCCTCTCTACCCGGCGCGACCAGATCTCCAAGTGCCCGTTTTGATGGCCATGTTTGTTGCCGTGTGTTTGGCTTCGCTGTCTGAGGCGAGTGTTACCAACGCGACATGTTGCGTGTAACACTGCCTCGCTGCATGCGTCTCGCGTTTGCATGACTCGCTCTGACTTCTGCTTTTGCCAAATCCTGGCCCGATGGTTGTCCGTACTGAAGTTTGCTTTTCTGGGATTTCGTTTCAGAGTTTTCTTCTCCAAGACGTGGCAGATGGCGGTGTCTGCTTATATTGCCACAAGTCTGCTGTACCCGCATTTCCACTAGATTCTGCTCGACAGCATTCATTCGGCTAAACCGTGACGATCTTAAATTTCCAGGCAACCACTTCCTGCTTCTGTTTCTTGAATTATCTGCTCGCCAACACCAGTTCACGACCATCAAGTTCGTTCTCAGCGCTTCCTACCTGAACTAACGCCAGTACCGAACATCAAGTGCAGAGATTCCTCCCCTGGGCCCGGTTCTATGAGAGCTACGGGCAGTCAGCCGACGACGGTTTGGAGGCCCTCCAAAGGATGTTACAGAGAAGCACAAGAGTTTTGCTTTCCTCGTGACTGCTATTGGGCCTCGAAACATCCCTTCAAGAGCCTCGCAAAACTGCAGTCGGCCGACTGTCCGTAACTCTCTTAATACCGGCCCCTGTTTTGCGGCCGCAGATTTTCATCCCCGTCCTCTCCGTGGACATATTCCTTGGCTAAATTCTTCTGTTTTGATGCTGGTTTGGAGGGGCGGCTGCTAAAACTGCTGTTAGACTGTTACTTTAGGGGCCATGATGCGTGATGGTTTCTTCGGATAGTAAGTACTCACGGCTGAGTTAGGCACCCAACTTTACGAGAATAACGAGAAGTCTTTTTTTTTCTTTTATTCTCTCCATATCAAGCTTTCTTTTTCTACATACCATTCGTACTATTAAACAAATCTGAAAGTCAGAAAAGTGATGGCAGCTATATTTAATCTTCTAATGGAAGACGAGAGTTCAAAAGACAGGAACACGCTCATCGTTAGGGGGTCAAAAACTGACAGAATCCGGTTCTGACACCTCCCCCGCAGCCAGGAAACGACCCTGAGATTCTGTTAATAACACTGCACAGCGTACACAAATAAGTATGCCAAACAATAACAAAGGTTCCCACCTGTTCGGCACCACACCTGCACGCACTCATCTCTCAAACGGTCGGAGCCCACACAGCCATTAGCATCTTGACAGCCTTCCCGTGCAGCACTTAACTCATTCTGATTGCCCTGCATTTCTTCGGTGTGCACGTGCACATCTACTCATCTAGTTATATTTTAGCCAAGAGCGCCGGAAGTGATAGAAATAGATTATGCAAACCCCGATTAATGCTGCTAACTTGGCAATATCTGTGTTCCGTGGTTGTTTATTTACTTGTCATTTACGCTGTCATTCAACATTATTTTTAGGTCTTTGCAGCGTGCAGTGTTTTCCAGTCCCTGAAAACTGTCCTGGTACGCGCCCAGTTTGCGACGAAAAGTTAAGCAGCCAATAACCAACCAACTAACCAGTCCTTGAAAGGCTAGTAAGTTATACAGACATCACCTTTACGTGTCCGCAGAAATCTCTGGGCTCGCTTGCATGAACGTTCGTATCTCTAGTTCATACTTAAGGTGAATGTGAAATACACAGGGCGAATAAGCCTTACGATCACTCTTATGAGCGGAAGTGAAGATACGAACGCTCATGCAAGCCATCGCAGGGCCGGTTTGCATGAGCGTCGTAGCTGCATTGCCCATCATATGACTGGTTGTAGGACCCGTTCTCCCTGTGTATTTTAGGTGCACCTTTACGAATGAACAGGGGATGAGAATGCTCATGCAAACCATCCCTGGGTCTTTGCAAACTTTTGTTCTATATAACGTCAGACTGTAAATACACACTGCTGACCAATGTTCCGATCTGCATAGTAGTTGACATTTGGTCACTCGGGGGTCCCCGGGTGGCTTATGGGATCTTCACTTTCCAGCCGATGAATTTCGTCAAGGCTGAACCCCACGTGAGAAGGCTTTCGTGGCAAGACAAGAACTTGCGAGCGTGCCAGCTATTTACAAACGCAGATATTGCGAGCATCCCAGCCATTTACAAACACTGATATTGCGAACATCTCAAGTAGTTACAAACAGATATTGCGAGCATCCCAGCCAGTTACACTTTTTCGCTCACTGGTTTTACCTGGTTTAGTGATGGTCAGCGGATTAATTTTCACGCGCGGTGCTCGCACAGTTGTCAGCATTGTCACAAGCGAAATCACTTTAATTTTGACCTGGCATCATTTCTATGACAGAAGACGGTAAATGCATTAACATGACATGCTACATCGATCACTTGTCGACATTAAACATGCCGATCAAAGAAAGCTGCAATCTGAATGGTTATCTCATACCGGAGTCCTTTGACCAAGTGTCTCTTCATATAATCTCAGATAGCTCTCACCCTACCCCCTCTCCCCGAATATCTACATGACGCAGAGAGAAGTTCAGATTGACAGATTTGAGAACAAGACCGCTGTGAACGCCGCTGTGCTCACAATGTTTCGCGAAGGCGATGGAAACCCAAGACGCGTGCTGAAAACCGCGTTTCAGTACAAAACGTGTGCACTGCAGCGTAGAGCGGATGTGACTGTTCCAAGCTCTCAGTCTCCCTTAACTAGAGCAGAAAGTCCCAAAGCCGGCCACTACACAACCAAACCTAGCACGAAGATTGTGCCTGACACCACATGCTTCTTAAAACCTTTTTGAAAACTAAAAAGTTTATCTGCCGATCGAGTTCAAATCTTGACGTGTACTTAGCAGTTAAATTTCATACTTTTAGAGATGCGTCTTTACTCTTCAACCCCCTTCAAAGAAGACCAGAAAAATAAGGAAACACTCGGTCTTGGCATGCAGTTTTTCGCAGCCGTAACTCCGGGTCAAGTGACCTTTATCCATTCCCTGACCCCATTTGGCAATGTTTCCTGTTCTCGCTCCTATTCAGCACCAGGCCTGACAGCGGAGACGAGCAGATCCATCATGCCAGAGATCTGAACTGTTATGCAATAAGCAGACTCATTCCTTTCTATATTCGCTCACTTCAGTTAATTTTGTCCTAGCATCTCGCCCAGTGAGCCGTGGGTCGCAATTTCTATCGTTTCCTGTTTCACTGTTCGCGGGTAATAAAACTCTGTCAGACTCTGTGTGTCTGCCTGTCTGTCTGCGTAGTAATTTACATATGGTCACTCGGGGGTCTGGGTGACAGACAAAAATCTTTATGAGCATTTCCCCAAGTCCTCTTCTGTTCATCGATAACCTTACTCCTAAACGATCCACAGGCTGAAGTTACAAGAACATCTAATGTCCGGTGTGCCTGCTACGATCAACATGGCGGTTGACTTAGAGACTCGTCCTGTCAAACTGGTTTGTGCTCAACACCATCACAAACCCAGTCACGGTCACACCGCTGACATCAAAGTACTGCAAGGGAGACAATAAAAGGACACCTCCTATAAAGGCTCTTCAAGTCCTAATCACACGGCGAATGCCCCTGGAAATAAGTGGACTGCATGTGTGCTTGGTATCTTCTCACTTGTAAAAATTTACGTGAAAAGCCTATACTGGGGTTAATGACAGACTTTACGTACGGAAGAACAGCTATGAAGTCTCACGTGACCCACTTCCGTACTGGGTTGCATGCGCGTGTTGTATCTGCCCTGCCGGTGTTATGAGGGGGCCTTACTGCCCATTCGCTCTGTATTTTGCGTGTTTTCGTCAGGGTTTACCTATGGACAGTGCATAAGAATTTCCATGCAGCCTAAACCAGATTAAAATAGTTTTGATTTACATAAACTTGCTTTGTCTTACCTCCGACAGGTTCGCTCTCATCCACGTGCACCTTATTCATTTTGTTGGTTGCTCCAAGCAAACACCTGTCAAAAGAAAACGGACAGGTGAGTTGATAAGCTACTAACTTTAAATGAAAACTGCTTCCCTTAAAAATCTTACCGTACCTTAGCTTTTAATGATTAGGGTTTGTTTTTGACCCAAAATCATTTCCCCAATCAGCGAAAATAACGTTTTCCGTTTTAAACTTTCTAATCTGCAGACATTAACGTCCCTTCTGACGTAGGGGAACCGTACATGGCTGATTTATAATTTCTCGCTCTACCCAGATTCAGGTACACCCCCACCCACCGTTGTCCACTTATGCCCACCAGCACATACACATGTAAAGAAATTCTTTCTTTCTTTCTTTCTTTCTTTCTTTCTTTCTTTCTTTCTTTCTTTCTTTCTTTCTTTCTTTCTTTCTCTTTCTTTCTTTCTTTCTTTCTTTCTTTCTCTTTCCTCCTCCATTGCCAGTGTGTTTGAGAATCGGAACACATATTCCTGTGTTATCTCTGTGCATGCATGTCTGTGTGCATTATCTGTACATGTGTGCATGCATGCTCACGCGCACGTCTGTGTGTGTCTGGGGTCACTTCCATCCATAATTCGGTCTGTGAGCAGACGGGCGCTTAATAAGTTCCCGTAGCTGGCAGACGGCAGCAAGAGATTAAAACACTCCCTGCAGGCGTCGTGCAGTAGCACTGAGCCTTCAAACCCTGACAGCTCAAAACGTCTGGGCTTCCTCTCGGGAAAAGAATAATAAACGTTAAGAGGAAAAATAAACTTCGCGTCCCTCCCGATGGAGCTGGAGGAGGGAAGTTGTGCTAGCAGCGCCCTGAAGTTGACAGCACACAAAGCCACGCACGTGCAAACGACAAGAGGGGGGACGAAGGTCAAACCCTTCATCAGATCATAGATCCGAAACACGTCTTGCAGTTGGAGAAAAGATTACAGTTTAGCATATAGGGTTACCTGGAGGAACTTCCATGACGAAACCATAGATGGACGTTATGCACTGTTAGGCCTCGGCGAAATTGCTTTGCAGACCAACGTAGCTATCACACAAAGCGAGAACGGGAAAGGAGGAAGGAAGTAAAACGAAAAGGTACGCACACGGACAGACAGAAAAATAGAAGGGCTGTTACTTGCGTATTCTAGGATGTTTCACAAACAAGTCGATTACTAGTTAAAATACTTGCGAAAAACAAACAACACGACGGCCTTGTGATTCCTGACGTCATTTCCGGTAGGCGCCCTAGTTTATCACTGCCAGCAACGTTTACCTAAACAACGACTGAGCTAAAGTTCCCCCCTCCACCCCCTCTTCTCCGTAAAAAAGTGTCTGTCACGTGTTACGAAACAGACGGGAAATATATCTGATTCACAATATGGAAGCGTCACGATCTTCTGGAAAGAAAGAACGAAAGAAAGTACGAAAGAACTAAAGAACGAACGAAAGAAAGACTGATGAAATACAGGAATTAACATGCCAAAATTTGTAGCAGCAGCGTAAATATTTCAAGCGGTTAACTGTCGTTCCATTTCTCTCCACCTGGCGCCAGCTTTTGGATACAAACGCCACTGGCTGAAACTGTTCTGGTCCGCATGATGGTCAGCAAGTTATACCGGCGCCTCGGCGACCTTATGGTTCCAGCGTAGCGTTCTAGCAGCCAGAGCAAAGGCTGCAGACCAAAGCTCTTCCCCCCGACCATCGGCAAAGAACTGGTGTCAAGAACTAGCAGACATAATGAGGAGGCGACCAAAAATTAATGCACTAGCTCGTCCTTCTTGGACGCCTGCTCAGCATTTTTCTTTTTAAAGAATTATCTTGTTACTTCTCTTGGCAATAACATACTCGACACAGTAAACATCATTCCTAAACGGAGACATGACTGGATAAATGATGGATTCTTGTGCTGGCGAGCACACGCTGGGAGGGAGCTAGGATAGAGAAAGCCATCGAGAGGCTTTGGACTACATGAGCGCTACTTGAGAACAGATGAAAAATTAAATCATATAAAAGCGAAGTTAGGCGATGATGTTTAGGAAAGGAAATATAAAGTGAAGGACGACGCTGATGATAATGATGATGAGGAGGAGGACGAGGAAGAGACGATGGCAACGGTTACCGCATAACGGTCACACACACACACATCCGGGCACGCTCTGCAGACTTCCTCGTTGAAAGACAACAATAACACATAACAAAGACGATAATTATGATACAGCACCGAGAGAGTTCCCGTAAATTCCTTCAGCATGCGGTTGTCTAGAAGCAGTCACTGTGTTGATGCTGAATTTGTACAAACTAGACGATTTGATAACGTCCCGGCTTTTACACTTTAACCTTAAGAAAATTTTGTTATTTTTCGTTTCCTTGAGCCCACTGTTTGGTGTTTATTCATTTTTTATTTGTGGTGTTTGTTATATCGCTAGTCTAGCTTGTTTCCGAGTCTAACAGTGGTCGAACACTTTTCGATAAATCCAACGAAAATATCAGCAAAGGACTAGTCCTCCCGTCTCCAGCAGAAATGTGAGAGAATTTGCAATGCGCGTGTATGCAGAGATTAAACTGTGGAAGCTGCTTGAAGCAAAACTGACCATGTGTTAGTGAAGGCCCTGCATGAACTGTTTATTTACTGTGTCTGTGTACGTCACATTTCGGATTTTTTTTTTTTTGGGGGGGGGGGTGGCTTAAAGCCAGCGTCGCCATAACTCGATCCTTTTCACAAAGAAGTTGGAACTATCAAACCGCTCCATGTCACGCCGATAATCTGACATCTTGTTTGCTTTACCCTGTTTTCTTTTAAAAGAAATCTCTTGTTACTTCTCTTGGCAATAACATACTCTTCCCTGTTTCCCACTTTCCCATGCTGTGTCTAATCTGGCCTTGTTTTACCTGCTCTGTTCAGTTTCGCCCGCTATCTCGTCTGGTTCCGTCTCATCCCGTATTATCCTGGCTCGCTGTTTCGTGTCACATAAGATATATTAATTCTTTTCCAATTAAGAGATTTTTGAAAAGTGGATCCTTGTCTGGATAAACCTAAAACAAATGCAGAGAGATTTCTTCCGACGTTAGGCTTATTTCTAAGATAAGAGAGTGTCTACATCATGCAGATTTCATCTGGAAGCCGGTTTTGGGGAAGTTGATTTTGATGCAAATGCTGACGACGGCAGGAGAACGTAAGATTGTGGTCTGATGTAGACGCTAGAATACAACACGTAGAGCGATGTCGAGCGATTGTCTGAAACTGCTGGCCGACAGTCTGCACTGAATTTTTATCAACTGGTAAAATCCCTTTGGATTCTGGGGAAAAACATCACTTTGTATGCTGTGAAAGAAAAAATGGCATGCCCAATTTCTGCGTTTGTACAGCGAGAGGCAAAAAAATCCACTATTCCTCTGCTAAGTGGTTCAAGACGATATCAGACCAAACGCACCTTCAGCAACAGGCGTTGAACAGCTAGGTCTGTTGATGCAAGATTTTGTTGAGTATGCTAATCCAAACTTAAGCACACATGCACACATGCAATGCACGCCAGCGCGCCATACGCCTCGTCACCCATAAATAAGCAAGCACATACTCGCACGCATACTGGCACACATATTGGCAAACATACTGGCAGACATATTGGGAAACATACTGCCACGCATACTGGCACACATGCTGGCACACATATTGGCACACATACTGGTACACAAATTTCAGTGGCTACCCAAAGGTAACGTGAAGAATTAGAATCAGGTAGAACATAGAAAGGAGCAGTAAGACCGGGCAAGTCATTTGGACGTCCACGGAAAAATAAAGGTTCCCGCCCTCTGCTAGCCTCCCACTGCAAGGAAATTTTTATAAGAAAGCTTTTGACTGAGTGTTGCGTGAGCACTGTGGCCAACTATGAAGACGAAAAACATCAACACCAAGCTGATCAGCCTGTACAACAAAGCTACCAGTGCAGTACTCTACAACGATAGTATAGAGTTAATGGCTTAGGACTACGGTTGGAGTTAAACAAGGCTGTCTTCTCTTTCCCACACTGTTCAGATCTTCATACAAAGATTCACGACAGACACTGGAAGGCCGTGAAGGAGCAGTCAGCATCGGCGGCAGAACGACCACCACCTTGCGCTCCGGCGACATCAGTAGCTCGGGTGGCAAGGAGAGCTTGCCGACATCAGCAGCTCGGGTGGCAAGGAGAGCTTGCCGACATCAGCAGCTCGGGTGGCAAGGAGAGCTTGCCGACATCAGCAGCTCGGGTGGCAAGGAGAGCTTGCCGACATCAGCAGCTCGGGTGGCAAGGAGAGCTTGCCGACATCAGCAGCTCGGGTGGCAAGGAGAGCTTGCCGACATCAGCAGCTCGGGTGGCAGGGAGAGCTTGCCGACATCAGCAGCTCGGGTGGCAAGGAGAGCTTGCCGACATCAGTAGCTCGTGTGGCAAGGAGAGCTTGCCGACCTTGTTGAACGTCTCGAACAGCCCGTGGCCTGGACATCAGTGCAGAACAGACCAAACTGATAACAAACAACACCAATGACATCAGCACTGGTATCAGAAGCAAGACCGACAAGCTGGAATCAGTCCACAGCTTCAAGTACATTGGGTCCATTGTCACTGACAAAGGCTCAAAACCGGAAGTACTTGCCGGAAAGGCATCAATAACTGAAGCATCCTTGAAAGACTGGACACACAATGCGCGTGTGGCTTGTAGGGCGGTGTTACACGATGTTGTGACCGATCAGCTTTTTTTTAAATATTCATTTCGATGGCGGGTGGATATGTCGATCTGTGCGGTTGTAAATAACTCCACATGTTCTATTAGCACTCTGTAGATCGCTGTAAAAAAATCCTTTCCCTTGGAAATAAAATTTCAGCAAACCACACTGTCCCCACGTTTTGCCT
>SMGT01001155.1:160894-173301 GCA_004794575.1 Lanistes nyassanus | reverse complement strand
GAGAGAGAGAGAGAGAGAGAGAGAGAGAGAGAGAGAGCAGATGTCTGTCAGTTGTCTGTCTATTCACATACCGCTTTAGCTTCTGAAGCATGTATATCTATCTTGTATATTAGTATTGCAGATTCAATCATTCCGATAGACAGTCAAATAGCCTCTCTGAAGTTTATGACTGTCTTGCAGACGTCAGCCTACATTTTACCAGTGTATGGTACTGTACAATAAAATGTTACAATACACTTAGGGTTTTTTAAAAATTGTATTAACTATAATGTCTGTCTGTCTGTCCGTCGGTCTGTCGGTATGTTGGTTTGTCTGTCTATTCAAACATGATCACACAAAGCACTACTCAGTATAGCCACAACACCTTGCCGCAGTATATTTCATAGTCTCTGTGTGGTCACAGCAAGGTTCACATAAGTACAGGTTCATCCTCCCGTTAACTGCAAGAGTACACAACGCCGAACGTACTGTAAATAGGTTCATGCTCCTTTTGTATGGTAGCGTACAGTACGCGATGCACATTGCATAGCATACACGCGCAAAGCTCGGCCATTAAGTGCCAAACACCCCCTCTTCTGCGTGGATATATCGTGCAGTACTCTCAGCATAAATAAATATATATGCTTGCCGTACCTGCAAGTTACATTTACCTGTCCGTAACCTTTTCTGCAGGGGCAGAAAACAGGTAAACAGAAGAAATAATGAACGTGCTGTTTTGCTTTTATATGAAGGATTAACGTTGTATAGCTGTCAGCATATATAGTTTATTACTATGCTTCTATGACCCCTTTGTCTGTCTGCCTGTTCGTCCGTCCATGTACCCGTCTTTTTGTCTGATCGTCTGCTGCTTTCATACTTATCTCTGGCTGCATGGCTGTGGCCATGTAACCCATTTGGCTCTGACTGCCGTTCAATTTATGTGGCTCGTTCGGACATTGGAGCCTCGAAATAGAACTGTACAACCAGAAACACCACCTTCCCACCCACCTACCTTCCCCAAACCACCCACGCTAGCCAGAAAGTTGTCACCAACGATGGGGTTAACCATAGACCTGTTCTCCATTTACTGGCTTAAGTCGGCGAACCTCAAGTATCTGGGTAAATCAATTAACCCTAATTATCCGAGTAAGTCCATTGAAGCTTATCATCTGGGTCACCTCGACTCACCTAGACTTTTCCACATTATGTTAAGCTGGTGTCCAAACAGCCACAGAAGATCTTGATATACACAAACATTCAAATCATGAAATTCGCACTTACGTTACTATTTGATTTTTTATTTTGGATTTATGAGAGCTTCTTCGCACTAACAAACTTCGGTGTGGAGTGCGCGCGCATCAGAGAACGTGGACACGATGGGCAGTGACACAGTGGGCAGTGACACAGTGGGCAGTGACACAGTGGGCGGACCTGTGCGGCGTGTTCCATTTTGTCAGGG
Organism: Lanistes nyassanus; assembly: GCA_004794575.1. Lineage (NCBI taxonomy): Eukaryota > Metazoa > Mollusca > Gastropoda > Architaenioglossa > Ampullariidae > Lanistes > Lanistes nyassanus. The sequence goes on along the minus strand of SMGT01001155.1, from coordinate 171,863 downwards.
CACGAGTAAACTCGTCTGCAGTCTTATAGCAGCAATAAACTTCATTGGGCACTCTACCCCTGAACCCCACAGTAAAAAAGTCTTGGGAGTAAAAAAATGGCACGTACATTCATGCCCACGAGGGCACGCCAAACGTTTTCCACAGAGTTGGAAGCGAACTTCTCAAACCAACGAGCGGAGGGCCTGTTACCCGACTGTGCACAACGTCGCTCCAGATCTGCCCACAGCAGCCCGCGGAAGTGATTTATAATTCACAATTTAAATCATATCGACCTTGGAAGCGTCACCAGGATCGCCGTTAATAAAAAGCAGACGAGAGAAACAGGGATCCAAGAAGTTTGTCTGTTTGAGCGCACGTACACCCCCTCCCCCAGCCCCGACCCATTCCCCGCGAAGAAGAGTGGTACCTGGCAGAATAAACATAAATCACAATGATTTTTTTTTGCGCTGAGCTCTTGACAGTAAAGGCCCTCCATGTTCTACATTGAGGCAATAACTCACAGCATGTGCTTTCACGCGTTAGTGTAGGCTGGGTTTCTTTTTAAACAGGGTGAACCTTTCACGTTCAAACGTTGTTCCCGAAAATCTGCGATCTCCACGAAAGTCTGCCTGTCATTATTAATTAACCTCAAAAACTCCCTGATTCCCAACCTTGGTTTGAAGTCCTCGCCAAATCTGTCGTGTGAAAAGATCGTTAGCCTTTTTATTGGCACACCCAACTGTCCCAGCGATCCTCGCATCTGATCGCCTGAGGTTTGTTCGTAGCGCAAAATTTGTCCTACTAATTTAAATCACAGATTGAAGAGCCCCGTAAACGTATGCCTGTAAACGGTACTAAATTTATTCCGGAATAAAGGATGTTTTTCTGTGTCTGAAAACGCTGTTTCGGCGAACTTGAAATAAGCTATTTGCACCTGGGACGACCGAATACTTTTCATTATTACCGAATAACGAGGAAAAAATAAGCTATTCGGATTTCTTGTGTGTGGGTTTAGATCATTCACTGACCAGCAAGCAGCATGTTTAGACCTGCGGCTGCAAGCAGAAGAGGTTCTTTCGCTTCGAATGGTGTTTCCAAGATGGCGGGTGTTTCCCGGGTAGAGGTCAAGACCTTATGATGTTAAGCCCTAACCCTACCCCTAACCCCTCCCCTAACCCCACCACTGCGTACCCCTCCCCTAACCCCCAACCCCGAATAAAGTTTTAAAAATGAGGCAACAAAATAAAAGAAACAAGAGTTTTGAACCTCTTCAACTGCTAAAACTTAGCCTTACCCACTAGGCTACAAATACCATAAATACCATGGGTAAAAATTGCGTTCATTCTAACTATAAGAAGCAGCACTGTAACCTCTAACCCGGAAACACCGTCCGCCATCTTGGAATCATCGTTCTAAGCGAAAGTATCTCTTCTGCCTGGAGCCACAGGTGCATGTCTAGCACCCTTAGATATCACTTAAAACGTGGGTGGGGGGGGGGGAGCGGAAGGAAAGCCGCCTTTATTTCTCTGTAGGTTTGAAAAGAACTGGAGAGACAGTAAGTTACCTGTATTGCAACCTGAAGCCTATTAGTGTCTCTTCGGCTGTTCGATTCTCGCTGATATTTTCATAATTACGTAATGTCTGGCGGCTGTCCTCATCATCTCGTAACATGCTCATAACTCCGGGACTAGTATTTGATATAGTCAGTATTGTGTTGTAGTAAACAATAAAATAAATATTTCAATCTTCCTTGATATTTTCATAATCATATTGTTACTACCTGTTGTTCTCAACATCTCCTTAAATTTAAATGCTGATAGTTTACAGACTAGTACTTTTTCAGCAGTGTGTTGTAGCAAATAAAGTCGATGTCGTTGATTGAATTTGGGAACAACCAAGTTTTCACTCCAACAGGAAGTACTTGAGACGCCCAACATAACCGTATGCAGACGCGTGCGACCAAGGGAGCTTACCGTATCCAAACACGTAGCAAAGACAGGGTCGAAAGAAAGAGACCTGGCAGACCAAGTTTTCCTAATACGCTGAACCAAATCGTCAATAAAGTTTCACTGAAATCTTGCAAAGGGAAACTATGTAACTACTGGTGTAACTATGTAACTATGTAACTACGAAACTAGTGGTGAGGGGGTGGCATTTTACTGATAAGAATGGAATGTGTGTGGCTGGGTGGTGGACCAAATTAGGCTGTGAAGGAATAAATTAAACATCAGCTGTTTCGACTTTTTAACCCTATATTTTGGGGTTTAAATTTTTCTTCAGATGACAGCGTTCTTGAAAAGAACAAGATACGTCACATATCAGGCGAAGCAATCGTTCTGGAAACAAGTCAGCCCTGTGTCAGGTTGTCGCATTCCCCAATTCGAATTCCATGGGCGATAAGTTTCGAGATTTGCCTGGGACAGATGACGACAGGGGGCGCTCCGGTTTGCATCTTCTGACCTCATTACCTGGTAGACACGTTCGCGCGCTGGTAGCAGTAGCCTGTCGGGGGATTGGCTGCCGTACCAGCTGTCAGACACTCCAGTTGATGACTGCAAGCGCGGTATAATCAGCAGAACGTAAACAAAATGGCAGATTGCTGTATTCTTGCCTGTTCACCAGGCTTGGAGGTCATCAGCAGGAGGGCAGAAGGCCGGAGAAAAGCGGCAACAAAATTCCCCTATTGGCTCGGCAAATCTGTGAAAGCAAACATCAGCTGTCTGCATCTTAGAAACTTACCATCGTAGCAACTTATAGCGGCTTTGCAGCTTCATTAACTTTTTGCCATCTTGGACTTATCTGAGACATGCGTCTTTGCATGTTAGCGATAAAGCTGACGCAAACTCGGAGAATCACGCCACTTGTGTTGGGGGAATTGGCCGTTGGGTCAGTACCACTGGTAGGAGAAGAATCGTTCTCACTTCACAAGATCCTTTTCACTTGCTTTTATTCAGATTTAATAACATCAAAATGTATCTCTGGACTATTAGGACCTACCTCCGGAAAGGGACAGTGTGTTACTTTACACACTTTCGGTTACATCTCAGTACCGAGTTTTGCCCTGTAAAATTCATTTTAACTAACGATAGAATACGGGATTCGGATATGGTTCATATTCTAAACATTATATTTGGCAGGGGTTTTCTTACTTTTTACCTCGTGTTGAAGGGTATATCAGCATAACCTCAGTTAACATAGAAACTAATTTGCTTAGATTCACCGCCGTTTCTGTGGATTGTGTGGTGTGTGCATAAAGTTACGTGCGACTGGGCTACAAACGGACCGCCCAGAATGCTGACGTCTACTTTGGAATTCCATCCTAACAGCTTATACCTAGTCGGTACGCTCGTGATTCGCTCCCGCCACGTCCTCGAGTTTCTCAGCGATAACACTGTGCTCACTTTGCTGGGCCTCGGGTAGGCACTGTTAGGGATGCATTCCCATTGCAACACGGAATGTTGGCTTTGTTCGTGTCTATTTTTTTTGTCTCTTGTACAGCCTGCAGCCATGTTCGACCTGACCGTTAGTGCCTATGAAAATGAGGGGGTGGAGGTACGATTGCGTGTGATATCGCTTGTAGCGCCTCCGGTCTCTGCTGCGCTCACGAAAGTTACCACAGGCCCCGTGGGACGTCCCCTGTAGGGCCTCTAAGTACAGTGGATTGCCTCCCTTTGGTACTCATAAACCGTCAGTTACCGTGTCTCTAGTGCTTCCGCTGCTAAAATAAGTCTTTACATTCCACTGTCTAGATTTGGAACAGTGCTTTGCCAATATATATATATATATAATTGCTGTGCTCTCACGAAGTAAACAACAACCTCTGGAAAAGCATGTATGTTCACTTTCCAGCGAGCCACGATCGACTCTCAATGTGAAACAAAATAAAGTCTCAATGTTTTCGGACTGAATAAACCGCCATGTGCTGGATTTACGCATATCCTGCACCGCGGGCAGCTATCCTACACGTGCCCAATACAAACAGGCTCTCTGATTCCAAAATATGAATGGAGATTCCGCTGGCAGCATGAACTACGCAGATGGCCACAACTGTGTGGCCACAGATTGGCCTCGCTCTGATCTGCAGGTGTGCAGCAACACAGTGTTTACATTCTTTCAAAACGGTTGTCCAAAAAAACTCATAATAGCGATTCGGCCCCCCCTCCCCCTGATCGTATTAACGTCGTCATGGGAGCTATGATGTAACGCACGAGATTCGAACAGGAGAAGCAGCCATAAGGGTTGCAATAGCGTCGTAGCGAAGTTTAAAGATTATAAAAACGCTATAGAAAGCGATAAAAATTGCCTGACCACTCCGTGGTCAGAATGTAAAATACCTTGCTTTCTCCACACCTGGAGAAAAAAATACAGCATTGGCAGAAAACATTCTTTTACAGAATAGGAAGGGGGCATGCCTAGTTTTTGGCACACTTGAGAAGTAAGCTTTTTCAATGGAAATCAATTAACAAAGCCTAGTGTTGGTATTTACGTGAATTAATATGTCCTCTTTTTGTAAACAAGCTTTCCACGGCAGTAGCTGCATCCAAAAGCTGTTTGATTGTTGTCAGACGATTTAAAAAGAAACCAACTCCTCTGTCTAGACGAGCCTGTAAATAAGGAAATTCGCTCCACACGTCCCACCCACTCTCTCCCTCTGTCTACACGCACGGCATCTGGCACCGAACGTATCCGAAACACGTACCGCTCAGTGTGGGAAGTTTAGTCAGACGGCAGGAGAACAATACTATTTCCGTCCTTGTATCGCGCGACCCTGTAAATAAGGAGAAAAAAATGTGCACGTATTTTGTGTGTGTGTGTCTTTACAGACGATGTTATGACGTCAATTCCACGTAATGTCGGACGCACATGTCAAACAAGTCGAACGAAGGTGTCGAGAGGAGCAATCTAAGCACGTGCGTTTAAGACAGTCTAGTTTCGACGAAGGATTATCCACGGCAAATTTTTTCCAGACGCCTGTCGCAAAAATATACCTCTATACGGAATATGCGGTCACAAATTTTGTTGAAATCAAATTATCTTTTATTGCAAGTGACTGAACAAGCGTATTGTATTATGACTGCTTTAATTCGCCTGCAAAAGTAGGCATAACACGGAGAAAGTCAAACTGCAGTTTTCTCTTAACACGCTGCACCTTCTGTCAATGTCAGCCTCAAAGTCGGCCTTGCTTTTCCTGCTCAGACCGTTTTCATTCACGGGGAGCGAAAACTCTCATTCAAGGACAGTATGATGTGCTGCAGGTCTTGTGTTCCTTCCAATGGACGTGCAGGGACGGTTTACTTGGGACGGCACTGGTAGAAGCCATCAGCTTTAGGAACTCAGATTCTTTATACAGAAACTTCCAATAAAGGCCATCCTTTTTAAAACTATGACCATACCATTATGGAGGTCGATCTAGCCTGTTCTAGAGTGGTGCCCTTCCCGAAGCGGAATCAGTCGACCTTGAGAATCAAGGTGAAAGGGCGAGGAACCAGTAACTGTGAATCTAAACATTCCGCCAAGAACAGCTCATCTACATGTACCTGAAAACAGATTGATTCCGCAATGTTGAGCTACAGCATAGATAAGATAAAGTTTCGGGATGCTAGAGAAATCCAGGTCCGTGATGGCTGTTGCTCCGGACCAGATGCGCTAGCCATCATCTTTACAGCCAGGGCTTCCTGCCAACCATCTGATAAGATGCGGGCCCGATGATGGGCTCGTGCAGGAAACCCTCGTTTATTTGTCTGTCCCTTGCGGCGGAGAATGCCACTACGAAGCTCCCCTCTCGCAGATATTCGAGCCAGCCTCTAGTCTACGAGCGAAGCAGACAACACGAGTGGAGGCTGTCGTGTGGAGTAGGGACGCACCTCTGCTGAATTCCGGACGAGAACACCCTATCGATGGAGATATATTACACCGGAAGTAGGAGAGGTTGTGCGGGAATGCGGCTAGAAAATAGATTGCTTGCCTCGTGACAATTTCAGATCAACTATGCCCCACAGTAGCTTTCTGATAAACACAATGGAATGTATTTTTCGTGCTAACAGAAGATTCGCTCGCACAACGCACGTGCACCAGACGGTTGACGAGGGCGGGTTGTCTCGGACTGAGGAAACATTGCTGTTCATATGTGGCCCCTGCAATGCTGGTGCATGCTCGACAAACCTGCCAGGAAGATGCGTGTAATTCTGACAGGGCATTGTTATCTACGTTCTTATCTAGAATTATCTTGCCCCTCATCTTAACATCCTTTCGGCAAACTAAATAAAAAAAAGGGCTGTCTGAAGATTTATAATACTGACTTTTTACATAAAGACTAAAGGATAACAAGACTAAAGAATAAAAAATCTACATAATCATTCATAGTTTCATCATATTGTTAAATACTTGTAAAACACCCGTAAACTACAAATGCCTTTTTTTTACTTCAGAAGAATAACGTGTTCTTTGGCAGTATTGAGGGTTAGTTTTATCCTTGGTTTTAGCAGGTCAGTAAAGTCCATGGGGTGATATCGCAGTAAATCTTTATGTGGAACATACACATAAAAAAAAGCTTATGGAGGTCTATTGCTAGTAGAAATCGTATATCCTGCCAAACGTGTTTGCTTCGAAGATGTTGAGTACAGCTCAGCGCTTGCTATAAGCTGACTGCTCTTTACTCAAGTGATCAGAAGAATAGTTGCGAGGTAAATCACCCTGACGTAACAGTCCGTGTGCTGCAAACTAACGCACGAGTCCGTTTCCATGTCCGTGTGTGCTTCAGTGCCAGTCTCGACGATACACCGCGCAACGGTTGGACAACACTTAAAAGTCGTTGTCGTGGCAGCAGAAAGTTGGGGCGAGCGACGTGACAGCTGGGGTTGAAAATTAATTCCTTGTGCCACAACGTGAGAGGGTGAGGGGCTGATAATTGTTTGGGCGGTTTCAACCATTTTGACCCCGATGCATGCAGCCACTGCAGGCTTGTTACAATCACTCGACCACCTGAGCACCAATAAGACTTCAAATCCTGTCGGCAGAGGACCATGAACATACATTTTGCCTCCACGCACACTAAATCAGACACCTTGCTTCCAAACTTCTCTAGTCCCCAGCGAAAGCGTATATCCTCAGCCCCACTTTCATCCTATTGTTACTGTTTCTAAAGTGTTACTATTAACAACTTTGTTGGACAAAGTACACGGCGGGCAAAACGTACATTGTGTACAGTCTGTCCGTACAGACACACGCGCTGGATTATTGCATGGCCGTCCTCATCTCCTGTTCGTACGTACAGGTGCCCGTAAAATACACAAGGTGAATGATTAGCGCGCAAGCTACACGGTACTTTGTAATTTGTCCGCACAGTGCTTTCGCCTATGTGCCTTGTTTGGAAAAGCTGGTGGGCCTACAGCCTTATTATTTAGGAACCGCGGGGAGAAAAAAACACTTAGCTGATCAGCGAAAGCTGGACTGACACTGCGTGCAAATTTTAAATGTATTCGCTCGAAAGGAAATGTTTTTATCAATGACTGTTCCTTTTTTTAAAAAAAAGTGTGGGAGGGAGAAACTCTCTAGAGACCACGTGCGTCTTCCGCCCGAAAAGAACACGAGGAGTGACGGGGGTGTTTGTTCAAAGAATTTTCGCCCCTTTGTGAGGGATGGAAAAGCTATTTACGCGAGAGGCCAGAAAGATGGGACGAGCGAACAGATTATTAACTCTTCGCTTATGGAGCCTCCTGGTGATTCCAGACAAAAATAACATTACCATTCGCGTGCTTGCTCCCTCTGACCTCCTCTGCGCAATGTGGGAGAAGGTAGGTGAGTTTTACAGTTGCGAGGAATGCAAGGGACGCTAGGTAATTAAGTCATAGCTCCTTTACAGTCCACTATAGAAGCGATGATGTCATTACCTTGAGCTAATCGCGTTCCTTGAGTCTGTGAAATCTCGCCTCTACAGAACAGCCATCTTGAAGACGTAGAACAGAGAATTAAGTGTCTAAGTAATTCCAGAACTCGCACAACAGGAATCTTGCTGGGCTCACTGACTGACTGAAAATACTAGATCTGACTAGAGGTGGCTAGAGGTGGCTAGAGGTGGCTAGAGGCGACATCATTGTCAGGTGGACAGAACCTTTCAAAATATAGTTCTAATTGTCGTTCCAGTAATTGTGCACATCCTTATCATCACAAAATGTGATAGGACAAAAACAATTTTCATCTGTAAAGTATCTTCCAGCTAGTATTGAGTTGAGAAAATCATGAAAATATTAGATGGTAAAATATTTGTCTACGAGTGCCGCGACCTCCTAACCTTGGAATTTTTCTTTCGTAAAGCTTTCTTCTGGCGGTGTTCATCTTCAACCATCTTCCCTGATTTTCCATAAAACATTTATCGTTAGCGTTCGGCGGAAACAACCCACCAAAATTATCACGTGCAATAGATTACTTTCTCCTATTACTCGGATGGACAAACAATAGAAAATTCCTATCTGTACAACACTTTATCCAGCTACATTTAGTTGAATCAAGGTCCAGGAATTTTCCTTCAGCTAGTTTTTCAGTGGAATCAACTCCATCGCACGCTTTGACCTTACGAGACCTTTTGCAGCTCCCAGAAAATCATCTTCTGCCGCCGGCGAGAGCAGAAAATACAGGAGCCTGGTATCAGGCGCGTGCTATCAGGCGCTCGCTTGCTTAACACCCTTTCCCCACCCCTCCCAGCCCTCGATCTGAAGGATGGAATTTCCGCTGTCTGATCACACGAGGCACGTGAGGCAAGACAGCTCTGCCAGCCTGGCGCACTAATTCACGCCGCCGTTTACGAGCACTCTAGCAAACAAGCTAGCGTACTACCCGCATACTATCTAGCATACTACCTAGAATACTACCTAGCATATTACCTAGCATACTAGATAGCATATTAGTTAGCATACTACCCGGCATACTATCTAGCATACTACCTAGCATACTATTTAGCATACTACCTAGCATACTACCTAGCATATTACCTAGCATACTAGATAGCATATTAGCATACTACCCGGCATACTATCTAGCATACTACCTAGCATACTATCTAGCATACTATCTAGCATACTACCTAGCATACTACCCATGATGCTGGTGGCCCCTCCTTCAAGACACGGTGACTCAGCCTTCTTGTCAACAGCTCTGTGATTGCCTGATTCTCTTATTTCGATGCGAAAGGCAACGATTTCACAGTGAAATGAACCACGTTTCTATACAGACAAGTAAAAGTACAACATATAGACTTAAAACATTTTTTCTGTAGCGCAATGCATATTACAATTTTCAGGAAATTGTTTCTTGGAAGTTTTAGTAGCAGTACCCAGTACAGCGGTTTAATGTTGTATATATACGCTATATATGGATATATATATATAGAGAGAGAGAGAGAGAGAAAGATGGGCATGACCTTCAGCAATTGCGCATGCTCAGAGAAATAGGATGAAATAAACATTTCAATAATTTCTTTTATCTGACACTGATGAGTAATTGTTAGCCATACTTCTGTAATGTGGAAAGATGGCCTCGAAATCTGATATCCTTGATGTCGTTATCATTATTTGCTATTATTAGTTGACACGAGAAACGCTTTAGCTGCACATTTACGTCACCTGGTGTCATATTTAAAGGCGCCATTTAAAAAAATCAAATATGTTTTCCAAAGTAACCCTATACTACACAGTTCATGCAAGTGCGATGAGTGTGTGGTTAAATTTGCGTCGGAACGAATGATTTAAACGGGAAGGAAGATGAGAGAGAAAAAGAGAGAGAGAGAGAGAGTGTGTGTGTGTGTGTGTGTGTGTTTTAGGAGGGGGGATAAAAGGATTTGTTCATTAGGAGGAGCGGCCAGGGTGCCATAAAGCCAGAGATTCGTACGCACGAGCGACCGGCCACAGGTAAGTAATTAAATGGCTTCGTTTGCAAGAGTCGACAGATACAAAAGGTGCACCTGGGCAAATCACGTGATCCAATTCGCTTATATGTTTTTCTTGAGCATCAAGGTCAACATCATCTACGTCCGTCGTTCAGTGTGTAAGTCCATCTGTCCGTTCGTCCATCTGATTGTTCGTTCGTGCCTCTTACAGTCTGCCACGACCTGCCTGCGGCAGTGAACCTCTATTACCCCCCCCCTCCTCCAACCACTCAGCTTCCCCCACTCTCTCAAACTACCCACCTGTCACACCTCACCCCGTCTGCTCTCACCCGCTCTCTCCATCCCACAACCGCACGCGCACGGCCATGGCGGGGGGAGGTAGGGGGTAAGCGTAGCGACGTTGATGACGACATTCGACAGCAAATGTGACACCAACTGTCAGAATCTAGGTAAGGCCACGCTTCTCTCTCCCGCCCCCCCCCCACCCCTACGTCACTTTATCTACACCTGCTGTAAAAGAGGGCACTTGCAGTTTACGTCACCGCAGGAAATAGACCATTGCGTGCGCACTCTCTCACACGGACACCGTGATTATACGCAGGCGCATACATCCGTACGCAGACATCCATCCAGCAGGTGAAATTAACAGATTCATAGTGAAGGCCATAACGCGTGAAATTATCAGCCGCCAACAGCAAACGAACACGTACACATGTACACACAGGCGCACACACATGAAAGCATCCTGGTACGCACGCAACCACACGCCCACATGGGCGCATCCACCCACCCACCAACAGACTTACGCTTGAATGCTATAAAGCATTAAAGCAGCAGCCAGCAAAAGCACACGCGCGCACGCACGTACGTACACCCGCCTCCTCGCACACACGCAATAACATCTTGAAAACCTGTGAAGCGTGACAGTAGCAGCACAAACCCACCTATGCATGCACACAGCCTTCGAGGCTACGGAGCGTGGAAGTAGCGAGTCTAACGGAAGCACCCACGCGGGACTTGAACCCGTAGGGCAGGCAGGCACGGCACGTGGGAGTGATGCGGTAGAGGGATCGTGGGAGGGGGGGGGGGGAATCCGTATAACCAGCGTC
>SMGT01001155.1:146837-158248 GCA_004794575.1 Lanistes nyassanus | reverse complement strand
ATGTGACAAAAGCTTGCAATTCCTGGCTTGGGCTTTTACATCTACGTTTTCATCTTTCTTACTTGTTTGTGTGTTCGCGAATGATATTTTGTTTTTATCTTTTCTGTTTACTTTGAGCTTCTTCTTTCTGCTCTATTTTCTAAGACATGCGAGATTTTTGTATTTTTGCGAAGCTACGGAAAGATCTGTGGTAAATACGGCAAACAACCCCACCCCCGCTATTGGAGGGTGGGTGTTTACTTTAACCAGACATTCTCTCTTCTCTCTCTCTCTCTCTCTCTCCACACACCTCCCTGCTAGCCTGCCTTACCTGTCTATCTGCCGGTAGACTGATCAATGAACAATGTCTAAATTTATATTTAAAAAGGGAAATAGAGAAAGGCTGTCCAGTGACCTTAAACTCCTAGAGGAGGGGGTGTATGAGACCCCCAGTTTTCTGTAGACCAGCATCATGTGGGGGAGTGCCCAACTCCTCTCCCTCGCTGCTTTACCTTCCCTAACCCATGGGTAAGATACCCATTCTCAGCTGAGTCAAATGGGAGAAGTGCGGCCCACGGGTATCGAACCCGCACCTTCGGTACAGAGGTCAGCGCTCTAACCACTAGAGCATGCACTTCGCCAAATTTTATGTATAAAAAGGAAGCTTCTCAGACCTGCAGGTATACATAAATATTTCTATATTAATACACGTCTTTGTGTATAAACACACAATACATACTTATCTTCTCTCCCTTTCTCACCCTCCCTCTTCCTCTCCCCCTCCCCCTCAACTTTCACCCAAACCACAACGTTCTAACTAAAGATCGAAATCACAGCCTGTCCCACGGTTGACGACAACTGTTAATAGGAAGTAGTCAAGAGGAGACAACTCTCCTGATTACCTGGCGTGCCCCTGTCATGTACAGCAGCCACAAAACATGTACACCCTAACCGCGGGCAGACAACTCTGCACCGCCTGACTCTAGGACGGCCTCCAGCTGCAGCAAGTACTGTCGGTGGAGGACTTGTAAACACTGGTGCACCTGACACTCAGGTATTTCTACACCTTCCACCATTCCTCCACTGGCTTACGTGCCGGAGGTGAATATTCCTCCTGATGGCTATAACTCTACCCCTGCAAGGTACACACGAAGTGTTTAACACCCCCAAAGATTACGAGATGCTAGATACTGACTGGTTTTAGAGCGGACAGGTCTCACCATCTCCGCCACAGAATGTTTACAAAATGTTTCCTGTAGCAGTGACTGCGCCTCATGACCCCACCCCCACCCCCACCCGTTTTGTACGTGCACGTGCGTTCGCGTTTGGTGGTTGTCCTACTGACTCCATGTGAAGAAAACAGTTATGACGTCACGTCTGGCTGGCTATATATAGTAAAAGGGCTCGAAGAGTAGTTCATCCTCTTGGCACCTCGTTGCTGACTGGTGAGTGGGTGCCCTATATACATATATACATAAATAAATATATACATAAATACATATATCAAATACGTCGCACTGGAAACAACCAATCACGACTGGTAGAGTTTTCCGACTGCCGGAAAGACTGTGGAACGTTTCTGTACTTTGGCAGTCTTCAGACTACGGATGTTAGACGCAGTCAGTCCTGTATATTGAACTGGACAAAAGAGAGATCCAGTGTGCTGGTAGATCCCGTGTTTTGATAGATCCCACGTGCTGGTAGATCCCATGTGTTGGTAGATCTCCTGTGCTGGTAGATCCCATATGTTGGTAGATCCCATGTGCTGGTAGATCCCATATGTTGGTAGATCCCATGTGCTGGTAGATCACATGTGCTGGTGAATACCATGTGTCGGTAGATCCCACGTGTTGGTAGATCCCTAATGTTGGTATGTGCTGGTAGATCCCACGTGAACTGGACAAAAGAGAGATCCCATGTGCGGGTAGATCCCATGTGTTGGTAGATCTCGTGTGCTGGTAGATCGCATGTGTTGGTAGCTCCCATTTGTTGGTAGATATCGTGTGTTGGTAGATCTCGTGTGTTGGTAGATCCCATGTGTTAGTAGATCTCATGTGCTGGTAGATCACATATGCTGGTAGATACCATGTGTTGGTAGATCCCATGTTTTGATAGATCCCATGTGGTGGTAGATCCCATGTGGTGGTAGATCACGTAGGCTGGTAGATACCATGTGTTGGTAGATCCCATGTTTTGATAGATCCCATGTGGTGGTAGATCCCATGTGGTGGTAGATTACATAGGCTGGTAGATACCATGTGTTGGTAGATCACATGAGCTGGTAGATCCCACTTGTTGGTAGATCCCACTTGTTGGTAGATCCCACTTGTTGGTAGATCCCATGTGTTGGTAGATTCCATGTGTTGGTAGATCCCAACTGCTGTTAGATCCCACGTGCTGGTAGATCCCACGTCCTGGTATGTCCCATGTGCTGGCAGATCCCAACTGCTGTTAGATCCCACGTGCTGGTAGATCCCACGTCCTGGTATGTCCCATGTGCTGGCAGATCCCATGTGATGGTAGATCTCATGTTTTGATAGAATGTAAACATAAGCAACATGTTGTATCAGCCTTTTCTTGGACCAACATGACTAGGTTCTACAGACGTAAAGAGCTGTAGTTCAGTAACACCGTACTTGTACAGAGGCGGTTCTACAGACGTAAAGAGCTGTAGTTCAGGAACACCGTACTTGTACAGAGGCGGTTCTACAGACGTGAAGAGCTGTAGTTCAGGAACACCGTACTTGTACAGAGGCGGTTCTACAGACGTAAAGAGCTGTAGTTCAGTAACACCGTACTTGTACAGAGGCGGTTCTACAGACGTAAAGAGCTGTAGTTCAGTAACACCGTACTTGTACAGAGGCGGTTCTACAGACGTGAAGAGCTGTAGTTCAGTAACACCGTACTTGTACAGAGGCGGTTCTACAGACGTAAAGAGCTGTAGTTCAGTAACACCGTACTTGTACAGAGGCGGTTCTACAGACGTGAAGAGCTGTAGTTCAGTAACACTGTACTGGTGCAGAGGCAGTTCTACAGACGTGAAGACCTATAGCTCAGCAATACCGTACTGGTAGAGAGGAGGTTCTACAGACGTAAGTAGGTATGCTGATATGTATGTGTGCACATGTTTGTGTGTGTGTATGAGGGCTTTTATATGTACGTGTATACGATTGTGTGTGTGTTGATCGAGAGATTGTATACTCTAATAATGTCGTGATGTTCTATGTTTGTGTATTATTTAATTCTAGTAGATATGCATATATGTGTGTATACGTAAGAGGGCTTGTATATATGTATCTGTAAACGACTGGTCGACTGTGCTGACTGAGAAATTTTACACTCCACTGTTGTCATTATTAGCCATTTTTTTAAATGTATTATTTGAACTTTTTCTGAATGCTCATAAGAGAGCCAAAGAATAAATAAAATCTGAAATCTGAAATCTGACTGGCGAAGCCATTGTTTGCTTTGTTCTTCAAAACCCATCACCAATCCTACAGTCTGTGGGTTGTGTTCTTGGAACTTTGATTTTAACGGTTTATGTACAAAAACAAATGTGTGTGTGTGTGTGTGTGCTGATGCGCGGGCGCTTGGGTGTGTTCATGTGGGCAAACGACGAAACGAATTCGACAAGCGAGCAAAAAGGGATTACAGGCTCTTTAAAGTAATCTGTAATTTCCGGATGTTTTTGTGCGTTATTCCTTTTGTGTTACTTTGGTGTTCTTGCATTCTTTTTGTTTTCCAACGTTCTTTTTGTGTTCCAAATTTTGTTCTTCTGGGATTTTTAAAAACTATTTTTATGTCGTCCTCGTGTTGTTTGCCTGCTATCCCATACTGTATTTTCTCTCGGTCTGAGATTTCGCATCTCGGGACATGAGGGGAGTCTGGGCTTTTCCTGCAAATACACGAGGCTCCACTGCATGCCGACAGCATTTCGGGCCGCTGCAAGCCGATCAACAAGGGTAACGCCGTGAAACTCTATCGGAAAGATTGCGGTGGGGGGAGGGGGGAGGGGGCGAAAGGGTGAAGGAGATAAAAGAAAGTATAACACGAGAGAATTTGTGTGCGCGCGCACGTGTGCGTATGTATGTCTGAAGAAGGGAGAGGTGGCTGCCTGGTTGCCTAACGTCGTGTTAGCTACGGGTAGGGAGGGGGGAGAGAGGGTGATGACGGTTGTGGGAGGATAAGGAAGGGGGAGGAAACAGGGTACCCGGGGGAACCTCTAACTACCAGCCCTGTAAACAGGTGCCACATGCACAGCACAGAGAGAGAGAGAGAGAGACTGAGACTGGAAGAAGGAAAAAAGCATGAACGAGCGCTAAAGACGTGTGGATTAAACAGACTCACTCCATCTATAAAAAAGCCCATTTAAAACTGAGGTGACGGTGCATGTCTAAGCAAACTGTACTTATATTTATATACTTCAGAAATACGGTGTGGTTATATTGGTTCGGCTACAAAGAGACGAGCCAGTTTATGAACGTAAAGAACACCAGTGGAACCAGAGCAGCATCTTCGCTGGCCATAGCGCACCCTCATGGGTGTACCTTGTGTCAGTCATAGCGGTGGCGCTATGTACAGGAATACAGGTAAATACCGGAAGGACCTTTACGGTGTACCGGTATGGGTCTTCGTACTGATGTATACCGGTTGATGGCAGGTGAAGCTGACCCTAAAACAGCCTTGTTATTAGGGTGAGCAGCTATAGTATGTTTTGTTTTTTAAGCAGCACCAACCGATTCACAAAGTAGACAAAGATTGCAGACCGATACGAAACACCAACCATTACTGCAAACATTAACTGATGGATCTCCAGCAAGTTTGGAAAATAGAAGCTCTATTCAATCAGCGTGCGGACTCAGACCCACGTGCAACGTGCGGACTCACAGACCCACGTGCAGCGTGCGGACTCACAGACGCACGTGCAGGCAGATGCAGGCACGGAGGACTTTCTATAATACAATCTCCATCCCCTGAACAGTCAGTTCAGCACTTAAACTTCCAAATATTTCATTCCACGCATTATGTACGGGTTCTTTATGCCATACCATAATCTTTGGACCCCACCACCCCTTCCCCCCCCCCAAAAAAAAACCAACAGTGGATTTGGTGGGCAGTCTTGAAAATCTCTACACAAAAAGGAAGAAATATGAAAATATCCATGTACTTGCTGTAGATTACGTGCAGGTATCAAAGCCTCAGTAAGAAGAGATATTGAGAGAAGCTACATATTTTCGATCGTGAGTCCTGGTGCTGTCATTATCATAAGAGCGCTGGTGGGGCTCAAAATCTTGATAAGAAATTAGAAATCTGGGTTGTACACCATAAAATGACGTCTGTTGTTGCTGGCTCACATTTGACCTCCTCTCGCTAAAACAAAAAATCAATCTAGAGTCAGATATCTTTCACACCAGCACGTAATCCGCATCTAGTTGTCATGCATGTTAGCTCAAAAGAAGATGACTGTATGCAGGCTTTCCACTGATCTAAAGAAAACTTTGACCAGATATTATTTGGGATTTAGAACAATATTGTCTGCGCACGTATAGCTGTCGAAAACACTGAAAGCAATGACCAAAACCAAGCAATCAAACAGTGCAAATTTCCCAGTTCCTGTGTTTTAACTAGAAATTAGGGAACGGCAGTCGTGTCTTCAAATCCACATAAGAGAAAGAAAAAAGAAACAAACAACAAACAAATCTGTTTTCCTTTTTTAAAAAACCATGTATTTATATTAACTGTGATCAAAAAGAAGAGTCGCCTGAAAATGTGACAAGAACCGCCATGTAAAGTGACAAGGCTGACAGGTCCCGTGACGGGGTAAAATATTTAAACACGCCAAAGACTACGTCAACAGTATTTCTTTTTTTTTTTTTAATGGGAAGAGAGGACGGCTGATCAGTTAGGTGGCCTCCCCTGCCTAACCCTGATTCACCACGTTTTTTTAGGAAGCTAACACTGCGATTAAAGGGAAGTAATCACTTCTAATAATCAAACGTGGATACCTGCATTATATCCCTTTCTAAATCAACGCAGAGTAAGACCTATCACCTATTATGTATGACTATAGCACGTACTTCAAAGATAAGTTTAACTGAGAGAACACTTAAAACATAGCAAAAAATATACGAACAAACAACCCACCCAAAAACGCACATGCACCCCGATTTCTGGATGTTAACCCAAGAGTCGACTGAGCAGTTTTTCCCTTTGCAGGAAATTCACGGACGGAAGAACGGTCTATTATGTATAAGGTCTACTGTCTAAGCGATACATGCCAGATCTTGGCGTTAGCTGCAGAAACGGGGATCCAGACAAGTAGAGCGGGGTAGGAGAGAATTGGTGCAAGGTCAGGGGGGTCAAGGACGTCTTAGATGCTGTCAGTATCGTTGATGGCCTCACGAACACCTGGCACATTCTCCCCCCCCTCCCAAACACATCGGCTTCTTCTCAGTTCGCCGAAACAGAGAGTCATTGCCAGCAGCAGGAAAGCTTTCTCTCTCTCTCTCTCTGCATGTGTGCGCATGCGCGCGCGCGTGTGTGTGGAGGAGAGGAAAGGAACGATTGAGTGTTGCTGCACGAGTTGTCTGCCCCACGCGAGTGTCCGTGTGTGTAATATTCGCCCGGTCGTCAGTGGTGCTGCAAGGCAGTGCAAGCGAACATTAAAATCATAGATGTCCTTCCATTTTCCTGACTAAACCAGCCGGTCTTTGAAAAGTTCATAGAATAAAACCCGTCGCTGCGCACGCCAGCCGATGAAACCAGTTTTCCTGATACTGAATGCACACGGCAGTGTTTAACGCCGTATCTGTTAGGAGGGCAACAACCTGTACATCTGCGTATATATATATATGTGGCCTATAGGTCTATACTTCTCGCTGAGATGCGCTGGAAGAATTCCGCACGCGAAATAACGCGCACCGTGATGCCAGTCATAGCAAACCCTCGGCTGTCCTCGGTGCATCTCTTGCTTTTTCTCTGAGTACTTGTAGTTCATGTTACAAGGTGATCCTCGAGAGTTACCAGGCTTGCTGTCAGGTATTCAGCGCCGGAATGACGGGCCCTGTTTCTTATAGAAGTGAGAGGATCACACATATCTGGCACCATACTATAGACAAGCGACTGCATAAACCACTCTTCCCCTCCCCATTCAAAACCCCCAACCCACTACGGCAGCGCGACGCAACGAAACTCTTCTGTTCCAGTTTCTAATCCTAAGTTGTTCTCCCTCGAGTACATATCCATCAGCAGTTTTCTGACCTCATCATCTTGGCACTGCTCGCGCTGCAACAGCAGCAGTCGTCTGAAAGTAGGGCAGGGAGAATAAGGTGAATGGTTTTCCCACTTCTATCCCCAGGTTTTACTCAAGTGGTTTGACTCAGCATGCGCAGTTGCTGGCTGACACACTTAAAAGCAACAGGTGTGTAAGATGCTTAATAATCCGTTTTAAATCTGCAAGTGAGAAAGGAAACCATTTCTTCAATCAAGTTACAAAAACGAAAGAAATTAAACTCAGCTCTCTTAAAAGCTAGGCTGCGCATGCGCAGTAAGCAGCATCCGGACTCGATCCTGGCTGCCATGCTCGCCTTTCGGTTTTTAAAGCTGGGCTTTCGAATAAAAAAAGATTTTTCATCCTTTCAGCGTACAAACTCTTTAATCTATCTAGTTCTCTCTTCAGTATAAATATTTGTCTGATTTTTCCTGTTGGAAGACGACAATTAGGTGCCATGGCTAAAGGTTAAATTTACTCAGAATATTTTTGTATATAAATGTCACTGTTTATCTTGTTTGCTGTCTCTGCAAGTTCATTTCTGCAAAATTTAAACTAAATAGTGACCCCTTCAGATCTCCTAGAAACACACTTTTAGACTGATTACTGGTATGTTCCGAATAAACATTGACCTAAAAAAAAGATTAAATACTAAAAGATCTAAAATATAGAACGATAAGAATAATCAAAAGTACTGTCGACATCTTTCGACTGAATGCTGACAGTTTAGACTACATTTGTATTCGTTCACGTCATGAGGCACAGCGCTTTGACTGCACCCATTCCTAACCCTGACAACACCTACACCAGCGTAAAACGTCGGCAATTAACTTGTTGTTACGTTACCCATAATACAGTGGTTCCTTTAGGTTTTCTCTCGGAAACTTGTCAACAATGTTCTCCCCGCTGCGGTGCTCGTACTGTGCCCATATTACCCGTGCTCCTGCACATGACAAAATGTTGTTCCCCAAAATAGCTCGGGTACGGATAAATCGACAATGACGCCAACAACTCCCATCCTTGGAGATCGTAGGACAAGGTACGCCAGTATCATTAACCACCGCTGAACCTGTTTAGCTGATAATTACACGCTTAAAACACACCCACACACACACACACGTTTTACTTTCGTCTCAACGTAAATCCTTGTGGTCGGTGTATCTGTCTACTCGCTCCTTGCTCGCAGGTCTTTCCATCCACCGGTCGCAATTTCGCGCAGTAGAAAATAGTCGCAGTATTACAATTTTACAAGATTAAAAATGACATTAATTTACGGAGAGGCAAACTGTTGGGATTCGTTTGTATCAGCCGGTACCTTGTAAACACACATTAAAAAACACAATAAAATTGAGCGTTTAGTTGCTAGACAGCGACAACAAACATCCACTTGAAGAGCTTGTGATGATAAACAAAAACAGAACATCCGCGGCTACCCAGTAAGATCCAAACATAAAGGAGATTCTGGCTGCTCCCCAACATTTTTGTTTTTTTTAAAAAAAGTTTTCGCTTATTTACCGTTGAAACCGGAACATGTTGTGCTGCAGCAGTTTGGGTAAGCCATAACTACATCATAATATCCCATCATAAAATTTATCTTTGGTATTGCAGAAACTAAAGTGTGGGTTGTTTTACTTCGGTAATAAAGGTGCAAGAGCAGGTACCACAGACATTAAGCGTTAAAACGCCTACAAGTTGTACGATATGCCCGGCCTCTGCAAAGAGTTTTTCTGTATAAGTAAACTATAAGGGCACACAACCCAGGGGTGGCTTGTATGAGCGTTCTTATCTCTTGTTTATATGTAAAGGTGTACCCAAAATACACAGGACAACCGGTCTTATGACCGCTCATGCAATCCAGCCCAGGTCCCGGCTACATGGGCGTTCGTGTCTCCTCGTCTCATGCAAATGTAAACAGAAAATACAAACAGCGAACGACCCTTAAGATCGCCCTTAGGACCGCGCGGAAGGGCAGATACCAAACGCCCTTACAGCTCAGCCCAGGGGTGGGTCACTAGATATTGCAGATCAGATCCTCAGTATTATCGCTTCAAGTCTTCGGGTGGCAAACCTTTCACTACACACCCAGACAGGTAATCCGGGTCTCCTATTTAGAAACGAACCGGAGAGCTCATCTGGACAAGCAGACAACAGGTATGTCTGTATAAGAATAGACAATAAATGGAATTAAAAGTATGTGACACAGGTGAGCATCACAACATGTATGGTGATAACATTCACATAATAGACGTATTTACGAATTGTGTCTAAAATTTCTTTTCACTCAGTGATGGTAATGTTGTGCAAAGACTGTAAACGAGGATCTGTACTTCCTTCGTGTACACAAAAATGTCTGCAAATTTCAAAGGATTAACGATCCCCACGGGAATTTTTGTAGAGAATGTTCGCACGCTTATGCAGCCCAGCTTGAGGATTAAAGGTGGCAATGATTTCGCAAGATTCACACAAAATAGGACAAATACATGAAATCCTCAAGGTGCAAATTCTAATTAATAAAGAACAAATGAGGACCGAGCGCTTAAATTATCAAATTATCACTCCAACAGCAAGTACTTGAAACGCTCAACATAACCGTATGCAGACGCATTAATTATAATTTAAGCCCTCAGGATTTCATGTAATTGTCCTATGTTGTGTTTGTCTTGGATCCCAGTTGTCAGCACTCGCTTAGTGAGCGGGCTGATTACATTTAATAGGGATTCTCTGTATGCACACGTTGTGTACCGAGGGCTAGCTGTGTGAAGACTAGCGTCGTTATAAAGAAAGGGATGGCAGATTTTTTGAGGATCTGCCACGTTCCTTTCTTTTGACCCTCTCTTTGCTACGTGTTTGGGTTCGGTAAGCTCCCTTGGTCGCATGCGTCTGTATACGGTTATGTTGAGCGTTTCAAGTACTTCCTGTTGGAGTGATAATTTGATAATTTAAGCGCTCGGTCCTCATTTGTTCTTTATTAAAAATTACTTGAATTTTTTTTATAAATATGGGACTGCAGATACATTAACTCGAGAACATTTTGAATTTTCCCGCCCACCGCCAGATTGCAGTGAAGTATATACTTCCGGTATCCGCAGCCGTGGATGAGCTTCTGGAAGGCGTCACTGGAGCTATCAACTGGATCATGCTGGATATGCTGCAGAGTCTGGTTCAAGCTAGCTGATCGCATCGACGTTTGCCGAGTAACAAGAGGGGCACATCGAGTGTGTGTGATACCACATGATACTTTGTGAGATGATGCGACTGTAGCCACCAGTTTTATAAGAATAGTCCAGTAAGTTTTCATTTTATAGTTACCCGAAATCAAGGAGCGTCTTGTCCCCATCCTGTAGTTTATTGTATTTTGCGTGTGTGGATTTTCTGATGAATCTTAGTGACTGTTATGTGTATTTATTAGTGTATTTTACGTGCACCTCTGCCCCCGCAATACGCCCCTGATTACTTGTATAAGGCAGAAAATTCTGAACACAAATATTTGCGACACAACATTGTTTTTTTACGCTCCCGTGTTGTTTCAAGTGTTTACATTTACCGAGGGTTTCGTTTCGTTTTGTTTTATTTTCTTCGGATGCAACCAGGTAGAGTAGAATCATTTTTAGCACATGCCTTTAATACACTGTCTAGCGGTTTTCAGCTGTTTGAACTCGACTGAGCTCACCTGCAAAGTCACACTGACATAAGCAGCCTGCTCAGCACAAGATATATAGCGCAATGTGATTCAACAATGAAATGTAGCCCACAACCCACAACGTCATATGAAGCTTAGCTTTTTCTGGATTTTAATAAAATCCATAATTCAAAACAGTTGCTCTCATCTCTAGAAACTGCTGCTGCATGTACAAGCGGCAGTTTTGTGGCCTCAAGCCCCACCCTTCCACACATACACACGCTAACACACACGCCTTTCCTCCATTTCAGCCTTCTAACCTGACCGGGTGAGAATGTTGAAAAGCTTGAAGTACATTGTTTTATGTGCGTCTAGAGCCTAGGTTTAATCGAAGCATGAGGTAAATCCGGGCAACGAACTCAAAATTAGCCGACGAGTTCAATGGGGGGAAAACTTCCAACATGCTAGTAGCGAGTCTGGGTTTGCTCCAGACGTGACGCACGGAAAGTTTCAGTAGACGGAAGCCTGGCGGGGGGGGGGGGG
>SMGT01001155.1:126404-143865 GCA_004794575.1 Lanistes nyassanus | reverse complement strand
CAAAGGTCTGTGAGTGAGGTATGGTGTGATGGGTGGTTCTCCTCACATAGTGGCCAAAGGTCTGTGAGTGAGGTACGGTGTGATGGGTGGGGGAGGATAGACACTGCTGGCGGCTCTCAGGACTGCGACTAATTATCTGTTAACGTGACGTTTTACTGCCGCTGGGCAGAAGATCAGGATAATGAGAAGTGACTCCTGCTGGATAATGAGATCGTCTCAGCTTTGGGAACTTCGTCTTTGCCAGTTATGTGCCCCTTACCAAAAGGTGATCTTCCAGTGCGGTAGGTGTCTTGTATTTCCTGCGATTACAATGCTCGAGATTCCGTCATCTTGCCTATAACGCACTTAATTCCCAGTAAACAAATGAGACACATGAATGAAACATGCAATCCGCAATACTGATGCCTATAGTTATATCCACCAGGTTATATTTTTATCGTAATACCAGTTAATGCACAGCAACTCTGGTTCCAGCAAAAGCATCTTTGGTATATGTATATTTCTGGCAGCAGATATCCCCACAAACTGAATGCATCCCCCCACCACTAATATTTATTATCAAAAAGTAATTCTCTAGCGGCCAGACTTGGTCGAGAGAACAAGTGAATTGTGAGTTCAAGGCCAGTGAAAACGACATCTCTCTTCCCTTTCTGTTACTTCATCATCACTCTTGTGTCTCTCGCTCTCCGATTACCGAGATCGTTCGGCCTGGAGAGGAGACGGGACACCATCACTTTCAGCAGCAACTGTCATGAACTTTCCCAGGACGGATTTATCGAGAAGTAGACAGGGAGGTATTGCTAAGTCCCCTCCCTTCCTCCAATATAGGATTCATCTGGCAAAAGACATTCTTTCAGTTATTAATCCACCGTCACAGGTTCCTTCCTAGATGTCAGTTTAGACACGAAGACCAGCAAACGAAACTGGGGGAAAATTCTGTGTACATGATATTCTGAACTCGCTACCTCCCCGACCCAGCACATCATTCAGTCGGTAGCTAGAAATTAACCCTGAGATGACATGATTACAAGATGGTAGTTGGTCAGCACATCACTCAGTCGATAACTAGAAATTAACCCTGAGATGACATGATGACAAGATGGTAGTTGGTCAACACATCACTCAGTCGATAACCAGAAATTAACCCGAAGATAACATCGTGACAAGAAGGCAGTTGCGTCAGTGCACGGACACCTGCATGTATACAAGACCCATCACGCAGCCCCGCTGTCTGCGCATGGGCAGTGGATCTGCAAACTGGGTGTGCTAATTATTCTGCCGAAACAAACCGCGTTGTGTGTGATGGAACCAGAACGAAAAGGCTGGCCATAGGATAACATGAAACAGCCAGACAGACTACCGAGTGTTTCGGAAAGTTTCAAGACGGGAGAGAGGAGGCAGACGTGGTGTTTATCTGCTAGATGGCGCCTGTTTCCCTGATTTGCTTACGTTTTATGAATGTGGCTTTCCCAGATGGTTGTTTAGTACGCTGATAGCGCGAAAAAGCAAAAGCTCGCTTCTCATATGCCGATGAAAAACTATTTTCTAAGAGTACTGACAAACTATCGGGTGTTAAAGCGAGAACCCTCACAGACAGGGTGGCTGCTCCCTGTAGGCCGGAATACAGATGGTTGTATTCATGAGCACTGAACTCATACGTAGGGTGGTTGAAAAACACCCTTGTACATTCGGGCGGAAGTAGTTCACAAGGACTGAATAAAGACGATAAATCTTTCGCCTGCTGTACGTCAGGCTCCTACCTCGTTCTGCAACTAGCCGAAATCGTATGTTGGTGGCGAATGCAGGGACATAGAAATATATGGTTGCCCTTTGCCCGATGGCCCATGGCCATTAAAATTCTTGCCTGGTTATTAAAAACAGCATAATTCACTAACCGCTATTAGGGTGATCGAATTTTATTCGACGGACTGCTGCAGTGGAAAATAATGCTTTAAAATGTGTTACACAGAGAGACTGTCAAATCCAACTTCCCCCACCCACCCACCCACCCCCAACCGTGGGCTAGTGGAAAGTTCAGTGCCCTAGAGAATTTCTAAAGTTACTACCCGTCAAGCCAGTGAAAGTTTTAAAACTTTCCCATCTCTACCATATATGTTGAAAGGTTTAAAATATTGCTTTTCATTCAGTGATGACTGTATTTCCACTAGTTACCGATAAGAAATAATACGATATCATAAGACAGTTATAAGTTCAGTCGGTCGCATGATAAATCCACAACGTAAGTAAATACTAATTAAAAGCGTCATTAATGTGCTCAACATATCTGCGGAGAATTTCACAATTGTAAACATTACTATCAAAAGTATGATCTCTGAATGAGATTGAATTTATATGAAAACTGACTGGAAGCTTTAAAAAAAAGGTACCCAGAAAGATCGCTTGAAACACAAGCCGAACAGAATAGTACAGGCACTGATCAGTAGAGATCGAGGCGTTTGGGGGCCCATCAGACAGAAGAAATAACGGACGGCGAGAATTGTTTCAGACGCAAATGAGCTACAGTACAAAAGCGCAAACTGCCCTACCCATGGTTGGCAACAATTAGAAGAATTAGCACACGTGTCATAGAATGTGTACACAAGACGACAGACACGTTCCTACAGACAATAGAGGGTCAGCTAACATGCTGACGTTTCTACATACACGCACTAGCTAGCAGACTACAGAGGACGTTCTGACCCACTGACGTTCTTGTAGAACTCAGATGATGACTCTACTGCTGGACCGCATGAACGTTCTCCTTTTCGTCAACAGAAATAACTCTAGAATACGAGGTAAAGAGAAAAGAAAACGGGCGACTGCAGCTTGGGGTAACAAAGGTACAAGAAGAAGAACCGAGCCAAGCGGGAACTCAGAATTGTCTAATCCCCTCTTGGCTCAGTTTTGTTGTACCTCTAGAAAACGCGCAACTTCTGAAATTGACCTTCCCTTTTATAAAGAAAGGATCAGGAAGTTAATTTACTTCTCATCCACGCCACCCCAAAACATGCACAAGCACTTTGCAGGGCGCTACAGATACACATAACTTACCGCCTCATTGCTGCCAACCTCAGTGTTGAAATACTCCACAATGTGTTGTTGATATTATAAGGCTGCTAATGACATCACAGTTGTCTCCCTTGCTCGGGTTTGCCAGATGGTCAGTGAGGGCGAGTCTTCATGTTCGGGTCAGACACACAGAAGAAAATGTAGACATGCAGAGGCCTCGTCTCGTGTACATTCCTGTTCTGGGTCAAGATTAATGCAGTTTGAAGAAAGTGATGGCTTCATTACCGACACGGGCAGCTGAGCATCACTGTGTGCGCAGGTCTGCGCAGCGGAAGTGGGACATGAATGTTGCTGCCGTCAGGACAGGGCTGCTGAGTGGCTGTGAATTACACGTCCCGGGCAAAGCGCAGGCGGACTGCGATTATCTCACGTCTGCCAGAGTGACTGCGCACCGGGGGAGCGGGATCGGGAGATACAGAAATCGCTTGATGTGTGCTCTGGCTTAAATTCCAGCACGCGCGTTCCTTGTCTGCTCATGCGCATTCGAGAAATTAAAAAAAAAAAGTCAGCCCTAAGTTCACTCACAGACTACACAGAGCTCGTGTGGGTCTAGGAGTCATCTAAACGCTTTTGCGAGGAAAGTACAGTGCACGTGGATCTGGCCTCGATCTGCGTTGAGCGAAGAGAGAGAGAGCAAGGAGTCCGCAAGCTGCTGCAGGTGATCCAGTTGGCATGTGGGGGGAAAACAGGCGCCTTATCACCAGAGCTGTAAATGATGGCGAAGTTAGCACGGCAAGACAGACATGACGACCTGACCAGCTCCCAGTAAGTGCACCGACAGCCAGGCTAATGTAGATCTGCGGTAGGAGCTGTTCACAAACTCAGCAACTAACGCACCTTTCCATGGTGGGTTGCTCAACCCAGAACGAGGAACGGACCACGAAAAAGCGTGCCTGAGCAAGGAGGAGATAATGGGGCTTGGAGGGGTGGGGGAGAGGATAGAAAATTCGAGGGCCTACGGAATCTCGCATCAAGTCTGGGATGCAGAAAATTCCTGGAACGCGTTATCTTCTCCGTCGACAGTAATTGGAGGGGGGGGGGGGAGAAAAGGGAGAAGGAAGAAAGAGAAAGAAAAGCGGATCAAATATAATTATCACCTTTAAGCGAAGCTGTCAGCACCACCCTTCTCACCCTGCTCCTCTCACCCCTCCTGTATGTGCATACTAACCTGTGGCTGTTTAGTGTCAGCATAATTATTTATACCTGCAAGACATGAGTTGTGTATATTTCCAGACAGTGCGACTCATTCAATATTTATATTAGCTTGTTGACCCCTGTATGGTATATATAATTTCTGAACGGGACGATTAAATTCGTATACCAGACAAAAGAATTGCACTCTTGCTATTGGCTGGACATTCATTGGAGGTGGGAACGTTGAGTAGTACAGGAAAGAGTCAGTGAAGTTATCATTCACAATATAATTTGTCTCCTTCCATCAATCTTCAACTTTTCATTTCGATCCCTTCATCTTCTCTCCCACAGAACCAAAACGGAACAAAGATCGAAACAGGCTCGACACCAGGGTCGCCTTGACGTTGACGGTCGGCCGATTGGCCGGACCAGATGTAGCTGTAAAGGCGTAAGCAGATGTACATGTATTTTCAAATGATTCTAATACAGCCACGGCCATGCAGTAGGCCTACTGATCGATCACGTTTTTGATCCGGCAAGTACAATTTATAGTAACTTACGCCGTGCAGGCTTAATAACGGAAGATGGCGAACACGATATTCATTTACATATTTACGTACGCATACTGGGTTTTAAATTACTGAACAGTGTCTTAATCTTTCTTGTGTATAGCTCGCTCGCTCGTTGTCTAAAACATGCGCGCGTGTGCTACTTCACGCTATGGCGGTAAAAATAACATCGATCGTTGTACGTAAAACTCGCACGTTAGACTCGGCACACTGTCATTTCGCTCGCACTAGACTCGGCACACTGTCACGTGTTGGGGTCTGGTGGGTCAAGGAGATTGCACCATAGATTCCAGGTGCGATCCATCCTCGACTCTCCGGCCCTAATTAAGGTCTATTATTCCTTGTTCCAGCCGCCATCTGGTAGTTCACGTCATCACCAGCCCAGATTCGGTTCCTGTTCACACTTATGATCAGGGGTGCTGGCCCTATAGAAGCCAGGGGCAAGGTGTCACTTACCCTAGTGTGATGAAGCGGGTTCGCTTCGCAAACTTTCTCTCTCTCTCTCTCTCTTTCTTCCAACAGAGGGGCAGGCCTTTGTTACAGCTCGTTCTCCATACTTTATTGAGTTGCTGCCCAACACTGTCCGTCGGCCAGGGCTCACTCCTCTTTTATAGAGCGACAATGAATGGGGGCGGGCCACAATGAAAGCATTGCCAGCAACAGCCCGAGCTAGCGGGTGAAATTAACGCGGGCAGCACATTTTGTGTTTGTTGCCCGCACAAAAGTATAGATAAAAAAATGAAGAATATATACACAAGAACATGGAAATACGTGATGAATAGAGTGCGCTTCGCTCTTCCTGTTAGTGTAAAGGACAGTTTAGTAGACTGAGGAGGAAATAGAGATAATTACGCTCAAATGCAGTTAAGCTAGCTAATTTGAATAGATACAGATAGGAAATTAGCCTACAAACTAACCTAATCTATAAAGATGGTTGTTAAGTTTACTATCTAAAGAAAGAGCATATCGAGTAGAATACGAAGATGTTAGTTGTTAATGTGTGTAGTTATTCTAAAAGAGTATAGAAGCGTTTAAAGAGAGTGAAGCTAGCACAGCACGTTTAAAAATGCCGCCGCACGTCAGTCACGTGACGCTGGCGGTATCCAGCCTGTAATCTGATACCGCCCGCTGTGAGCGGGTGGTGGCGAAACCGTCTCCGTGATGGCTGCGTCCATCACACTAGAGCACAGCTGGGGTGGGACTAGTGAAGGTGTCAGGCTGACCAGGTGTGCTTTAGTTTGTTCAGGGGAGGATTACGTAGCTGGAGGAATCCAGTGACGCGTAGTATCGAGCATCAAGGGCTTTGATGTAGCCGATGGGTGTAAACGACCAGGAAGGGGAGGGGGTAGTTGTGTCCACACTAGGTGTCCACTTAGGGGCGTGTTCTACTAGTTGACACGGGGTGTGGCTTCTACTGTCTCTGGCCTGATTGGTTGATACATGTAACCGCCTTGTTGACCACGTGCGTGTGAATGAAAGAATCTACGGACGAATGTTGAGAATAAAAGGACTGGTTTAGACAGTCGAAATATCTTCTGCCTAAACATCCTGTGAGAGGACGTCTTACACCCAAACATCCTGTGAGAGGACGTCTTACGCCCACAAAATATCCTGTGAGAGGACATCTTCAGCGAAATCTACAGCGAGGGCTTTGTTAGCCTGAACTCCTGTGAAGAAGAGCTGCTGTGGGGAGACGACGTGTCTTGTGGTACAAGTCTGCTGAAGGCTGAAGGATTCAGCTGCAGAATTGAGGTGTCTCGTTCTGCTAGACGTGTGGAAGTCTAGTAGCGACAGCACGCGGCTTGAGTAGACCAGTTGCATAGCGCAAGGGACTCTGCGAGGGTGTGTGATCTCTCGATCAGACTGGGGTGTGACTCTAGCAGCACGTGTTCCTCTGCTGTGGGAAAACCTCTACGCTGACCGGGCGGGAGAGGACTGCAGAACGTAAAGGAGGGAGACTGAAGACCGCGGACAAGACAACCGTCTGAAGCAGGGGGCGAAGGTCCAGCCTTACAAGGAAGCTGCCTGTAACCGAGCTCTTGGGGTGAGCTCAAGGGGCTGTGTGTCAGCCTTTTGGAAAACGTCATATCCTCTGTGGTGTGTGTGATCGTCAGCATCGAAGTCTGCTGTTACGTGGAGGTGTTCAAGAGGTCTTCAGGGTATCTACTGGTGAACATATCCAAGGAAGGAGCGCTCCAGCGTACAGACTGTCGTGCGGACTGTAAGAAGCATTCGGGAACGAGTGTTGTGTTCTGTGAGTGTTGTGCATCACGTGGTCATTCTTTTCTCGTAAGCAAAGGCGAGATTGAGGTACGTGGTTTGTCATTGTGTTTAATGGCGAGGCGGGTGATGTAGGTTGGTATTAGATGTTATAGTAAACCTAGCTCAAACAGAAGGAAATTGCGGGACCCCTAGAGTTGAAACCAGTTGTAACATATATATTGTCTTGATTGTAAATACTCGCTGTTTATATCAACAATACATTCTTCTTTTTTGTGTTCACTGTATTATGGTCTTTTGTTGTTCTTTATGGGAGACTGTAGGTGGTGGGGGCTCGGCCACATGATTAAGAATTCATATTAATTAACTTTAGTAATACAGTGATAGTTCCACCTACCCATGTCACACTCTTGACGGTGGTCGTGAGAGCGAGCAGAGCAGACGACCCGTCAAGAGCAAAAAGAAATCTCCCAAGTTGTGACACTGTCACTTCGCTCGCATCAGGAGCAATTAAGCAGCGCCCTTGGCATCAAAATGGATTTGTAACGATGCACGTGTAAAAGATTTTGCGATATGGATCGACATATTAGGGAGGCGTTCGATCCCCAGGTCTTTTATGTTTTCGTAACCCTAAAGTCCATATATTTCTTTCCATCATTGTGGTAGAGCTAATTCGGACTTGTCTGGAAAGTTGCGGATTCGAATCCAGCACTGGCCAAGGGTTAACATTGTGCAGCCTCCGTAAACCATCTGCTCTATAATTTCTACACTGGCGCTTTACTGCAGCTAAGTCTGGTGAATATTTTAGTCATAAAGACGGCAGTCGGAGCTGTCTGTGTTACAACACAAATTTCGCCAGGGGACACAGTCCAGTCTGGTCCCGGTAATATGTTCTAAAAGTCTATCATGTACACACTGATCAGATCACAAATATACTTGCTGCCTTGCAAGCACACCAACAGATTGTACAACTCTGCATAGTTTATTAAGTAGAAGTTCCACTTTTTCACAATTTTAACGTGCACCTATAACTAGATACCCTTTTCTATCTGTTGTTCACATTAACAATAAGGTGGGCGAACCTTGCAAAACAGAAAAAAATTTAAAAGTCAAAAAATATCAGATTTAAAACTGCTGCTTTTCACAACCATTTATCTGTTTTGGAAGCACAGGAAGAAGGCATAGGACACAACAGAGGATAATGGTCCCATTAGGGGTTACATTCAGAATATTACAAGCAGCAGTCATGTATTTTTAAAAATGTAAATATTATATCACACAGGTGAAAACATTAAGCTCAGCAGAACACACGATGCCGATAAAAGAGGGTTTGGCACCAAGCTATATAGCACAGGTACTAATTCACACAATAACAAACATTCCCTCCTCCAGTCTTTTGGCAACTACAAACAGTCCTTTCCCCATTGGTGCTGCCAACAACAAGATTGCATTGATGCAAAAACAAAACGGGTAAAATGAAGTAAAGAAATAGGTTACACTGCATTATTTATACCGCAGAATCTAATTGCTACCATGTACACAGCCATGCTCGAAATGATTGACTCGACAACCATCATGCTCCGTTTGCTTTCGTTCTACAGAGAAGGTCACAGTCATAAAAATTAACCATTCGCAGTGATAGCCTTGTTCACAGTTATGACAGTTCATGGTGACGCCACGCTCCATTGATGACTATTCAGTGACACTTGATCAGTCATCATAGCTACTCACAGCAACAGATTTGTTCCTAGTCATGATGATTGTTCTCAGTGAGACCCTTGTTCACAGTCATCATAACTATTCAAGGAGACACCCTTGTTTATAGACAACACAGGCCTTATAGAGCTGGAGAGGGGGTGCTTTGTGCGCTTATGCCCGCCCCCACCCCCGGTCAGTGTTCCAGTCGGAAAATATTTTCAAAATTATGATTGATCTTTCAGGAGAGGCCCTCAGAATAGTTTCAAAATTTAAAAACATTGTTTTCCGTTGGAAGGAGGCGACCACCGGGTCTAAACGGCCAATAGACCCTGTACCAAAAGATTGAAACATCCCCGTATCCACACTCACAAAATGATTGATCATAGCCATCATAACTGTTTACAGTGATACCCTTGATCATAGCCATCATAACTGTTCACAGTGATACCCTTGATCATAGCCATCATAACTGTTCACAGTGATACCCTTGATCATAGTCATCATAACAATTCACAGTGACACCCTTGATCAAAGTCATTATGACTATAGTGACACCCTTGTTCAGCCATTATGAATATTCACAGCAACACCCTTGTTTCTCAGCTAAAAGGGTATGAGATCAAATAATGTACTTCGTAAAAATGCATAAAAATATCAAATAAGAAATTTAAAAAATTGTTTATTCTGTACAATAAAACTGTTTAAATATTTAAGCTGCAAAGTTCTGTGCAATATTCCACCCATCTACCCCCCCACACACACACCAAGCTAAAACAGAAACAGTACAAAGAAGACATTATTGGTTTCCATAACCACTCCAACAAACTTTTCTAACAACCACTACAAAAAATTTCATTCATTAAAAAATCTTTCGCATCCACTGACAAATTGTGCAACCATTTACATCCATCTCCAAAATACTGTTCACTCGTGTTCACAGATTCTCGCACCTTTTCCCACAACCACTTTTTTTCACAGACGCTCACACGGAGCTGTCAATGTTGGAATCTGAGGATTCAGGTACAAGAACGATTTTTAGCAAAAGATTATTTGTAATATCAGTTTTTTTTACAAAAAAAACCTGCTAAGTGATTATGACCATTCTAATATCAGACTCTCTGTTAACTTCTAAAAAGTGATCTATAATGAAAATCTATAAAACCTCCATCTACCAATACTTACCAAATTTAGTATAAAGAAGTAATAGAAATATTCACAATGCGTGCACAATTCTGCATCTTTAAAATGATGAACATGGGCAAAGGTCTCAGCAGATATCCTGTGTATATGTACTGCAAATATCTCATATTAAGTGACATCACCCTTTTGTGGATCTTCCAAGGTTAGACACTTTTCTGCCAGCTTGTCCTTCAGTCAAACTGGATAAAATATAAACTGCCTCCACAACCAATGTATAAGTTACAAATACGCTGATATTTCACACACATCTTTTGTGTGCAGGCAAAAAACATTGCACTTCTTCCTCACCACCATATCTGTGTAAGGTCAAGAATACAGACAACTTTTTAAGCATTAAAACAGTTTTAAAGTATTTATTCTAACTTGCACATCTTTCTGTACCACAGTTATCAGCAAGAAATATACACTGCCAACAAGCAGTTGTTCCTGAAACAGTTATGCATACCATCTCTGAGAAGAGGATGACACAAAGTTTACAGCTTATAACTTGTTATGAGATGTGGCGTTCTTAAAGGAATATAAGGATGAAATTTCTAATAAGATGTATGGTACTTAAAAGGCAGATGAGTATGTAGATGAAATTTTTAATAAGATGTTAGGTTTGTAAGGGAAGATGAAAAAGTGGATAAGTTTCTAGCAGCATGTATGGTCTTAAAGATGAAATGTGGATGTTTGCACAACTGAATAAGCCATTTTCTAGCATTTCTCTGTACACAAGGAACTGCAGTGATGAACACATTTGGCGACTCACTTATGGGCAGCTCCCAGCTGATGCATTTTTTAGCTTGTACATGTAAATATTATTTCTATACACTTAACATGCAGGTCTCATGTACCCTCTGAAAACAAGAAAAGGCATACATAACGACCTGAAAACAGGTGCATTAAGGCACTCATCTCTGAATCCACATCCTGCA
Organism: Lanistes nyassanus; assembly: GCA_004794575.1. Classification (NCBI taxonomy): domain Eukaryota; kingdom Metazoa; phylum Mollusca; class Gastropoda; order Architaenioglossa; family Ampullariidae; genus Lanistes; species Lanistes nyassanus. The sequence goes on along the minus strand of SMGT01001155.1, from coordinate 133,058 downwards.
AAATATCGGCACTGTTACATATGAGCAATATGTGGGTTTTATCACAACAAGTCACATAGGCATCTGGAAAAAAAACATGTACAAATGTTGATCTTTTAACTGCAGCTTTTCAAAATAAGTCTGCATGCAACTTTCACCCCAGCGAACATTGAACAAATTTTGATTCCTTTTTAATTTGATTTGTTTCATGTAAAATTTAATCACAACAGCAGTTCCATATTTTTTCTGGTCAGTACTTGTCAAATGACCATGGTAAGCAGCCATTGTGCTTTGAGAAACAAAACCTTCATATCCTACCTGTATATGTAGGCCAAAACCATTAATGTCTCAGCTACCTGTAACAGCCTTTTCTCAGTGTACATCTCCGTAGTGCAGTTTTGGATCATCAAAACAAACTGATAAAATGGAGTGGGTGGTGGTGGTGGTGGTGGTGGGGGGTGTCTTGTAAACTCAGTTGTTCCTGCTTGGAATGTGTCTTATGAAGCACAGGCTTTCAGCTTACAACACCTTCTGCACTTACAAATGTTCCTAGATGCTCCAATACACAGCTCAACAGAAAATCAACAAAAACCACTAAAATGCACTCTTCCACAGAAGCAACTTGACACCACCTATCACTGCAGATCTGGAAACAAAAGATGATTTGTATTAATATTTTTACTTGCTTTCCCAATTTGAAAGAAACAAAAATAGAATGGCACACTTTTGCCTCGTTACTAGTTACTAAGAAAACGGCTTTAGTGTGTAAAAGCTTTGGTGACTGCAAATTTTACCCTTACTATTACCGACCTCCTAGGTGGTCTAGTGGTTAAGGCATCCACTTACGAGGGAGGAGGTTGGCAGTTCCCTCCCCGGCCAAGTCAACCCTAACACTAACACTCACACTAACAAACTGTCAATCCACTAGCTGCCCTGCAAGATGCCTGGCACTAGGACTAGGACTGGTGTTAGTATAATGTGACTGAAGCCTCTGTTGCCACAGCAGTCCCACATCTGGAAGCATGTTAACCTTTTTAAGCAGCAACGTCCCGATACGCACCTAGTTTAGTGGCGGGAAGTTAAGCAACAAACACCCACCCACCCTCTTTATTACTATGTCAGCAGAACTAAATCCAACAACAACCTTGAAACATACTTGAGACTAAGAATTCAAAACCTTTAATAAAGTCCTGATTTGAGAAGTGCAACATTCAGTATCCTTATATACAGAGACAGCAGAAACCTGATGTTAATACCAAGACACGTGCACAAGAAAAAGTATTGCACTTTTTTCTTTAACTGACGTTAATACCAAGACACATGGACAAGAAAAAGTATTGTACTTTTTTCTTTAACTTTATAGGAAATGAAGATTTATACCTGAATATGCCCAGCATCAGCTGATAGTGATATGCACCTTCTCAGATATTGGAGATGGCCACATGTACAAAAATGTAAGCATTTGAGATACGGTGGCCAAGCTGGTCATACAGAGGAAAATGTCTGTATCCTGCAAACAAATCAAAATACAGAGGAAAATGTATATTTTATTATACCCTGCAAAACAGATTAAAACCTCAGAAATCACACCCTCACAACATATACCTTAGATATCCAGCATGACGAACACAAAAACTATGGGGTTTGCCTCTCAAAAGATTTCCAGCTATGTACAGGAGGACTGGCAGACTCACTTCCAGAATTCAGATTTGAACAAGATGTACAACAAAATTATTATGATCTCCATCCATTGCTGATAGCAGACATATTGAAACTGCCTCACCTTCCTTCATGCTGTTGAATGGCAGGCAGTAGTAGGCAACAAAGTCATCAAATCCAGGGTCTTCATCCTTGACCACAAACCTCAACAATGCTAACTCAGGCACCCTGACAGTAAACTGGAAGGTCTCATACCACCGGGGGTTCAAGCCTGAAAACGGTACACAATATTTTTCAAGTGACCATCGAAAACTGGTAGCCATTGGGCTGCCACTGAAACTGTCACATTATTTTAAACTCATTTGTTTAAACACTTCCTCCACAACTGTTGTCTGAGGTGGCACTCTGAGTACAGATAAGTGTAACTTTCAACGTGTTTATCTGTGTGTACTTTATGTCCCAGTGAAAGAGCAATGCGCTGAAACATTAATTTGAGCTTCATCTTTTTTTTAAATAACTTTTTCCTTTATTATCTACACCTTGCTCCATGCTTATCAGCACCATTTGTAAGACTGAAGAAAGAAAATTATCAAAAGCACACAAGTTGACTCTTACCGTTGTTCTGAATGGCCTTGGAGCGAAATTCTGCACAGTCATCAGCCACTCCATGCATCTCTATCTTGACAAACGGGTCAATTACCTCCCCTTTCTTGGATTCATTTGGCTTTGGAATTTGTATGCCACTGATGAGCTGAAAACCAAAGTCTACAGTATGATGACCTTAACCATACATGAGTGACTTGAACCTTCCATTACACTCAACATACCATCTCTCACAGATATGCATAATTTCTTCTATAACGCAGCGCTAGCAACAGTTTGTATGGGATGGAAACATGAATCACCTGACAAAGTGTTATAAGAAATTCTACATCCTTCTGCAATCAAAAGGCAGCTTCATCAGAAATATCTAAGAAAGACCATGTTCAATTAGCTTGGGTGGCAGTAAGTTCAAACAAAAACATGAAAAGTATTCAAAATAATATCTAATATCAAAGATTCTAAAATGTGTTTGAGTCAGGCAACGATGTATGGACATGCTTCAGAAAGCCTGCATATCTGTAGCGGGAATAAGTCAACAGAACGTTAAAGTCAAGCAATGGTGTGTGGTTGTGCTTGAGAAAGCCTCCATTTCTATAGAGTGAAGGAATTAACAGAATGGGTAGTCCATTAAGATTCATGCAGTCAGGGCAAACATTTAGCAATCATGTAAATAGGAAAACCCCCAATATCACGTGGAGTTAGGCTATAATATACCAATAAGAATATAAAAATCTGTTGAGCTGTGTCATTATCATCAATATGTATTTAACATTCCTGATTTAACTATGACTGAACAAAATGGCTGATAAGTTATCTGTCTAGGTGAAGCACAAGAATGACCAAGAAAATGCAGACAGTTCTCCTCAAGTCCTCCCATTTCAAGCTGAACGATTTACTGACGTTTCCAGCTTCACTGCATATGAATGCAAATTTACATCACTCAGACCCACCGTCAGTGTGAGCACCTTCCCCAAATGTCTCTTCATGGTTCCAGTCATAACTCCAAACATTTCATCGGCTAGCAGGAAGTTAGGTTTCAGAACATAACCAGAACCACCGTTGTCAAGGAAACGACCATGATTCAGCTGCATAGGCTGGCCTCCAGTTTGGAAATTCAAGGCAACTGAAAGATCAAAAAAGTTTTAGAACAAGCCTGTTTACAGATACAGCACTTTCCTTTTACGCATACTGCGTTTCCCTTATTCGTAGACCCTAGGACCAACAACAAAAATATGATGTTCTGGCATTTCTGGCTGAACTATTCTCTAAAATACAAGCATTATATATCAGCATTAGAGTTAATGCCCACCAATCTGACATCCATGGTTCCACATGGGTACAGGATCGTAGTTGGAGGAGTCTGTGCGTGAGCCTGCTGGGTAGGTGCGAATCAGCTTCCCGTGTGTCACAACATTTAGTCCCAGGGCACTGGTAAGCATCAGCTTCTCAACCTTACTCTCCACCAGTGAGAACACCAAAAATGCTCCCGCTGAGGGGGATAAAATTGAAGTAAGTTCAGTGACAGAGTTCCTAAATGCTTCCTTAATCATAAGTGGCACCCTACAATATGGATGTATTGTGTATAGAAAAGGACAGTTACGTCAGATCGATAAAAACCTTTCATCTTTTTTTTCCAAAAGGTCACAATTGAGTTAGATATGAAAGCATTAAAGAAAATGAAGATGCCAGGGTTGGTAAGATATTTTACCACTCATTCTACTGTAAATTAGATCACAGTCATTTGGGTGCTGCCTGTTCCATTGAATGAATTGTTCTCTCACATTTGAGTGTTCCCAAGTGCACATGCCTGCAAACACACATGTGAAATCATATGTGCACATAAGCACAGACATACACACATGCACACAAACACACAAACCTGTTGCAGCTGCTTGATCAACAGACCGGAACCCAGCACTCTTCATGGATGTCAGGCGAGACAAGGCAGGGCTGAGTTTAATTTTTTTATGAGTCCCATCTGGTTTGTGTGTTTCTGGTGTCATGCTCATCCTTTTGTTGTTGTTGTTGTTGTTGTTGTTGTTGCTGCCATCCATCTGATGCTTTGATTCAGCTGCTTCATCCTCATCACTAACCTCATCTTCCTCAACGCCCTCCATGGCAAAAGGCAGTTTTTTCCCCTGTATGAATGTAACAACCCCCTTCACTGTTTTTGACCTTTAAACTTATGTTACCTACTTCTGGCCAGCAAACGCAGATTAAACTCTGTTTAAAGTGGGGATAGGGAAACCAGAAATGCACTAATTGTAAAATAAACAGAAGTATTTGAAGAACTATTAATGTAACGCAAGTGTACCCTTATAAGCGAAGCACTTTTTTTTTTTACAGCTGGCTGATATAAATATATGCTGTGTGTTGGTCTGTCTGACAATAATTGCTGTAAATGTGCTTCCTCTTGACAGACATTGACCTGAGCAATATAAAGCACTGTTCAGAATTTGTTAGATATCTTCAATTCAAAGAAAAAATCTTTGCCCTTGAGCAAGAACCTGAAATGACTCTTCACCCTCACCTTGATGACAACTTTGTACCTGAGCTCCTCAGGTGATGGGGTGGCTGTAAGCTCTGACTCTGGAGCCCAGATCATGTTGCCAAGGATCCGATCCAGATGTCTGGCCAAAACATGCTGCTGTTCCACACTGCAGTGGTTTTCCAGTGACAAGATGACAGGATAACTGTGACAAGGTCAGGTAAATTTTTGCCCGATTCAGAAGCAATCAAAAAATGCCTCAAAAGTTTCCCAGCAGCAGAACATATTGGCAACATCACACACTCATTTATATCACTAAAACAACCTGCAGACAGCTATGATAAAGCACAGAGTCAAGCACCTAGTTTTGCAAGCAGGATATCCTGGAACACAGAGCCAAGAACCTAGATTTTCAAACAGGATATCCTGAAACATTTGTTTTAAAGCAATGCGCTCTCCTTTCTTCCTTTTAGAAAGATATGAACTTTGTAACCACTGTTTCAAACTCGATCCTTGCCTGTCACAGAGTCACAATCTTGTACACTGAAAAGGTCTTAGCAGTAAATGTCACAGATTAGTAACAAACCTTCTCCCTCTTGAGATCTCATCACACTATTCATGCATATTGTTGATGCAACAGAATTAAAATGCACAACAATGTTCATGTAATACTTGTAGTTTTAGGAAAACAGTAATTATAGAGACACAATTCGTACCGCTAACACTCTATGATGCTTGACAAAGACAGTAATTGTACTAAATTGTTAACTTGGGCAATATTATTCACTTTGTTGCTTCTGTCACATTTGACATAGCTGCAAATTTCTTTCCAGCCATATTGTTTCAATTGGCACACATAGGCAAATGGTCCTAGCGAGCGTTAACCCAAGCTGGGTGTTGCAAGATTTCATTTCTCAAAACTGTTGTCTTCAAGTCAGTCATTGCAATGAAGGAGCAAGGGCAGTAAATATTCTGGGATTTTATTTTAATTCATGACCTGGTGTTTTCCAAACATTTTCATGCTTTCTAGGACCTGTAGGTACCATGCAATGGACAGGCTGGAACCATGCTTTATTTATTTGCCATAACAGGGAGAAAAGAAAAGTACCACAACAGTAATCTGTCAAAGCAATACTCTTTGAGTAGGGAATGCTGTGCCATCACGTGGCTCTCTCTTACGTCTACCAAATCTGGAACACTCCTCAAAATCTGTCCTACCCCTCAAACTGCCTTCCATGTCTATCTGCTCGTAATGGGTAACATAAAAGCTATAATTAACAAGAAAGAACTATCCTTACTTGAAAAAAAAGTCATCCAACATACTGTATTACAATAAAAACATTAAACAGAAAACCTGCAAGTATTTAACACAGATATAAGAGCTGACGTGAAAAGTAAGATACTCAAACTTCTCTCACTCACGGGCTTGTTTTGAAGGCGTATTCTTTAACTGCACGGATGACATCCTTAAAAAGGATTTTGGAGGTTAGCGTGTAGCCATGATAAATGACTGGTTCATTGTCTGGACCATCCCAGCAATCCACTGTGCACAGATACAAATTTGCACCCCAAAATACATACACAATCATGAAATGTGTACATGTATGCACAGGCATGCACACATGCATACATGAATTTGATATAACTTTTTGTTACCATTTATCATAATCAGTTACATGCTTACAGACACTGGGCAAAGGTCAGAAGATAAATGTTATGATGATATATCACTGTTTCCACGTTTTTTGTAGGGATAAAATTCCAGGGTTTTTTTATATAAACTTGCAGTTACCTAACCACACCAAGTCTAAACCACTGCACTGTACCCACACTTTAAACAGCAACATCCTCTGTACTCTACTCACACTTGATATAACACTGCACATTACTCACACTCCACTCACACTCAACACAGTGACATCCTC
>SMGT01001155.1:109806-126312 GCA_004794575.1 Lanistes nyassanus | reverse complement strand
TGTACTCTACTCACACTTGATATAACACTGCACATTACTCACACTCCACTCACACTCAACACAGTGACATCCTCTGTACTCTACTCACACTTGATATAACACTGCACATTACTCACACTCAACTCACACTCAACACAGTGACATCCTCTGTACTCTACTCACACTCAACACAGCCACATCCTCTGTACTCTACTCACACTTGATATAACAACATCTACTGCACATTACTCACACTCCACTCAAATCAACACAGCCACACTTTCTGTACTCTACCCACACTCAACACAGCCACATCCTCTGTACTCTACTCACACTCAACACTCTACTCACACTCAGCCACGCCTGTACTCTACTCACGCTCAACACAGCAACACCCTCTCTACTCTACTCACAGTCAACACAGCCACACCCTCTGTACTCTACTCACACTCAACACAGCCACACCCTCTTTACTCTACTCACACTCAACACAGCCACACCCTCTGTACTCTACTCACACTCAACACAGCGGCATCCTCTGCGAAGGGCAGTGATGTACATTTCCACACTACTAGGGCCACGTAGCTGGTCTTCCGCCAGGTACCTGTAAACAGTGATATGTCAGAACGTCATATGACTCTATAGCTGGATGGTATGTCAGAATGTCTTATGACTCTATAGTTGGATGGTATGTCGGAATGTTGTATGACTCTATAGCTGGATGGCATGTCAGAATGTCATATGACTCTGTAGCTGGATGGCATGTTGGAACGCCGTGTGGTTTTATAGCTGGGTGGCACATCAGAATGTTGTATGACTCTATAGCTGCATGGCATGTCAGAATCTCATATGACTCTATAGCAGGATGGCATGTCAGAATGACATAGTCCTTTAGCTACATGGCATGTCAGAATGACGTGGTCATATAGCTGCATGGCACCTCAGAATGGCATGGCCCTATCGCTGGATGACATGTCAGAATGGTGTGGTCGTATAGCTTTTTTGACAGAATGTCAATCATGGTCTTACAGCTGGATGGCATGTCAGAATCTCATGGTTCTATAGCCGGATGGCATCTCAGTTTGTCATGATCCTATAAATGAATGGCATGCCAGTATGTTTTGATCCTATAGCTGTGTCAGAATGTCAAGACATTATAGCTGGGTGATGCCTCAGAAACTCCAGACACTCTCCCTTGAAAAAAGCAGACTCATAAAATAGTAAATATGTCTGTACTTTTTATTTTAAAAAACTGTTTCTGTTCTTTATCTGCATACAGATTCACTGTCTGCCTGCTCAAAACAATTCAGGAGTCCTACAGCAGTTTAACCTTTGGTTTCACTCATCCACATCTTTGGCTATCTAACAGGAAGCTTCTGCAGCCAATTTCATCTAACAAATATCTAACAAAAGTGAAATATAAATATAAAGCAGGACAGGCGAAAAATATCTTTGCATAAGGAAGCATTTCTGGATGGTAGAACCACTATGCACTAAAGTTCAAATAAAACAATTTTGTACAGATCTAAAACACAAATTTACAGAAGATTTTTTTAATGTTTGAGTTTTCATTTATAACGAGTCCACAGAATGGGACAGCCAAGCAACATTTTTTTTTTCAAAAATAACATCCCTGGACTTACGTGTTATGTGAAGAATTAACAAAGTAATGGGTCATGGGTCGTTTCATGTCATGGTAAACAGTGGCATGGTCTGGATTAAACAGGAAATGTTGTTCTGACGTCAGAAAGTTTTTGAACCCTGAAATTCAGATTTGTGCAGAAAATAAAAATCTAGTGATCAAGACATCAAAACAATCAGAATCTCATCTCTAGTGTTCCAAAAGTAACCAAAGAGTAGATCAGACAAGAAAGCCAGCTGCCTTTTTGAAACCGCCACAGTTTTTTTTTAAGTACCATTGAAATTTAAACACCTCATACAGCGAGTTTGGCTTGCTTTGATTTCATTTATGTCAGAAATGTGAAACAAGAAAATCATTACTATCTTTCTCATATCAATTTAAACAAAATTAAATGATAAAAATTTCTCTGTTAATTAATACACAAGATACACCTCCTACATAGCATTGAATAATGTACAGGTCCAATTAATCTCTGTAACACAACTTTTTAAAATTGTACTGTTTTCTTTGACACTGCTTTGATATTTGTCATAAAATTTGTATACACTTGTCTTATTACACATCCGTATCATCAACACCTTTTTATATAAACTTCTCAGAGAGGTATTGGTTTTAATGATGACTTCAAAAGAAAGTAAAATATACAAGCTCTCAGATTACAAGCCATGGTCTCCTCATACCATCAAGCTTTCAAAGTCGTATTAGAGTCATGCGAAATACGTGTACATTTGTTTGCATCGCCACTTCTGTACAGATTTCAAGGCTGGAATCACAAGAGAAACAAGAAGATATTTGAAGAGTACACAGAACACAACCATACTGAAAAGCATGGGGGCAAGAAAACGAGCACCTACCCAACAGTGTCAAGACTCCTTGCCTCTTATACGTGCCGTCAGGTTCACAGTGGTGCACAAGCCCCGCACAATATTCCTCATCAACATCCAACATCTGCCACAGTACACTACAGTGTCACCCTAGCACACCACAAGGCCACGCTGCATGGCCCATGAGATTACAATACACAGCACACAGTCGCCAAAACAGCCACAGTTCACAGTGCATATCAGGTACACCACACAAGATCAGCACAGGAAATAAGCCTGACACAACACACAAAAATCTGCCACAGCATCAAGGAGAAATGAAATAATGGAGTTCACTAAACCATAAATATAAAACAGGAACTGCTTTAAAGAGCACAGGCATTTATCCCTAAGGATTTCAAAGATTCACAGTTATAGTCATTCTGTTTCCTTGTTACCCTATTTAAGCCATTCTCAAGCAAAATTTAAAATGTTATTGATGATCTGTTGCAAATTATGTCAGATAATTTTATTAAAGGTCTGGCATGAAAGCATGTGCACACTGAGAATAAAACTGGTGAGCCATGCAAAGTCTCCGTGAAAAGCACACACCTAACAGGATACACACATTTCTTCAGAAGGAAAAAATTCTGTGAATTCATTCTTTACCTTCTGTCCTTCTCTCAAGAAAGTAAGAATTTCTCGCACTGTCAAGTAGCCCTTGCCCCTTGAGTATCTGTCACAAAGTGGAATACATCAAAAATGGCTCTTGCACACCTGTCATTATTTACATTCTTACTCCTACAATTTTGCTGCATCACTAACAGGTAACCTGCCATCAAGTCAAAATCTGTCAAGATCACCTGGCTCTTAGATGCATAAAGATCACCCGTCAGAGAACCAGCATACATGTATTTCAAGATCCCCTGTCATACACTGATCAAAATACATCATGAATACTAAAACAGAGCAGTATAATAGATTAGTATTACATGTACCTATCAGAAAAAAGTCCCACTCAGTACACTTCAGGATTACAAAAAAGTAGCTGTCAAACTAAAGGTATTTAAAGTTAGCATTTGCAGTGCACAGCAGATTTAAAGAATGAAAAGGTTTGTCTCACTGGTTTGTTCATTCACACAAGATAGAAATGCCTAATGGAATAAAGGGACTCATTGGTTTGTTCATTCACACAAGACAGAAACGCCTGATGGAATAAAGGGACTCACTGGTTTGTTCATTCACACAAGACAGAAATGCGTAATGGAATAAAGGGGCTCATTTGTTTGTTCATTCACACAAGACAGAACGCCTGATGGAATAAAGGGACTCATTGGTTTGTTCATTCACACAAGACAGAAATGCCTGATGGAATAAAGGGACTCACTGGTTTGTTCATTCACACAAGACAGAAATGCGTAATGGAATAAAGGGGCTCATTTGTTTGTTCATTCACACAAGACAGAACGCCTGATGGAATAAAGGGACTCACTGGTTTGTTCATTCACACAAGACAGAAATGCGTAATGGAATAAAGGGGGTCATTGGTTTGTTCATTCACACAAGACAGAACGCCTGATGGAATAAAGGGGCTCATTGGTTTGTTCATTCACACAAGACAGAAATGTCTAATGGAATAAAGGGACTCACTTGAGAAACACTTCCTCTAGTTCTGGCCTTCGAGTCAGCATAGTGTAGAACCGAATGAACTCCTCTCTGTCAAGTGTAGGTTTCACTTTCCCAGGTGTTTTATTTGTGTCAGCTTTCTACAAAGCAAAGAAACAAGGGAACTTCCCTATACAGTACACGGCTATATAAACAAAAAAAGGTGGGGTGGGGGGCAAGAAAGACAATAAGAACGGTTGTGGTGGTGTGAAAACTACTGACAACTACAACACTGACAATGGTTGTGGTGAAGTTTTGGTGGTGCTGATAGCGATGCATGCAATGACAGTAATGGCAAAGACACCAAAGACTACCTGTAATAATAAAGGGGTAGTGAGGGGCGAGGGTGGTGGTGGTGTAAGCATGATGATGATAATTTTTGTTGGGGGGGGGGGGGGGGCACTTGCCTCAGGTAATTCCACTGTAGGAAATTAAAGGCAGAGGAAAACAAACAAACCTCAAACATTTCCTTGACATATTTCCGTTCAATATCTGCATTCAATGTCTTCAGGAGTTTCATTATCTCATCCATGTCCAGTGCATTATCCCCATTTTTGTCTGCAAGGTTGAAAGCATCTCGAACCTGCCTGGCCACAGTTAAGGAATATGTAGGAGTTTGTGTGGACACCAAATCATATCTCCAGTTTGAGGAACTTTCTAACAGCTATCTCTGTTCATTACAAACGGTATCATTAATAAAAATTAACATTTTGAGCTACGGCTTTCGGCTGTTAAAATGCTTTTCCTCTGAGTATCACCTTTTTAAGATTTTAGAAGAGTGTCAGGATGGATTAGTGACTTGAGGAATATATCCAGGATCAGAGTCTGTAATGTTTAGCTATTCTGAGAAACAGACTACTTTCACAGTGAAGGGTTTGTTTCGTTGGATTTTGTGGTGATGATTTATCCAAAGTCAGCCACTACAGCAATGCTGTGAAGGACATGGAAAACAGACGGTAGGATTAGTCATTGAAGGTATAGCTCCTGGGGGTTTGAACCTGTATGCTGAAGCAATGCCAAAGAATTACCCAGTTACAGAACGTGTCATGAAGGTACTCTTTATCATATTTATCATTTTAATATAGTCTTACACTTTTCTTGTAATATGTGTGTGTGTAGTAGGGTGGCTGGTGAACAGTCCAAAGGATATTTGTTGAACTCATTTTGCTGCTCAGCTAATTGCTCCATCTGCACGACGTAGCGCAGCGCACGCACCCACTTGTCCCTGACCTCTTTGTGGGAGGCCATCAGGTACATCGGCTTCTGGGAGCTACCCAGCAGCAAGCCGAAACACAGCTCTTTCTGCTGACAGGCCCAGTAAGAAAATCTTTCTTGAAATAAGCCATCTATTAACAATGTACATCACAGACGTGATTGACTTTATGAACTCTTGCACCACAGCAAGCTCGATCGAGGCAAGATGGCCTTATCGCCCTCACCTAGAAATTCCAAGGTTATGCAAACCAAGAAAATCTAGAAAGTTAATTTTTTGGTTTGTGTGCGAACAGTAAAAGAAATCAACATCACAGAAATTAAGGTTCATCTTAACTCACTTTTTAAAACAGTACAGATCAATTTACCTCAAGTCCATTCAGCTTCTTAGAAAAGTCTTTCTCTCCCTCCCGCACCTCACGAATCTTGCCAACAGGAACTAGGGAAAACAATTTTTTTTAAACTGTACTGACAAATCTTTTCTCAACAATCTTGCTAACATCTTTAGAGCCCACATGTGCAACGAGAAAAGCGACTCAAGTGCCCACGAGACTTTATGTCACCACAAGACTTTGCGCTATGTCCCCACAGAACTTACACTATGTGCCCACAAGATTTTACACACTGTGTCCACAACACTTTACACACTGTGTCCACAAGACTACACTATGTGCCCCCAAGACTTTACACTGTGTCCACAAGACTTTACACACTGTGTCCACAAGACTTTACACTATTTGCCCACAAGACTGTACACTATGTGCCCACACGATTTTACACAATGTGCCCACAAGACTTTACACTAAGTGCAGCAAGAGAGAGGAGAATGCTGGGAGAGGGACATACAAAGGGGGGGGAGACAGAGCTGGAAAGACAAAATGGCGGTCTGGGAAACAGTTCTTGACTATTTAATTACACACGCAGGCTTTCAACCAGTTCTGACGACTAACAATTGTGCTGAGCTACTTAAAAACCGGTGACAATTATTGGCATAAACAAATGTTCAGATACATTTTTCTCCTGCTCAAGATCAGCATGGAGCTACATCAACGCACGTACACACATACACACGTCCACACGTACTCACAGGCCGTCTTGTTGCCCTTCCGACGAGAGCAAATGTTCAGACACATTTTTCTCCTGCTCAAGATCAGCACGGAGCTATATCAACGCACGTAAACACATACACACGTCCACACGTACTCACAGGCCGTCTTGCTGCCCTTCCGACGAGAGCCGTTGTAGAAGACGACCATGTTGGCAGAGTCCAGGAAAAAGTGCCGCTGCAGCAACTTGGTGGATGACTTGACCTTGTACAGATGTGACCCCTGTTTCTGGAGTTCGTCCAGAAGCTGCTCCACTGCAGAACAGAAACGTGCTGCATCAGCCGCAAACGTCTTCACTTGGGTATAGTGAATAGTACAAGGTTTTTTTCTCAGCAGATGCCAGTATTTTTTGCAATATTCGTTTTAGCAGTTTGCTAAACTTTTTTAAGCAAAATGAGGTTTAAAATGAAGTGGGACATTGTCTATAAAGGACAAAGTAAACCTGTTTAATAACATTGTGCAGCTCAGTGTGTGTGTGTGTGTGTTGGGGTTTGGTGGGTCAAAGAATTTAACCCATAGACTCTACGTGTGACCCATCGACAGCCATCTTGCTTATTCCAAGTTGTTAATCCCCTTGTTAAAGCCGCCACCCGGCTGTTAGGTAATCGCCAGACCAGGTGGGCACCATATAAGTTATGTGTCTCAGGGGCCCTGTTCACACATCTAGCCCTGGGTGGTTAGGCCCCAAAAAATTGTTTCTGGTCACCTGACATAAGATCTTCTGGCAACCCTAAAAGTTTTTCCTCCTGATTGGGGCAGACACACAACAAAAATAAAAGATTTTCAAACCGACCGACCTACCCTATGTTTTTGGTCTATATGTTACCTGAAACAATTTATTGGAGGGGGGGGGTACCATCACCAGTGAGCTGCGTATAGCTTCTGGGCGAGACGAGGTGTTAGTGGGACCTGACAGCTCTCGGGCACCGCTGGGATTTGGATAACAGCCGTCATGGAGGTGTCAAGTGCCGGTCAGATACGGGGTTAGTTGGGCAGGGAGGAACTACGTCAAAGACGGCTGTTACAGATTGTAGTATCAACCATCAGAGCTTTGATGAGTTCATAGATGTTTTGCTGCCCAGAGGCAGGGGTGGGTCAGGTCCGCTCTAGGTGCCTGTATAGTCGCGGCTAGGAGGAGCATGGAGGCGTGACCCCTGCTGTCTCTCTCCGGGCTCGTTGATGGGAGCGTCTTGATGACCACCTGAGTGTGAACGCAGCACTGAGAACCATGATCCCCCCCACCCCCAACCCTGCTCTCGATCTTTTGATCTTTCGATCAGTTCACTCTATGGTAACCATCTGACCGCCTATATAAATGAAATCTTTTCTCGTGAATAAGCAGCCCGGCCCAGTATCTGCACAAGGGGATGTGGTAATCTGGGTACTCAAGCCCCCACGCCCACCCTAGGGATAAAAAAGAGTAAAAGGAAAAATGACGAAGGGTAAGCCTACAGCTATTCCCCCCACCCCCACCGCCGCCAACCACACACAATTATTATTTACACTGCAGTGTACATATGTAATGATTTGGTCTTGTTTAAAAATTACACACTAACGTTGCCCCCATCCCCAAAATATACAGGTCCGCAGTACTCCGCGCGTGCCCTCACGCAAGGTGGGTTCGCGTCCACTACAGATCGAAGCGACCGAAGCGCCTTGGTTAATGTGACGTCTTAACCGGACATTCTCTCTCTCTCTCTCCGTTTGTGTGTGTATGCGTGTGAGCGTGTGTGATTTTGTCCGTTTGTGTGTGTATGCGTGTGTGGTATTGTCCGTTTGTGTGTGTACGTGTGTGTGCGTGTGTGGTTTTGTCCGTTTGTGCGTGTGTGCGTGCTCACGCTATGTTTCCAAAGGCTACAGGTTACGCTTGGCTTGGTCGTCCGCTTGGCATACACTTCGATCCGCCCAAGGTCGATATGCTTTTATGGGACTTCCGCAGACCCTCCCCCATTCACTGCGACTCCCCGCTTCTCCCCCACAAATGATGACAACACATTCATATTAAACAGAGGTGCCGACCTGCCTACCACCGCCACAGTCGCGCTCGCACTTTAGTACCCCGATAAAATCGATGGCGTTGAGTACCAACGTTCCCAAAGGCGCGTACGTGTTTACACATATTCATGCGCCAACCACAGGTCCCAGCCACGACAATCATGCCACGCGCCAGCACGAGGACGTCAAATGTTTGCTCCATTGCAGCCACCAAGTTATCAGAATGCACAAAACTATCCCAGGTTGGTTTGGGACATTAACTGTCGCCCTGCCAGTGTTCATTTACGCTCATTACAAGTCCTCATCAGCTTTGGTTCACTGCAAATCAGGTTTGCAGCGATGATACTTCGCATGAAAGTGCGAAATTTATTCTCTAAAACGTCCGTTGTCGTGTCCTTGCTCCCCTGATTTCGTATTTTATTCTTCTCGTGTTACAAATTTTGCCATCTGCATTGTTCTCACCATCACTGTAGGTTGCAATCTGACGTGAATTATCAATTGCCCACTGTTGGAATGCTAGCACACTTAACTGATGGATGGCCGATGGATGAATAATGTGCAAATTGTCTGATCAGAGGACGTCCACTTCGAACACTGTCATCTATGGACAACACGACTCCCTCACGCCTTTTTTCTTTCGCTCTCCCACCCAGGGAGACCATTTCGCCTTAACCACAAATGGAGAGACTCACTACAACGGAAAAGACGGACAGAATCACGAACGTAAAAATGAACTGGATGAACGAACAGGTAGATGGATGGAAGACTGGATGAAGGGATGCACTGAAAAGAAAAGGGAAATGGTCGTTAGAAGTTAGAAGTTGAAGCTACCGTTAGACCTACGACCGTTAGACCCACGACAGACCCACGACTGTAAGACCCACGACTGTTAGACCCACGACCGTTAGACATACGACGAACGTTAGACCTACGACTGTTAGACCCACGACTGTTAGATCTACGACCGTTTGACCCACGACCGTTAGACAAACGACCGTTAGACCCACGACTGTTAGACATACGACCGGTAGACGCAGAACGACCGTTAGACGGACGACTGTAAGACCTACGGCTTTCTGATCCAATGGTTGGACGTTTAGATAAACTGACGTGTGAATGGATGAATGAAATAAGCAGATGGATGCAGGGACGCCTGACTGGCCATGTGGTGCAGTGTTGCTGGTGCTGATGCCGAGGGTTGCAATGACAGTCATAGGAAACAACATCAAACGCTGGTCGACTTACTTTGAAAGACTGCAGAAAAGTCTACGGAGCAGGGCAGGTACTGGGAGCGCTCCCAGGCAGACATGAATCTCCTCCTGAAACTCGCTCTACGGTCAGCACCCGCCATCTTCTTAGAGACCGCTTGTGTTGTACGCGTCAATGGATGTACTTGTTCGCGCTGTACATGCGTTACCTACTCGCACGTACTGTGTCCAACCTGTAGAGCCGCCGTCACGGTATGCTTTTTGTGATGACAAATCTCAGGTCCACTTAACGTCATCATCTTGAAACTAACATTGGCCACCGTGTTGATCTCTTCTGACCATCGATGATTTCAGAAGTTTTAATTGCTGAAGAAATCAGGTTCTATCACTCTCGGAGATCTCACAAGGCGTTGCTAGATCCTCTAGTTATACATAACAACCCGAATTTTTTTTTTGGCTCCAAAAAAGCAGCTTCCCCAAAACTGTACTTTAGTCTCTAGAAATTATTTTCCGGTAATAAAAGGTGATAACCTACTGTTCACAGACCACGTGACAACCCACTGCTCACAGACCGCGAGGAAAGCCTCTTAGTCCCCCTAAATGCTGCGATGTTGTCACCCGTCCATTGAGGTCCATCTGAATCGAAGCCTGCTGGCTTCCTTACAGGGTTCCAACGCCGTGGTCACTGCAGTAGGTGATAGCTGTGACGATCAGATTAACGCTCCTGTCTGCGTGTAGCGCGTTTGAACACTTATCGCCACGAACCCAGGAAAACACTCCTACAAACTTCTAATAAAACATTAAAAGTGCACGTTGATAGCAGAAACTTTTAACTCCCTCGTCTTTCTCCCACAACAAGTGTTACACTCGTACAATCTGCCGCAGCCGCCAATTAGTCCGTCAGCTGTGCTTATCGAAGTGCCCCGGTTTTCAAGTTGCGTTTGAAGCCATGCGCGCAACTCGAACAATGTTGAAAACTGTTTTTTGCGGGACCCTTCTCCGTCGTTCTAAAATGGAGATCCTTTCCTTGTACAGTCTTTAGGCGTTGCTGTACAGAACACTGTCCGAATGGTGGGCCACCAACCCGAATCAGCCTGCTACTAGCGTACACTCAAACTCCCGTGAATCAGCACAGGAACGGTCTGTCGCCACCCGAGGGCAGCGGTGTGTCGGCTCGGGTGTCTTTGCGCTGCACATCTACGCGGTGCACCGGAAGAGCGATTGCCGCAAAATAACTCTCCTCAGACCTTGGGCCTTGTACCCCAAGCCGCAGAGTAATGCAGATATGCAGCTGTATGGCCACACCAATGAACGTTGATCACATTTACTGAATAACGGTTGATCACAGTTATTCGCTTTATTTACAAAGCAATCAAGATGTCGTTGCCTGCCTTTCTGAGGCCTCAACGACAGACTCACAACGCGGTGAGCACACCTGTAGCTTATGAAAAGTCCCACAAAAGTCGAACAATCAGCAGGTTCAGTGTGTACAGCCACACCCTTCGCAGTATAGTGCACACCGTGCGCATACACATTCCATAAACATGTACCTGTTGACGCAGCTGTTGGGGCTAAACTTTCAGCGCATGTCCATTAACACCCGGGCTGTGTTACATACGTGCGTTCGTTATCTCCTCTCCACAGGTAAACGTCCTCGTCAAAAGCACAGGGTCAAGGACCTTACGACCGATCTTAATAACGAAAGAGCAGATAAGAACGCAGTCAATGTTAAAGTGTGACGTTACAGATCCAACAGTTAACTGTAGAACACTGACGTCAACACACTACCGTCGATCGCTTGCATTTCTTACGTCTCTAAGACTCCCGACGAGACTGACTAGAAGCCCAGCTGATGTCTTAAGTTGTGCCCCATAGGTAAAAAAAAAATGAACAGAACACTGCAATTGTTCCCCTGTCTCTCCCATCTGTCTCATTTTCTCTCCCCTCAACTGCTTTTGCTTTATAACAAATTTAAAGCAATAACTGAATGGCAATATGCGAAACCGGGTCAAGTTTAATGTATCTGTCACTTGACACCATTTAACAATCTCCAGTAGTCCTTGTTACACCCAGACCAAAAACTGTGTATAGGGATTTTATTTCAACTAGAGGAATAATGCGCCTAACACTAGAACGTTAAAGACAATTCTCGGATTGCGCTTTGCGGGAAAGTCTCTGATACAAACCGACAATGTCCCAGACACGACTTTTGGTTATAGCTACTGATTGTCGTTACTTTGTTTGAAATCCTACACACTCTTCTGTCGCACCTGTGAAGATGTCTGAAAACGGAGCTGTCACGAAACCCACAAACCCACGATAGGCGACGCGGCGTGACGCAGACATAGGCTAAATAGTCTTGTCTGTTCCTAGAAAGACTGATGTGACGTGTTTCTAATGTGTACGTCTTCTCTAAAAAAAAAAAAAATACCAGTACATTGGATCTCTTTAGACTTGTAGGACTGTATGGTGCACTCCCAGTAGAGTGTCTTAAAATGATGGGAGCGATTTGGGTGGGATGGGTAAACGTGCTGATCGCCGACAGAGGGGATCATAGGTTCGAATATCATGTCCGGCACACACGTAGTTTCTCTGAATGTGCCGCCTGGTTAAAACCCCATCTAAGGAGTTCTCCTCCCACTTCTTCTTCCCCTAACACCAGTTATCCCCCTTTTCCCTCCTAAACAACCCCCCTCCACACACACACACCTTCACACCATGAGATAACTTTCTATCATGACCTCCCTGGCGTAAAGCAGCAGTGACACCAAATCAACCAAGAAAATAGATGGTAGTGACCCCTTCGGTGTCAAATTGCCATTTAATCACAAGAAAGACGCCAGCGCTTGTCCACGCAAACCTTTTTGACACCTGTCTGTTCACAATGTACGACCACACACACACACACGCTACTGTGCACAATACACGAAGACGCACCCACACACACTACTGTGCACAATACACGAACACACACACACGAACACGCACCCACACATGCTACTGTGCACAATACACGAACACACACCCACACATGCTACTGTAGTACTGTGCACACCCTCGAACAGATTGATCAACACCCCATAACCGGGGTGCCGGGGGGTGGGGGTGGGGTCTTGTTTATTGATAGCCAAAATCAAACAGAACCGCTAGTATTTGCTTTGGCCTCAGAGAAAGTCAAACAGGGTTTTTCGCTTCCCAGGAAGAAAACGCTTTTCTTGCACGATTCAGTTTCGCTAAGTCAAGAAGCTTCCTTTCAAAATGGAAAGTTCCCCATTTACCATCTGCTTCAAATGCTTGGTCCGAAAGGGGCTGTTTTCCATGAGTGTCTACCTCTCTATATCTTAATACGTCATCGATACGTCTGCTATTGCTGGCATGCCGTCCAAAATAAAATGTGGGCATTTTCACGCTAGAAAAAATCTGCCCTGCCCTATTGCGCGAACAAAGCTAAGAACAGCACTGTGAAAAAATTATCTTCCCTCCATCAGTCCAGAGCTGTGGCCATGTATACGTACATATATGACATCGACATGTCTATAGGCCTGTACGCACACCCCTCGGGCAAAACCCAGAGCGCAATGGGTCTGCAAGCCTCTGTAGCACGGCGCGATATGCCGGCCACAGATCTAGAGATGCATGTACAGCATCTATCGAACTGGTGAAGACGACCGAAAACAGAATTGGGACGACACAAATTCCCAGCAGGCGATCGAATAGTGGGATTTTTTTTTTTTTTTTTGCCTGGTAGAGAAGTCTGGGCTAGTTCAGTAGACTGTGTATGCCCAAAAACCTTCTAATTATAATATAAGACATGGAACCAAGCAGACGTGACTCGGAAATGAACAGGGTCATAGGGCTTCTGTGGCAGGAGGCAGGACTCTGCCATACAACACCTGCTAACTACCACAATGGGGCCAGCTAACGAGCTCTGAAGGTCAAGGAAATACCCATGACCATCATCGGACTTGAGTTCGCACACTTAGGTTTGCAATCTCGCATGAAGGCGAGCGCGCGCGCACACACACGCACACACAGAGAACAAGACCAGAACTGCAATCACTATACACGCTGCTGAAAAGGTTTTGTGTGCCAGCTGCCGACTCGGACCCCGTTAGTTCTCTCCAGTATGGCTCGCTCGAAGATTTATCTTCTCTTCGCCACAAGTAGGCGACAAGGATTGCGGAACTCGTTCTCACGGGGTACATTTTAAGCTATGCTTTGCATGTGCACTGAACTGGCGATTCGACTTTTCAATCTTCTGCTGCCTTGCTAGAACGTTCTAGCAGTATATAATAGCACCTCTCTACAGCAACGATCTTAGCTTATAGTTAGAACCCCTTGAAATCTAAACCAAGTACTGCAGGGTGCACGCATTGAATTCTGTAATAACACACCTATAGAAAGAAAAAAAGGGGGGGGGAGTACGTCTTGATTCAAGTAAGGGAGACATTTTCGGGTCGATGCGTGGTTTTGGGGACACAAATAAAGAGACCTTACTGCAGATCTCGTATAGAAATACTGGACGGAGATCGCATGAATGAACAAGTCAGAAGTTTAGCAAACTGCTGGCAACACGATCGGAAATCTGCATGGGCAAAGAATAGAAAAAAGATTAATAAGGGAACTTTTTCACACACACACACACACACAGCACGGCAAATTATGGGATTTCTTTTGCGATGATATTATTCATACACACATGCACGCAGACCGAAAAAATGGTTTTATTCTAAAGCTAGGACGCATGCCAGACTGTATTTGCTGCGGGGTTAACAATTTTAAAAAGCATGCTTAAACCGCTAGTTAATTAACATAAATAGCTTAACTACAAGGCTATAAATATCAATGCATCCAATGAAACATAACTCAGATCAGTTCAGTCAGTAGCAACGCAGGCTTGAGTGCCTCCGCATTTGGCAAAGGAATATACAAATCACTGCTGGGAACGTTACAAATATTATCTTCTTCTAATATATAAAGCCGTGTGTGAGAGAGAGAGAGATACAAATCCGCGGCCTGAACCGATCCACACCAAATTCGGCACGCGAGTATTTTTCACCACTGTACGTAGATGTATATATAAATCAAATAATAAATATGACGAGGCCCTTACCACGTGTACACGGCGATCAGCGTGCAAAAGAGATCACCATAGATCCTTTTCATAAGAAGAGTACTTTCCCTTCCCTCGATTGACAAGCAAAAACGTACAAGTCACTGTTGTGTGTAGCTGATCAAATGGCGAACTCTATACCAGGACTGCGTTTCTGGGGGAGGAAACCTATGTTTCCCGGGGAGGGGGCCAAGGGTATTTCCGGGGGGAGGGAAAGAGGGGTAGGGAGGGGATTACCGAAGGGTAGGGATTAAGGGTGGGATAAATGGGAAAAAATAAGGGGTAGGGGTAGGGCGTAGTAAAGGGGTAGGGGTGGGGGTTACAGAAGGGGTAGGGGTGGGCGCAGTAAGGCTTAAGATGATGACGTCACGGGGAGGGGGCCGAGGGTGTTTCCGGGGGGAGGAGGGGTAAGGTGTGGGAGTTATGGAAGGGTAAGGGTTAGGGGTGAGGTTAGTAGAGGGGTGGGGGTGGGGGTTAGAGAAGGAGTAGGAGTGGGCGGGAGAAGTCTTAAGATTATGACGTCTCGGTGTTGATTGGTTAAACAGAATTGTCACTTTTTCATGCTCTTTATTCAAGGACAAAAGCCCGGGCAGCGCCGGGTCCTCTGGTTAGTATAATATATAATAAAGCCAATGAAAAGTACAAACGCACAGTTTTTGCTCTTTCCTACGACACAATAGCGTCTGAAAGAGCTGATGAGAGAGTCAGTTGCAACCTCTGTCCTCAGGCCATTCAGAGGTTCAAGGTTTCGAACCGACGCCCGCTCAAATTTTCCGACACCGAGAAAATGTTTGGTGTACCTACGTCATTGTCTCTTGTTCGAAAGCCGCCGAGCAGTAGACTGCAAACTCCCAAACTTATATTGTGGTCTAATTAAATGCCGTCTCAAAATAGAGTTGTCACAACACACAGATTCCCTAGCTGTTTGCAACGGGTCGGGAAACAATCACAGGCCAAACAGTCGTGCTGACTCCCGGAAAAGGTTGATACTGACATGCTCCGAATGTGTACCTGTCCCATTTTTTTAAAAAGATGTATCAGCTAGAATGTCGGATTTTTTTCTTAATGGCGGAGGAATCTGACCTACACTACAGATCATTGCAAAGGCTTCGACCTTAACCTTTGCCCCCATCAGTTTCGGATCATTTGTTGCTATTTCACGTCAAGTCACAAACAGTCAACAGACGGCTATTATTTCAACATTATGAAAGGAAGAAGGAAGAGACAGGGTGGTGATGAGTAAGGGAGGGAGGAAGGAAGAGACAGGGTGGTGATGAGTAAGGGAGGTTGAGGAAACCCGAGTTCCCAGATAAAACCCAGGCCGCCGGCAATCCCTGTAAATATGTGCCACATGCAGAGAGTCCTACCTACGATATAGTGTCGGCAGCAGTGTGTAACACTCTGTCGACTTTGGACAATCATACCAACATAAAAGGTTTCGAGCGTCCGCCTCAGCTGTACGCTTCAAACTGCTGGTCTGTCAGACTTTACAGAGACGCTCTGAAACGGCCAGCAATAAGCTGTTTGCTGTGGGAAGAAAACAGAAAATAGTGAGGGGAGGAAGAGGTGCCCCCATAGTTTATGACTGCAACAAAAAAGTACAGCATTCGGCGGTTATTGGGCAGAAAATACGTAAGCCGTCAACGAACATGTACACAAGCGCCGCACACACACACACACACAGCAGGTACACTGTATACAAGCGCCGCACACACACACACACACACACACAGCAGGTACACTGTATACAAGCGCCGCACACACACACACACACAGCTGGTAC
>SMGT01001155.1:36396-100300 GCA_004794575.1 Lanistes nyassanus | reverse complement strand
GTGGCGTGAGCAGTAACTTTCTCCATGCCGTGGCGTGAGAAGAGACGTAGCGCCTCTCATGACGCTCTGCTCGCCAACAGCCGCTGACGACGACAGATTGCTTCAAGTCCCTACTGAAGAACCAACGTGCTGCAAACGGGTCAAATGTTTAGCGAAGTGAAACAGGCCCTTAGATTAGACCAAAGACATGAGTAGACCTTGACTGGAAACCGCCTCCTGGCTGCCTCGGCCACGGCAAGGCCCGGGGAGCTAAAACTAACGGCGGCTGAATGGGGTTGAGTTGGCGCAGCAGGTACTCGCCGCGGGCAGTCTAGCGCTGATGAGCCGACCGCATCCCAGATTTTAATTCTAAATGAAAATACGATTAGTGTGCAAGATGCTGTGGCCATCCAAACGTGGCAAAAACCATGAACGTACTTGAACGTATTTTAAATGGATTTTAATTAACTAAAAAAATTGTTGAATAATTTCACGATGTTGAACACTCCACACTCATCTTCATACACTGATTGGTTAATAGGCTTCGATTATTGCATAAGATGCTGTAGCACCCTCAACTTGGCAAAATTTAGATTTTTTTTATATTTTGCTTTAAAACAGCTCGTTTTTACCAAAAGTCTGATCAAAGGCAAATGAGAAGATCTGTAACTGGCATACATCTTGCCTCACTAAACACTACGAAAACGAATTATAACTCTCCCTTTAAAAAAAAGTAGTGTTAATGAGAGTAATAAAACCCCAAGCTTTGTAAAATCAAGAAAACTGTCCACTGATGTCATCTATTTTCGTTGCAGTTTAATTTACAATAAACATCAGTAAAGCCAGAAATCATGTAGATGAAAGTAAAGTTTATCTCTATCAGTAAGTCATGCCACCTACGAGATTTGCTGCTGAAAGTAATTATAACCTGTTCCAAAGTGGACACAGCTGAGCTTTGCATTAAAACTGCAAAGCAGTCCTGCATGCTGACCGAAGCTTCACCCACTGGTCACCAAGGATCAGCCAAGAAGTGACAGTTTCCAATCAAGGTATACACGTCTATGATTAGATCAAATGTGTGCTCTGACCCTTAGCCAAGCCACTCCCTCAAAGACCAAAAAAAAAAATGAAACGAGTAGAACTATCGACTAATTCAGTACTGCAGTAGAAGATATGCCAGGGCTATGCAGGGCCAGCCTCTCGAGACGAACAGCTGCAAACATCAAAACATTTCAAATAAACAATGAATGTCCAATATTTTATATACCTGGATGATCCCGCTTTTAAAACCTCTGTACAGGGTGAAGGCCTCACTACGTGTGTCTGGGGCACATATTAAAACTAATATTAAACTAAACTAACACAGTAGTGCATGAGATAAAAGTTAGAGGACACAATTACGTCTTATGACAGCCACGTGGATTGTTGTTTATCATTTGCAACAACAGGTATCCGTTGTGAAACAGCAGCCATCGTCAAATTCAGCAGAGCATTACTGACTACATCCTGATCCAATTAACCACCCACTATATATATATATATCAACAGATACATCCTCTCTCACAACACCAATTCACTCATTCTTAGAAGTGGTGGGGGGGGGACACTCACCCCCACAGAAGCCATCAAGAAAAAGTCAATAAGCAAAAGGATCTTAACAACTTGAAAATAATATTGAAAGGAAAAAAACTGTTCACTGTTATTTACAAAATTGCTGAGAAAGCAAAACATCCCCAAGGATGCCTTCCAATGTTCATTCATTTGACAAAAAATTTGGAACGGTCTATGCAAAGAATACAGCATTATCTTTTGTTTTAAGCCATTTTCACAGAATGTGAAAGAGAAATGCTCCAGTTTTGAAGAATTCCTCACTTTAACTGCATTCTAACAAAAAATGCAGCTACTTCAAATGGCCTTTATGATTTATGTGGGACTGGGGGCACTTGAATTTGAAAGTAACTTCATGTACATAGAGTATGGAACCAGAGCTTCATCTCTTTCGCTGCCATGTCTCTCACAAGGGCCATTTTGTAAAAATCAGGTGTGCCCGTGACACATTACTTTAAAACCTCTGCATCACAGATTCACTGTTGAATTTCTGTGTGTATTACCCCCTGCTGTGTGTTATCAGGAGCTCTGTCCAGTTCGAATCATGATTATAGAGTCACTTTCATCTACAGTTTGAACAAAGCAATGTGATACCCTCTTAGTTTTTCAGGCTACACCAACTTATAAATACACCTTTTTGTAAATGTTTTACATTTACACTGGTTACTAAGACCGATACTGCTCGAAGTGTTTAACATTGAAACTTGGTTACTGAAGTTTGTCCTGATGCAATGCTTGGCATGTACTCTGGTTGATTAAGCTGACTCTGCTCAAGCAATGCTGTACATCAACAACGAGACGTGTTGCTTTTGCAAACACAATGAATGCTAATGTCAACACCTGCTGCTGGTACTATTCTGCTGAGCAAGTTGCGCTGCGGCCCACTTCATGTTATCTTCCTGCTTTTGTAGAGCCTCCAGCTTCTCCTTCTCGCGCTTACTGCTGCACAGCACCACAAAGTAACTGTCCTTCTTTCGAGCTCGTCCACGCATCTGCACCATGGCCTTGAGCGTCGTTGGAGGGTTGAGGGAAACCACAAGCTGACACTCTGGGATGTCTACACCTTCCTCCGCCACAGATGTTGCCACGACGATCTGGTAGCGGTGAGCGCGAATGCCCTGCAGCACCTTGTCCTGCTTGCGCAGGTTCATCCCCTCTCCCTCTCCACCCCCAGCTCCGTGGCCCACCACCACGGCCACCCGCATCTTCTGCTCTCGTACGAAGGATGTGCGTTTCAGCTGCTCCTTGATTTTGTGGGCCACCTTGCGCTCTCGCACCAGCACAAGAGCCATTGCATCACTGGTGCCCCATGTCATATACTGTGGGTCCTTCAGTGTGCAAAGCAGCTCCTGGAAGATTGACATGCTTGAAGCAGATGTGGCAGCCTCAGTCTCCGGCCTGGTGTCTGTGTCACGCACCCGCGCAGCATCACACAGGGTCTGAACAAACTTGGTAATGGTGTCACAAGGCAGCCCCATATGGGACAGTTCTGAGAGGTTCTGGTTCAGATAGGGGTTGAACTCTCTGTCCAAGTCCTCTAAAACAAAATCAATGCCATCTTCCGAGTTCAGCAGTGACATTCCAACCGTCATCACATGCAAACGGATTGTCTCAAATCTGCAACAAAAGACACGATCCTGCCATGTACAAATGCATCATGTGCATATGCAAAATGCTGTAGAAACAGCAGACAATATTTTCAGATCAACCAAATGCATCACGCACATGCACATTTTGTAGAAACAGTCCGAAGACAGTTTTTGCAAATCAACCAAAAATCTGCTGCAGCCTGCACAGAGAATAAATCAAGCATATGTTTGCTTTGCAAGAGCATCACAAATCTAAATTATACAAAATAACAGAAATCTTTCCAATACTAGGGACGAAGGAGACAAATATCACCTGCTAGAATCAACACTGGGTTTGTTGCGAGCACTTTGAACTAGCTGGAACATCTCACTCAGTTCGTCTGGCTCATTCATCAGGCGTGTTGCCAGCTTCTCCACCTGTGACTCCTCCAACGGGCCACTGATCATGTCTCTGAAGGCCTTGTTGCTCATCTGGTGAAGGTTTGAGCAGCGCATCAACTCAATGTATGCTCGGATAAAGTAAGCCAGCACTTGTTTGTGGAAGCGCATCTCAGCTTCAGTCATTGGTACGCAGATAGGTACGAGCCGTGCACTGGACGAAAACTTTTCTAGCTGTTCACGTGCCGATTGATTGTCAACTGTTGCGATGCATGCATCACCAAGATTTTTTAGCAGCTCCTGCAGCATGTGAAGCGTCTCCTCTTTAGTTCGACGTCCTGCAGGAGAGGCTGTCAGACCCAAAACTTTGGGTCGACTCTCTGGTGGCAGTTTGAGGTGATAATCGCGTAACAGGCAGTTGTATGGGTGACTTTTGGTGCAATGATGCGCTTCGTCAAACACCACAAGGGACAGGTTGGACCAGCGCAGCACACCCTCCATCAGCAAGTTCTGACAAAAGGCTAAACATGCATGCATGCACATGCACACAAGTTTACACACACACACATACAAAGTATGCACGACATATGAAGATACATAGACTTAACTGATTTAACTGGAATTTTAAAAAACAGAAGCATTAATTTGAGTAATAAAATGAGGCTGTATATCCTTACATATGATTGATTGCAAACCCATAAATTGGTAACCTGGCAACAGAGGCCATCTTTTAGATCTTGCTTGTATTAAACTTTCTTACTAAGAACTGCACAGGTTCTTTACGTGAATGACTGATAAAGAGGCACCTGGGGGCTTAATCTGGACAGTGATACTGATATTATCCAGAAGCTATCAGCATAAAGTAAGAGTGTAACAACTGACCTGCAGTAGTCACAATGACATCATGCTTATATATTGGAGTCCCATCACGTGTGGTGAGGCCGCCACACAATACTGCCACCTTTAGTTTTCGCTCTTCAAGTTTGTCATTCTGTAGGTTAGGCCTGTTATCAACAATGAAAGTAGCATTCTAGTGTTCAGAAATAAACTAGTATTTTTAGTGCACAGCAAATGTGTAAAGATTTGAGCATCCTTCAGATTAAAAGTAAACTTTGTACCTCTGGCCTTTCGCCTACAGTGGTGACATACTTTAACCAGTTTAGCTGATTTTAAGTTAAACTTTCCTCATCAAAGACAGGTTACAATTTTTTCCTGACAACAACTGCACGCAATGTGCATCTCACTGCACATTTTCCAAACACACCATTCATAAACAGTAATGAGCTGAAGCACTTCGTTATCAAACCTCCTTTGGTCATCTCAGTCCCCATCACCTACAATCTGAAACAGTGCATGTGAGTTGAAACTATACAGCTGTGTGGCAGACAATTCTGCTTATACTGCCTAGAGATAACGTACTAATTGACATCTTTCGATTATGTTGCAGTCCAGCAACCGGCTACAGGTGACCATCTTTCAAACATGTTGGCATCCTCAGACTGGCTACGGGTCAATACCTTTCAATCACACAGGCACCCACAGACTGGCTAGAGGTTGATCCCTTGTAATTACACTGGCATCTACAGACTGCATCAAATACATTGGCATGTGAGGCTGGTACATCCAAAGGCTGGCTAGAGGTTGATCCCTTATAATTACACTGGCATCTACAGACTGCATCAAATACATTGGCATGTGAGACTGGTACATCCAAAGGCTGGCTAGAGGTTGGTACAATTCACACTGGCATCTAGAGACTGGTACAGGTCGCTGCATTTCAAACACATTTGCACCCAGAGACTAGCTAGAGGTCAGTACAGTGAATTTTAAGAGTCTCATGGGTTAGCATGAATGAGTCTGTCATACATAAATTGGAAGCATGATGATGTAAAAGTTTGTAAATGATGTCATAACAATGATACATGGATGATGACAGCTCTGTGTAGGACAGGTCATCAAGTTGATTGACTGTTTTTATAATTGCCAACACTATCTGAATTCTTATGGAAAGTAATACAGTAGATCTTCAGTGTTCTACAATATTTAATACTGTAGTGTACTACCAAAGGTTGGTGGGTGGGTTGGTGTGTGTGTTTTTTTTAGCATACACTTGCCAGCAGTCAGTATGGTTTTGCTTGAGACAAGTTGATGTGCTGCCACAATGGGACCGCTGGTGCAACACAGGCTGCAGTGCCACCCAGTCACATGATACTGACACCGGGCCACCCAGTCACGTGATACAGACACCGGGCCACCCCAGTCCTAGTACTGTTCCCTATATTGCCAAGCATCATGACAGGGCAGGTACTAGATTTCCAATTTGTAAGTCTTAGGCATGACTTGGCCGGGGCGTGAACCACCAACCTCCCGCCTCAGGAGTGGGCACCTTAACCGTAAGTCCACCAAGACAGTCCCCAACTAGGACAGGCCGGTACAAAAGCATCAGTTTAACATGAATAATAAGTTTTGATAGTGTGATGTTGTACACAGAAAGAATCCTGACTCTGAAGGATGAACACCATGAACCATCAACACATGAAGTAAAAGTCAAAAGATGATCTTTTAGATGTTTTAGACTGTTTCTGTGGAGAATCTGCTGTTTTGCACAAACCCAGTAAATTTATGGTTGTTGTTGACCACACAAACTGGAGTTTTCACTGGTGAGTAACCACTAATGGACTCAGTAGCAGGAACATTGAATGCTTTGTCTCATTTGTCTGCCTTAATGTGCTATTAAGTGCAAGAGTGACTGAATCAGAACAGATGTAAATGTAGATGTTGAGTGCCCTGTGCAAATGAAATTTGCAGATTGTTTATTTGAATAAATTGTAAAGATGGAAACATTTAGTAATTACAGCATAGACATGCATCATATTATGTGTACACTGTAATGGCAAGAACCCATTACATTTTAAGGAACTGTGTTTTCCTTATCTTTTTTTGACATCTTTATCATCTTTCTGTACCTGTCGTCGTCTCTTTGGACCTTTTCTACCTTGAACAATGTCATTTATCTTCCTAAGCATCAAATATCACCATGCCTAATCAACAATGGGGAATCAATATCCACTTAACTTCTCAAGACAACTGAATCCACATACCTCCATTATCAGCTGTATGATCATCATACTTTTCTAACTGTACAAACTCTGCATCCTATGTTCTGTTCCAGATAGTTAAGTTGGCACACCTTGTTAGTTCTAAAAGGAAGGGTGTATTCAGTGCTTCTGGAAATTTTTTTTAAACCAAGGGTCAAAATGACCCTCTATCCCAAAATCTGAGGGTCATTTTGTAAAACAGCAGGAGTCAACCTGCAAATCTCTGCATCACTCTTGAATTTGTGTGCATAAATTACCCCCGACTGTGCATTATCAAAAGTTCTGTTTTATTTTTTTTTAAGTTATAGCTGGTACCTTGTAAACATCTTGGAGCCCAGCTCATTGATAATGTACCGGGCCTGCTGCAGTACCAGCAGCACCTTGTCCACCAGAAACAGCACAGGTCGTGTTGGGTTCAAAGTCAGCATGCGGCTGATGGTCATCATAGCAACCAGGGTCTTGCCAGTTCCTGCAGTTACATCCACTTCGTTACACATCCACTTAACAATAACAGTCACATCCACTTGGTTACACAGTCCACTTGGTTACATGGACCACTTGGTTACACGGACCACTTGGTTACACGGTCCACTTAGCAATATTTAAATAACACCAACCATCCACTTAGTTGCATGATGTACTTACAGTAACTGTTAGAATCCACTTTAATTAACATCATTTATTCCCTAAATCAGTGAACATCCACTTTACCATTACCATCCACTTACAGCCACAGTCTACATACCATCAGCATCCCCATCCACTGAACCGTCAGTCCATTTTAAATAGTCACCATCTATTTAACAATCACTAGTGAGTTTGTTTGCTGCCTTGAAAAGCACTTTCTGTAAATAACACTTCCCCCACAAAAAAGGAAAAAAAAGTAAAAGATGGGCAAACTTTTAATAGTAATTGAGAACTTGGTAAAAGTGATTACCAAACCTCCCCCCTCCACACCAAAAAAAAAAACCCATAACTGACCTGTTGGGAGGAAAATGACTGTTGAGTCACTTGTCATTGACTTTTGCATGAGCTCCACCTGATACACACGAGGGGTGGACTTGTGGAGGCTACAGTAAACATCTTGATAGTTTGTCTTTTCTTGCTTATTCAGAGGCTGGCTACTGTTGTCTGGAGCACAGACTGTGGCAGTCTGTCTCTGATGCTTCAAGCCTTGCATGTGCTTGTCATAGTCCTCTTTCGTGTTCATGGGCTTGCGACACAAGAAGCATGCAAACCTGAAACCTGGGAACATATTTTGTGATGATGATGGCACCTGCTGTGGCTGTGTCCCTGGCAAACTGTCGTTTGTGCTGAGGCTCAAGGATCCAACCACTGAAGACAGTGGCTGCCCATCTGAGGATAACGTCAATTTTGTGGAAAGTATGGAACATAGGTCAAATCCAGCTGCTTCTTGTTGATGTTTCTCAGATGGTGTCATGGACATCTGATATGATCCTGGAGTGATAACACTCATATCATCTCCCTCAGCCAAGTCCAGCTGGTCCCTGTCAACTTGTTCCGCAAAATCTTCTAAGTGTTTCGATGGCGAGTAGGCAGGCATGGCTCTCATCATGTCCTCATCTTCATCATCAAAACCGTAGTCACCATCTGGTCGAACCACCTGCCCAAGATAGTGGCTGCCTCGACTGCTCTTGGCCCCTGACCCGACTTTAGAATGACCAAGTTTAAGGTCATGCAGGTCATCTCTACCCCATCCTCGACCCCTGTGACCCTGCGCTGCAGTGCTTTGCGAGTCCTGCCAAGAGCTCACTGCCTGATCTGACAAGCTGCTTGGTGCACTCCAGGTTTTTACCACACCACTAGAGGCCTGACCATTCTGTCCACTACCATGGGCACTTTTGGCCGAAGCACCTAGGTTATTTGAGTTATGGTCTTGGCCATCCACCTCTAGAGAGTGCCCGCCTAGTGAAGTGAGGTTTGATGGCGTCAGACCTGTCCCTGCTGCAGTTACAGTCAACCTAGGTGGAGATATTGTTATCTGTGGGACGTTTGCTGGCTGCTGCACCCTCAGAACAGGTTCATATTTGACCAGGTGCTTCAGATCAGGAGGTTGTCTCTCGGATGTGTTTGTGATCTTCTCAGAGCCCATCATCATGCTGACGATGTTGGTCCCATCCCCTAGAAGAGGGTTGGGTTCATCTGGCTCTGAGCTCTGTGTGGCAGGCTGGTGTTGCACCTTTTCTTGCTCTTTCAGATGCCGCGGACTACGAAGGTGAATCTCCATTTGTTCGCGGGTGTTCAAGGGGCACTTGCAGACATGGCAAACAAACCAGGTCTGGCCATCCTGCACAACTATCAGAGCTCCGGTTACTGGATCAACTCGACTAGGGTCTGCCTCTGCTGTCAGCATCATCTTTTTCTTGTGTTTTTCAGACGAGAAATGTTGGGCCGCACTCTCCTGGCCTGTGAAAGGTTTGTGACACGTGTCACAATACAGAGGGTACACACACCCCTGACCTTCCTGCACCCATCTCTCCACTGCCATCTGATGTTTGCGTCCCACCAAGTGCTGGTTGGCATGTGCCACTGATGTCAGGTCAATTTTGCAAGCAAAGCAGTAACCTCGTTCACCATCAAATCGGTAAGCCTCTTTTGTGGCGCCGGTGGATCCAGTACTTGGGTCTCCACTGTCAGCATTGCTCTGCATGTTAATGCCATCTGCAACACCTGCCGTTTTGCTGGAAAAATTAGACATCTGTGCAGCACGCCATCTCTGGCTGGCCTTCTGGTGTTTGGCACCAGCCAGGTGAGACTGTGCAAGCTGAGGTGACGTCAGAGTTACACCACACGCGTTACAAACACCTCGGCGCCCATCAAAGACATACTCCTGAATGGTCTGTGGCTGTGGCGGAGCTCCAGCTGCGCCCATGTCTGAGGTCTGCACATCTTCGACATGGGGTGCAGCTGGTGGTATGTTGAGCTGCATTACAGGTGCAACACTCTTTGTCTTCCCACTAAGATGGTTGAGTCCCAGACTTTGAACGGCACTGGCTGCACTCATCTGGCTGCTGTCTTGAACACAACCAGATGCTTCAAGAGAAGTTGAAGGATTACTCCCCAGCTCCACCCCAATAAGCTTTTTTAACGTCTGATCTGCATCAAGCGGAGAAGACATGAGATGGCTCAACTGTGAAGATGTCATTGAAAGATTTTTATACTGTGCACCAATAACATTACTAAATTCCAATTCTGGTCTCGCTAAGTGAAACTTAGAAGAAAAAACAGAGGTAGTTTGAGAACGAAGTTCTTGCTCTTTATGCAAGTCACTTTTATAATGTTGTAGAGAACTGGCATGGTCTGGAAATGTCGTGCTGCACACGCTACACTTAAGGCTGTGAACACGTTCCTCCTGCAGCAAGTGGCTCCGGCTCGTAAGATGCTCTACCATTCCCTTGCTGTCAAACCACTGACTGCATACAGGACACGGATAAACCCGTTTCGGGTCTCTGGGAAGTGTATTCCCTTCTCCCATGGACATGGCTTCAGGTGACGGCTTTACCTGATTAGATGCACTTTTTGAATTCTCTCCAGCCCCTTCTTCAGTGAAACCAGCAGACTGAAAGTTACTGAAATACTGACTTGACAAAGAAAGTTGTTCAGGAATAGCCCTGCTTACGCCAGCAGGCATTAAAGCAGGAAAGGTTACCACAGGCACAGGCAGCTTCTGTGCAACCGATGTGGGTGGAAGTACTGGTGCTGCTGAAGGTGTCCCAGGGGTTGCAGCCCCTGACTTCCACTGAAATTCCGCTGCTTTCTTGCGATGTTTGTCACTGGAAAAATGCTGCTGTACGTTATCTTGCCCTGACAGAGCCACACGACAGATGCTGCACATCATGACGCCACCAACACCATTCATGTTGACTCCATCTTGCGAGGCTTTCTTCTTATGCTGCTTTCCCTCAAGGTGCTGCTTCTTGTGCTGGGGTGACGTCAGTTCTATGTTGCACAAGTGGCAGTGGCCCCTACCATTGGCAAAAAAGTACTCATCTGTCTTTTCCATCCCTAAAGCCTGTGACACTGTAGATGGCGGTGGGAATGAATTAACCATCCCAGGCATCATGCCAGGCATAAAATATACCTGCTGCTGCCCAGGCGTGCCAGGCCTGAACACAGGTGTGCTACCATACATGTTTGCAGATTGACCCTCACCTATTTCTTCTACATCAGAAGAAACATCTGAGACATCCGGAGAGCTGCTGACTTCAAACACACACCTTTCTGCATTGTTACTATTCCTTCGCAGTGCAAGACTCGCCTCTCTTGTCAGCTGCTGAAGGTGGTGTATCTGGACGGACTTATCTGCTACCTGCTGGTGACGCGGTGACTGGAGGTGTTCACTTAGCTGCCGGCTGGAGTTGCATGTGATGCTGCACACTGAGCACCACAGAGACTGACTGCCTTCCTGCTGTTTCTGTTGTTGTTGTAGCTGCTGTTGCTGAGCCTTGTGCAGGTGGTCAGCACTCTGAAGATGTTGGTGGAGTGGTATTGTACCACTAAACGTCTTTTTACACGTCTGGCATCTGGAAATACCAAAGCATGTATGCATCTTTTATATATATTTTATATTATATACATCTACACACTATAAATCATATTGATCTATACATGTTTTGTCCAAGGGATTCTTGCATCACAAAAGCATCATCAGGATATGAAGACAGCTGAGTTAGGAAAGAAGATCGAAGCCTTTCAGATAAAATGCTTCCACAAGCTCCTCAGAATCTGTGGCCAAAACACAAATGTGTATGTCTGCAACAAAGTACACCCACACACACATACACATGTGAGTGCACGTACGCTGACACTTACAGATATAATGGTATGGATGAAATACCAGTGTAGATTAATCATTATAAATTTGTCAAAACAATATTTTCTCAAAGATTAGGTTAATCCATTTGACCCTAAACTACTAAATGTATATATTCAAGACATTCTAGCTACATTGACAGCACAAAATTTCATCTTCGTGAACAAAATTTTTGAAAAATGCGTTTCAAATCAAATCTAAAAAATTTCAAAGAACCTGAGAACTGTGATTTTTTTTTTTTTTTTTTTGTCACCAACGAGAGAGATATACCATAATGCGGAAGGAGGGGAGACAATGAACAAATGATTTTTAAAAAAAAAATAACTTTATTACCTAAGCAATTAGAATCAACAGTACGTGCATTTTAAGCCCCAAATTAATTTAAGTTTTCCATTCATGCAAATTAAACAATTTTCGATCCTTTTCAAAATTTTTAAAGCCTATTCAGGCTATTGATAATACTCACACAGTGCCATGCAAAGTATTTATTAATGACATTGTGATTGTCACAATCTACCACACTACAAAGAATACTGCATTCAAGATTACTAATGAATACCCTATCTCTCCTATCCCAAAATAACACTTGGGGGGAAAACTTAGAAAACATCGCAGGGACTCCCCTGCTGTATTCCCACTACCCATCATATACGATAGGCATAGCGTTTCCCCGAATTTATTTACTTTCACTTTGGTTTTGCATCCTCAGTGTTTCGTTTGAAATGCAAAGAAACATTCATGGAATAAATGGTTCTTACTGTCAAAATAACCTAGTGTTTGAAGACGAATTCTTTACTGACGCCATCGGTGCCAATATTTTTATTACTTTTAATAATGATTTTTCTCACTGATCATAACGCCCTCTACATAATGTCAAAGTTCTGAACAAATAACCACAGAAATCGCAAGAGGAAGTAGAGACATGAAAAGCTATAAATCTTTGCTTTAACCACATCGAGCTTTCTAATAATGAAAAGAAGATCAGTAAGCATCATCAAACTTTAAAATATATTGAGGTAAATCTCCCGGTTTTTCTATAATCGATCTATATATATATTTAGAGATAGTCTCGAACTTAAATGGCTCCATGAGGTGTGTATTGTAGCAACGCGCAAGATGGCGGCAAGTAGGCTGCCGATAATACACTATTCATGTTTGAGTGAATCAGTAAGTGAAGAGGCTTTTGGATGTGTAATCTCTTAATAGAGATTTTAATTACAAGTTAATGTATTCCATTAGGATCATATTTTAAAGCTTATTTATAGTGATCGAATAATCATAAAAGTCGATGGGCTGTTGCTAGTACTCACGTACTCAGTAATGATTAACCTACTACTATTATCATAAGCATGTTTAGTACTATTTATAGTAGATTTGGAGTCAGCATGCAGATGGGAAATCGGGCAAAAAGCATCCTCAAAGAAAGAGGAAGAAAGTAAAAAAATTTGTTTACAAACAACGCACGCATTCTTGCTAATCTGTTGCACCCCCGCCCCTCACCCACCAACAATTAATTTCAAACATTTCTGCGTGAAGATTGTGAAAGACATCCTGGTCAGAGCTCAAATACAGAAGGACAAGGATGTGACAGAATTGTACTTAGCGCACAGGTATGTTAATTAGGACGGTATTGTGTCATTATAGTCATGTACCTTATAGTGCACAGGTATAGGACAGAGCTTTTGTCATGTAGCTAGTGCACAGGTGTGTTAGTACAGTGCTTGTAAAGTACCTAGCACACAGCTATGTTAGGACAGTGCTTGTGTCATCTAGGCCTTTACAACTGTACTTAATTCAGACTCACATTTGTTTTTGTTTTTTTTTAAATTAAGAAATGATTGTTAACTTGTTGTTTGTAAGTTCAGATTGCTAGCTGTACATAAAGTAACTGAGATCCATGCAAACCAATAGTTATTACACACATTCAAGAATTTGTTACTAACCCTTCTCTTTGTTCACACTTTCAGAAACTTGGCTGATGTACATAATTTGAAGAGGTTTGTTAACTTGAAGTCTTTATGGTTGAATGGGAATAAGGTAAGAACTTTTTTTTCAGTGTTCTTTCAGAGCTGACTTTATGAGCTGCTTTAATGGTTACAATTTATGGTTGCAATATTTTGAAAATATTTCGGTTCTTAAACCAGATATATATCTTATAGGCTTTGAACAAACAGATGGGAACAGATATGTGTCTCAGATGTTTTTACACTAGTTAACAAACAGGTGAGAACTGACAGGTGTCTTAGATGTTTTTACCCTAAAAAAAAAACCAGGTGAGAACAGATGTGTCTTAGATGTTTTACACTAGTTAACAAATGGGTGAGAAAAGATATGTGCCTTAGATATTTTACACTAGTTAAACAGATGAGAACTGATATGTGTCTTAGATGTTTTTACACTAGTTAAAACAGATGAGAACAGATATGTGTCTCAGTTGTGTTTACTCTAACAGACAGGTGAAACCAGGTAATGTTGTGTAAATATGTGGATGTGAATGAGTGTGTGATATGCATGTGTGTATGCTGTGTAAATATGTGGATGTCAGTGTGTGACATGCATGTATGCTGTATAAATATGTGGATGTGAGTGAGTGTGTGACGTGCATGTGTGTGGATGCTGTGTGGGAGAATGAAAATAACATTATTATGTTTATGCCAACAGTTACAACGTATTTCATGCTTGATCAGCAATTTTCGGCTATGTGAACTCTACCTGCATGACAATGCGCTGACAGAAATATCTGGTGCACTGCAGCACTTGACATGTTTGCGGGTGCTGCTGCTGCACAACAATCAGCTGACCAAGCTTGACAGCGTCACCTGCGAGCTTCAGAAGATGCTGAATCTGCAGACACTTAGTAAGTTCAAGCCATCAAAACTCGCCAGTGATGGATCCAGGTTTCCATTGGTTAACATTGAAAACCAGGAGTGGCATTTATTTCAAATTTGTCTGCAAATATTGTATTTTTAAAAAGGCTTATTTGAGCTCTCTTACAAATAATTATCCTTTTAAAAGATCTGCCAGTTTAAGTGGGCATAGACCCACTTTTAACCTCATGAACTTAAACTTTTCCTGCTACTGTAAATTGTGTGTGCATATGCATGCATGTTTGTTTGTGAATATATGGAGTTTCTCTTGCTGGTATTCATTTTTGTGGAGTCTCTGAGTGTGCATGGTGATACAAAAAAAGTAAGATGTCGGTGCCACCTGGACATAAATCATGTACTTAATAGTTATGATATGTTTAGTTGTCCATGTGTACATGTACTTGGATAGTCAGATTCAATAAGTCTTAATAGAATTAGGATGACACGGACACTGAAGAGGGGTTGTTTTTCCTGTTCATTCTTAAGACAGTGTGCTGTTGATCTCTTTTGCTTGACCTGTTACATTATTTGGACAGCTGCTTCATTTACTGCCTCGGTGGTCTAGTGGTTAAGGTGTCCGCTTACGAGGCGGGAGCTCGGTGGTTTGCATCCTGGCTGAGTCATACCTAAGACTTAAAAATTGGCAATCTAGTAGTTGCCCTGCCAGACGCCTGGCACTACAGGGAACAGTACTAGGACTGGTTGGCCCGGTGTCAGTATAATGTGACTGGGTGGGACTGAGGCCCGTGTTGCGCCATCAGTTCCACGTGTGGCAGCACGTAAACTTTGTCTAAGCAACACCGTCCTGATATGCACCTAGTTTGCGACTGGACGTTAAGCAGCAAACAGCTCCCCCCTCCCCCCACTTCATTTCTCTGGTCTAAGCACCATTTGTATATTGCTTTACATTTTAATGTGTTTTTGTATATATTCTATATCATTTTTTGCAGGCCTTTTTGATAACCCCATAGCACTAGAACCAGAATACCGACTCCTTATTATCCACAGAATACCCTCACTGTCTCTGCTCGACCGGCAAGGTGAGTGTGTGTTGGAGGTCTTACGGGTTTGTGTCTATATGTGTACATGTATTTGTACATGCCCATGCACAAGCATTCCTGTCTTAGCCGGTGGTTCTTAAACTTACTTTTTTATCTGATGGCTCATGTACTTTTATGCTATTGGCATGATTATGCTTTTGTACCCATATGCACACAGCCTGCACAACCATCCTTATCTATGTGAAGAGGTGGTTCTTGCATCCATTTTTAAAATCCATTTCTCATGTACGAACACTACTACTCAGCCTCACTTTTATGCTTTTGGCATGATTTCGCCTTTCTTGCTATAAATTTTAATATTCATGATCTGAAATTCTAATGACCTATTTATATTATTTTACTGTCCCTACTTGTAAGATGTATTAACAAAGCCAAATAATTCTAGATGCAGAAACAAGCAATAATTAACAAACTGTATTGTGGCTTTGAAATGACAGAAGTGAGCCAGCAAGAGAGGGCTGCTGCATGCAGAGCTTTGGACCATAAGTATAGCAAGCTCCAGTTGAAAGTAGCATTTGGACGGTCCCTCAAAAGTCCACTGCATTACCCGTCTCTGCATGGACGTGCAAAAACTGTCCCATGTGCAGGTACACTACGAAAGTCTCATAGTCCACATACATACATACATAGCATTTGTTTCAAATGTTCTATGTGCCATTCCAATTATTTCAGTAATTTAAATGGTCTTTTTAACATTTTTATCAAAGCGTTCTCCCTAGTGGTGTACTGTGTGTTTGTGTTTTGCTTTTGTCAGTAGAAACTCTAGTGCTAAAAATAATTAACATGAAGTGAGTTGATACTGTGGAATATTTCTTCTTATGCTTTTCTCAGTTAGGGCATTGTCGTAAGAATAAGACCAGTCATGAAAAATGCATACTTGACATGAATACACATAAAGAGATGTACCCAGATGAAAGATATCTCATGCCACAGTTATGGAGAAAACTTTTGATAAATGTTGTCATCAAAAAGTACCAACACAAGATGTTGATTCCAACACGTAAAAGAAATAAAGAGTTAATCTGACCCCCATAATAAGGGTCATCTGGGTAGTGGTCTGTATGTATGACAGCACTTTTCATTGATTCTTTACAGATTGCATAATTCTGTATGCATTTTAGCAGAAGACTGCATTTGATAGTTGCTTAGAATTGAAGGGGTGGAAGTGTTCTGTAGATTTGTTGTACTGACACTACATCACATTATTAAATTATGTTTTTAACTTCTGGACTCCCAGAGATGATATTTGTATATCCAAAATAATTGTGGAATTGTATCAGCAATCATTTAAAAAAAACTTTGTAATTTTTGTGATTAGTCAGATCATTATAGATGGACACTTGTGTGAAAAACAAAGGAGTAATCTATAAAATTATGAGTTAAAAGTAAACACAAAACAGTGTACGTCATCACCTAGTGTATTTCCACTTCACTGAGATGAGTGGAGAAATAAAGAAACAACTTCAAGGAGATCCATTAAATATACAGGTAAAATGAGCATCTGAACTTTTTTGTGGGGGTGTGGAGGGGGCGAGGAGGAGGGGGATGTTACAACTTCTGATTGGCTGCACACACACCGAGCTGAATGACTCTCCTACCACCCTTGGGTTTACAAATTTCTCAGTCTGTCAGCAGTGCTGATTATCAGAGTGATGAATCCTGCAATTTCTTTTTGAAGTTTGTAACACACTCTTGTGGGAGCATTTGTCAATTTAGAGAATTATTGGAAATTGTTCTTGAAGGTCATCTGAAAGCAGTTACACTGGTCTGATCATGTTTACTGATTTTAAGTTGTTTATTTTTTATTAAATTTTTGTCAAATGTCTAATTTTAAACATTTTAAAACTTACAGGAAGAAGAGATTATGCTAACAATTACTTGAAGAACAGGTGAGTTGTAGCCCTTTTAAATAAAGGAGTTGAAATGAGCATAAATGCAGTACACCTGCTTAAAATAAATTTGTTACACTATTGTAAGCATGTGTGAATGGAAGCATCTTGCAGTACCTTAGAACTAGAAAGTTTGTTGACGTGAATCTTCTCTGAGTTTTTTTTAACATCTGAAAACCTTTATGCAAGAACAAAAGTGTCTATACAGTCTATATAGTTTATGCATCAGTGTGCTGTAATATCCGTTTCGCTCCATTCCTTCCACTGCCCCACCCCCACCCCACCTATACAAAAGACTAGAAACTAAATATTTATTAAAACTCTAGATTCACAGGGTTTTTAGTGCCTGCAATATAACGATGATACATGTTGGTGTTTATGGTATATTTCACGGGATGCAACATGCAAGGTTAGCAGTAAAAGTAGGTAAGTTGCTGAGTTATGAGAAATACAGAAGGTAGGTTAGCAGAGAAACTGAGCATACAGAAGTTAGTGTCTATCAGTTTATGTCAGTGTATATCAGTGTATGTCAGTGTATATTAGTGTATATTAGTGTATCAAGGGGTATTTGCAATAGCAGTGTGCTAATTTTGAACATGTATGTCAGCCCTATTCATGAGGATCCTGAGGAAGCTGTCTATAATCGGCGCCTTAAAAAATCGCTGACACTGTTCTCAAGCTTTGATTGGAGCAAAATACCTCGGTGTGCACAGCGCCGCACTGCAGATGGTGTTTTTGGAGAGCCAGCAATTGTCACTCGAATTTACAGATGACTTTATGGATTCAAGTATGAAATGGAGTTACATGTGATCATCAACAGATGGATTTTCTCCTGGATTATGTTGTCTCCCTTGAAACACAACGGTGTCTGGAGTAAATGACACTAAACTTTATGTCTTGAGTTCATGTTTGCTTTAGTCAGTACCATCCCATTTCTCTTTAAACATGTACAGCCTAAAACCTAGGCAGCAGCATATCATTGTTGACTGTTTCAGTTTAAGAAGATTGTTTTTGGTGAGTGCTGCTCAGGCATATAATTCAAACTTTTGATTACCTAATTTTGTTTTAAACTAACCTTTGTATATAACATAGCTCTACAAGCATTTATGATGGAGAACTGAACCAAGGGCCATTAAGAAGTCACATTTCAGCATTAAAGATTCTGTTCGTGACAGAAATGTGATCCTTGCAAATCACCAAGTGAATACATCCGTGCACCCATGCATGTGTATGTGTGACTGTGCATGTATGAGTGAAAATGTATGTTGTACAGTTTTTATGTTAATGTGCATAATTTACAAAAATGCAATAACATGTTCATAAATTTACTTGGGATTCATAATGTTTAAAGAACAATTTTTAACAGTATACTTTTGGATATTCTTTTTATAATTTGCTTTCGTGAACAATGTTTCCCAGTCCTTAATTGTCGACTACAGTTTGTTCACAAACCATTCAAACCTAGTCCTTTATAAATAATAATGAAGCACAAGTATGTGTAGACTTTGTATGCAAGTGTGAAGTGCTACGAATTTTAAAATATTCACACCTTTGTTTAAATAATAAAATACAAATTTCTTGTTTTAAATTTGTGTTTCTTTAGCAGTATTTACCATGACCCAAAGTGCTATATTCCCAATTAGTGATCCCTAAACACACTTTCAAAAAAAAAAAAACCACCCCACCAAGGCAACCCTGGTAAGGCTG
Organism: Lanistes nyassanus; assembly: GCA_004794575.1. NCBI lineage: Eukaryota > Metazoa > Mollusca > Gastropoda > Architaenioglossa > Ampullariidae > Lanistes > Lanistes nyassanus. Next base: position 81,290 of record SMGT01001155.1, on the reverse strand, counting down.
CTCCTCGCATGCGCACACCACGTGCCACCCATGCACACAGCTCACTGACTAGGTCACCCTGACTTTCTCAAGCCAGAGAACCAAACCAGCGGGGAGGAGGGTGGGTCTATGATGGGTCATGGTAAGTATTGCTAAAGAAACAAATTTAGAACAAGAAATTTGTATTTTCTTGTCACAATACTGTACCGCTGATTAGCACAAAAAGGAGGTGGGTGATAAAAAAACTTACCAGGGTTGAGGAGGAGGCTGAATGCAAAGGGAGAGGCCTTGCGAAGCGAGTGCTAAGCCCAAGTGGCCATCCTTGCAGCAACAGGAGAGGGACAACCGGAACAGAACAGGTCTTAACTGCACCAGAAAAAAATGCCATACTGCACTCCCCCCAAGGATGACGCCCTGGAGGAAGAGGGGCATCTGATGCCTGCACTTCTGGTGTAGAAGCAGTGGCAGTGAGTGTTTTTAATGCAGCCGGAGAACAAGCAAGCCAGAGGCAAGGGGTGGAAGGCAAGATCTGTGGCCTGCAAGGGCCAAGAGCAGAGTCTGGGCATGCAGCCAATGGACCAAAAGGAGGTGCAGCTGGTGCACCAACCAGGTAATGGAGTCAGCACCATGCCGAGGACCAAGAAGGCGATCAATGGCAGGAGGTGTGACAGGCTGAGTGAATGGACTCCTACCAGCCAGCCATGCGGACATCCAGTCCCCCACATGACCGGTGCCACCCTGGATGAGGAACCGGAAGAGGGGAGAGCAAAGACCTCACCACCGGAAGGAAGCGTGAAGGCGATTCCACGCAAGGCATGATGCGGAGGCCAGCAACCACCAAGAGGGTCGCCAAGGCGTCAAAGGATGCATGAAAGTGAACCCGTGAACGCACGACCAAGTACCACACCAGGGGCGCTAGGGGGGAGACCTCAGGCATCCTTGAGAGGCCTGGGACAGAGCCCCCAAATGGAAGACAGAAGTCCACCAAAAGTTGTGCCACCAGAAAGATAGTCTGGCAAGCAGCAAGGCTGTGGTGCAAGCAGCATAATAAGAGATGAGCGTGGAAGCGATCATGACTCAAACCAGAGGGGGACTGTCACGGGAGGGGGGATTCTGCCGGAAAGTCCAACCACTGAGGTACCCGGAAGCATGAGCCAGGGTGGAGGGAAGTGACCACCCCCAGGGCAGAACTGCAAGTGGCCCCCAGAGCAAAGTCCCGAACTTCCGAGACAGACGGATGGAAGTCAACATGTCAGAGGTAGCTAGGCCCAAGCCAACCACAAAAGGAGCTCCACCAGCTAGAGGGGAGCTCAGAGTCAAGCCCCAAAGGGGGGAGGGCTTTGTGAGACCAAGGCTACCACAGCAACCGCCAAGGTCGCCTCTGGGTAGGACAGGGGACCACAGACCTCAGCCAGCCAGTTCAGAGAATACGAGCTGGAAGGCAAGCAGAAACTCAACCAGGGCTTCCGATGGACAGAAGCAAGCTTCCATACAGACGGAAGAGGAGGCCCAACAAGGCACAGGAAGAGGGCTGCCCCCCCAGCAAGTTGGCAAACAGAGGGTGGAACCCTGAAGGGCAAGCTGTCAAGAGGCCAGCGAGCCAGCACCAACGAGACGAATGCACGAGGAACAACACCAGGAGGCTTAGGTAGTATTCCTCCCCCCTCCACTAGACCACCACCACCACCACAGGAGGGTGGGGGTGGCGGAAGAGTGGAGTGTGATGCCCCAACGACCGGATGGAAGCGTAAAGTGCACTCCATCAGTGGCAAGTGAAGAGGGTGATCGCCATTCCAACCAACGCGCACGGTGTCAGAGGAGCTAGGCATGTGGGCAGACAGAACTGGAAATGGGAAGGCGGTGGAAGCAAGGGAACTTCTGGTGGGAATCCCCCCCCCCTCCACTCGACCGGCGCCACCACAGGGCAGAACTAGAAAAGTGGGGTGCGATGCCCTCGCCGCCGGAAGCGCTAGGTGTAGGCCACCATTGGCAAGTGAAGAGGGCGATCACAACCCCGAGCAGAATGCACTGTGAGAGGAGCCAAGCTCATAGGCATAGGCGTAACCAGAAACGAGGAGGGGGCCCCACTCGACTGCTACCTCCACAGGAGCGGAACTGGAAGAGTGGAGTGCGATGTCCTTGCCACTGGAAGGAAGCACGAGGCGCGTTCCAACTGTGGCAAGTGAAGAGGGTGATCGCAACGTGGACCGAAACGCACCTTGTCAGACAAGCCAGGCTCATGGGCATGGGCAGGACCAGGGTTGCCGGTGTGACTCACACCTGTCAGTGGAACTTCCGGTGGGTAGCCAGAGGGCGGAGGCACGTCTACCTGGCAAGAACACAGGCGGCTTCTTGCTTTGCTAGGAAACAGAGAAATGTGCTCCAACGCCTCCTCCATCACAGCTGACAGTCCCTCCAGGGAGTGGCTTACATCCAGTTCCTCCCCCACAGCCTTTCTGAGAGCAGTGGAAGTGGGATTGTCGGACCGCGGAAGCACCCGAGCTGAGAGGGATGGTGATTGAGACAGCACAGCAACTGGCGAGTCAGACACCTTGCTGGGGGGGGGGGAGGGGGCATGCGCAAGCAACTCCATTCCCATCAGCACGAGACCATAGGGACGTCCAACCAGAGGAACCAGTGGCCGTCCCTTCCCAGTGGGTCCCACTATAGTAGCCACCGCGCTACTCTTCCCACCATGGTGGGTGGACACCAGAGCTGGAGAAGCCAAAGGACCGCCGGAATGTCCGTAAAGCTGATGCCAAAGACACTGGGCCGAAGAGGCCAGGAAGTGGAACCGGCATCAAGACAGTGGCAGTGGCAGGCAAGGTGCATGGCAGCGATGCACCAATGTTGGCGGAAGTGACCATGGGAACAGGTGAACGACGACCACCAGACCGACCTTTGTCCGAATGATCCCCGCGGATACTCCCGTCCAAACCGGAACCAGGGAGCGACTCACGCAGCATGGCTTAGAGAAAAAGGCAAAACACCTAGCACAGGGGAGTGATGTAAGCACTGAGTCACGGACCCGCAAACAACAAAGCAAAGCGTGAGTACAGGGAAAAAACACCCAGGTAACAACTCAGTGACGTGTAAACCCCCCTGACATACTAGCCGGCTAAGACGAAAGTGTACCACAGTAAGTCAAAACTGTCAAATGAAACAGTACACATAAAGACAGGAACAAGGAGAGAACACAAAAGCTCACTTTGCTTGAACCGTTGACCCAGCACAGTGAGGAAGAAGCAAGGGCCCTCCAAGGCTAAGCCACGCTGGGTGTAGGCAGGGGGAAGTGTGGACAGCAGGTGCAAACACGACCGGCCAGCACAGCAGTGCTTGAGAAAGCCAGGGTGACCTAGCTAATGAGCTGTGTGCACAGGTGGCGCATGGTGTGCACATGCACAGAGGGGCCTTAGCAGGGTTACCTTGGTGGGTATATTTTTTTTGGAAAGTGCGTTTAGGGATCGCTAATTGAGAATTTAGCACTTTGGTCATGGTACAGTATTGTGACAAGAAAACTATCTTTAATTCTTCCTTTGTTCTGAATTGAAAGCCACAGGACTTGAGTGCACAAAAAAGGTCTACTTAGATCGTAATTACATTTAATGTGCATAATAATAGTTGATTAAAAAATTCCATGCACAATACAGTGATACTTGGTACCAGCATGCATGCATGTGGACATGCACACACAGATGTTTATGCACATCACTAAACAGTGTGAAATGGTGTAAAATAGCTTAACAATTGAGCATGGGTAAAATTGAGAAGAAATGGAAGAAAATGAGATCAAGAGAGAGTGGTGAAGAAGTGAGCTTATGCAGAAAGATATTCACAGAAGTGTGACTTCATAGCAGTGCTGCATGTAAATGGAAAGTACATATTCCCCTGAAGACTTACAGATGACATACTTTGTTAAGGTGAAGTGTGCACAAAACATTTAAGATGTTCCACCGTACCATCCCACATATGAACTACATGTAATGAAGCCCTTAATGGTATTCATCCTTAATACTTGTGAGTATTCAAGTCATCAAAGGTTGCCAACACATGCACACACATATGCATGCACTCATCCCCACCCCCACTGCTCCATAAAGTTTTTCTTTTTGGTCCACCTGAGACAAACACAAAAATCTTATGCATTGAATCTTCTCATTTTAATGACTCAATAGTTAAAATTACATTGAACAGATAATGTCTACAGATTCGCAAATGTGTATCAAATCTTCATGACAGCACTGGAATGACCAGGTGATGGGTTGAATAAACTCCACCTGAGAAATGCTGGTTACACAACAATGAACAACAATATATAACATGATTGATGATCTAACCTAAATTGCTACAGATGCACAATAAATAATATGAAGCAGAAGATTAAAGTTCTTGTGCATGCACCATCATTTTCCTTTGGTATATAAAGGTGCTTCCAACTTTTGTTCAGATAGTGCTGTTAAGATAAGCATTTTTAGTACCTGCTCCAACCCCTATTTTCCAGAATTCTGGGATCCCACATCATGGGTTTTATGCCATTTTTTGAGAACACAAGCACTCAGTGCATCATCTTCAGACATTCTTTGTGGGGAAGACAAACTTAAGTGCAAGTCTTCAAATGTGTCTTTCAAACGGAAAATGGATTCTCCATTATACCTTCTAGTCACTTTCTGTCCAGGTAACATGGGATCTGAAAATATTGTAAGAATGTCTCTTTATAAAACATGGATTCTCAGTGACCTTTAAGACTGTTTGCCTAGGTAGCTGAGACCTCAAAACTGTTTTGCATAGACTCAAGAGATCTCAAAATGTGGCCTCCATATTCAGAGCCAAGAACGTGTACAAGACTGACAAGTAAGCTGCAAACTGTAGCAAAAGTTCCTGTTCATCCAGAAACATGGAAGTAAGACCGACAGATGAGATGCGCTCAAAAGAGGAAAGGTTCTCTTTAACAAAGATCTAAGGCTGATCTTAATTGGTTGATTTTTTTTTCAGGGATGAGCTTTGGCCATCTCAGCCTTGCCTTGTGCCATCTGTCCATCTGCCTTGTGGCATAGAATTTTAGGCTGAAGGGTAGTGGCTACAGATCACTGAATTTAGCTTAGTAATCTCTTGCTACAACCAGTCAAGAGCAAGGATCAGCAAAGAACATGAAGGATTCCACAACACATCTCTTGGACTAGAAAAGTTCACCCACTCTGTTTCCAGTTTTGAATAGCCATATAACATGAAGCAAATGGAAAACATGCCGTTGCCATGTCCAAAAAATGAAGTCCTATTGGCAGGTGGACACATTATGGAAAACAGTGCTGACAGTGCCAGGGCACCCAATATTTCAAACTTAAGTGCTCATTACTCTTAGCAAATAAAGCCTCCCTGTAAACACTTCCATAAAGCCACATTTATGCCTTACAAATTAGGGCACAGATGCCATGTCATGTCATTCATGGCAATATCTGCATCATTAGGAAGTCATCTCTAACCTCTTTCAATCGGTGGGTCATTTGGGGAGGTAATAATACTGCATATAGATGGTTTTCAAAGACCATACAAAGTATGCTGAATTTCTCTACACTTGTGACTCCACATGCTGTGACAAAGCTGCAGCACACAACCTGTTAATCTCTAGCATCATCTGCCTGCTTCATCATTAATGCTTTTCCTCAAGTACAAAAAAACCTCCATAAATAAACACAGCAAGAGGGAAAAAAGAAGCTTCAGTTATTGCTGAGACAAAGGCAAACCCTCAAGCTATTTTGGTGTGACCAGCTCAGTAGGTGTTCTAATTTTAAAGAAAATCGTCACCCAGTTTTTGTTGTGGCAGAAAATTTACATTTTTAAATCAGAGTGTTTTAAAATAAGACAGAAAGAGACAAGATTAATGAATGCCCAAGAAGTCCTGCACTCGGCCCCAAGAGGCATTGCTCTTGACAGTAGAGGCTGTGCAACAAGCCCTATCATCCAACACAGCCCATTTTTTAAAACACATGCTTGGTATGGACAAGTATGTCTGCTGATCAGCAAATCCAACCTGCAGTCAGGGCTTGTACTTCACCATCTGTTCTCAAAATGAAGGCAGGTTGGCCACAAAGCCATGTAAACTCAAGTCATTCATTATAGCTTTCGTCCAGTGTCTGGTATATTGTCCACCACTCCTTCAAAATCTTCTTCACTGATTCTCGTTCCCTCTTTAGATTGGGTTTCTTCTTCTGCCGAGCCAGCGTCAGCTTCCGATATTCTTCATGCAGCTACCAACAAAATGCCAAACAAATCTGAAATAAGCAATTAAACTGGTGTGTATTTCAGATCACATCACTCCCATTGGCAAACTAGATGGAGAGAGTTTTTAATGAAAGCGATAGTCTTTTCACGAAAAATGTGCTTGATGCAGAGAAATATCGGATGCACTGGACTAAAATGTTGCTAGTAGCCTATTCTAGCAACAGTTTGACAATGCATACACTTGGATGGGTTTAACACACTAGACATCCCAATGCGCATCTCGATACCTTTTGCATGTTGAGCTATAAATCGGGTTTTGCATCTTTAAAGCCATGACAGTTCCAAATCTTGCATGGTTTACAAGAAATGGGGGCTCCCTAAAGGTTAAGAGGTCATATTTCAAACTCCCCAACTGCATTCAGCATCAGTTTAAAGATGTAGATGAACAAACAGCTCCTATCCTGCTTCCATATTTTTCTAAACACTGTGTAATGTTACAACTGGCAACAGCATCTAAACCAAAGCTGCAAACCTTGGCATCGCATTCGTCAAACTTCTTCCACAGTTGTTGGCGAGCCTGCTGCTCCTTGGCTTTCTTCAGCAGATCTTTCAGATGCTTCACCTTCCACTGCAGCAGGGGCCGTAGCTCTGCCTGGGCATGCTTCAACTCCTGTAGAATCTCATCACTTGGGTCATCTTCTGCCTCCTCTTCTGTCTCTAGAATGCCTGCATACACCAGGACAATAATCACTTTACAAGGACGACAGTCACACTAACACACTTCTCATATCTGCACACACATTACTAAGCCACTTTTTTTTTAAACATCTGTGACTACATTTGTACATCAGATGCTGTCACATGTCACTCCTAGGTTGTCACCTGTCACTCCTAGGTAAGCCCGTTCCCCTTCCCTTTCAGCAATCAAATCACCACTGTCCAACCAGTCAGCTCTTCATTCTAATCAGCTCTGGATCCCTGGCTGTGTCCTCAACATACCTTGCTCTTCTAGCTCCTGCTGTATGCGACGTTCCAGTGTAGCAGGGTTGCCAATGTTCAGCTGCTTGGCAAGCATGCGTGGTGAGATAGCAGGTGCTTCGTCAGCATTCTCTGCAACAGGACAGCTTGACTCTCTGATTATACACATACATGTACTGTTAATTCCCTGGCCTCTCTCCTCTGGCTTGGTTCCTACTAACTTTGGGTTAACTCTGTGCAATGTGTCAAAGGTACAGGAGACAGCAGATTCAAGACAGCGACTACTCTAGGCTTCAAATAAAAAAGAACTAGAAATAAACACATGAAACACAACATGCAGAAAAGTAAAGTTAAAGCTCTTAACATGTTAACAATGAAATTTTGGTTTGCTTTTACTTATTTAACCAAAAGAAACAAAGGCCTTAAAAATTTAAATACCACAGTTCAAGTTCCTGAACTCCACCTCACCCTTGGTGTACACTTATCATAACATCAATATCACTAATCTCCCATGTCAGCACAGGCATCACCCATTGCTACTACTCATGTCAGGGCAGCCATGACATCACACACTGACATCACATCATTCAGACATGACATCACATCATTCAGACATGACATCACACACTGACATCACATCATTCAGACATGACATCATCCACTGACATCATATCATTCAGACATGGCTTCATCCACTGACATCACATCATTCAGACATGACATCATCCACTGACATCACATCATTCACTGACATCACATCATTCACTGGCATCACATCATTCAGACATGACATCATCCACTGACATCACATCATTCAGACATGACATCATCCACTGACATCACATCATTCAGACACGACATCATCCACTAGTACCACTCACCTGCCATGTTTTTCAAGACACCATTGGTCTTGCTCATATTATGTCAACACCATCTCTACCACTCACCTGCCATGTCAGTCATGACGTCATCCATTGGTGTCATTAAGTTCTCCTCCAGCAACGCTGACACCAGTCGTTGAGTCAGGGGCCCAAAAGGCGATTCTTCCATGCTGAAATGCAGATTCATTGTATGTTTTTCTACCAGTATAGGATTGCTACAGATATAGCTGTAGAACTGCTTAAAAAGTGTTTCAGACATCATCCATACCCTTTACTAACTTCTCACCCCTCTCCTCTTGTAGTCTTCTGATTGCACATGGGCAAAAGGCAAGACCATGGGTAGTGCACTAAAGTTTGAAGCACTATTTAATCAGATCAGTGACTGTACTTACATACACATTACAACCCCATGGCTGTGTATTAAAGTATGAAACACCATCCAATCAGACACTGACTGGACTTCTATTCACATACACACACATTACAACGCCATGGCTAGCATAAGAATTCATGAAACATTTAACCAGACAAATAGAGTACATTTTCACACACATAAACTCTCCATGGCATAGTATCCCAAGTACAATAATGCATGGAGCATTTAATCAGATCACTGACCATATGCTACAAGCCAGTTATACAGAGCTTGGAATTGCTCAAGACAAAAAAATACGCAGGAACCAAACCGAACACCTACCCGCACAATGCCTAGTGATCTCGGCTAAAAAAATACATACATTATAATAATAATAAATTATATTTGCAATGTGGTCATTGGATTTTATTACCCCTTTCTTTCGTATGGTGTGCTAAATAGATTTGTGCTGCCCCTTTTTAAAAAGTGAGGAGTTCAATAAAAAATACAATCTGGAAATGTGCTCTTTTTATATATTTTTTGTTTACCTAGACTAAAAGAAAAATAATATTTAAAAACTACCAGTAGTTATCCACAAAAAAATCAAGTGACAGGAAAGGAGAAAGAGTACCAAAAAATAACACTAAAATAAAATGATAATTTCCAAATTGTGCAAATCTGTTCCCACTAAACCATATAAGGAAACTTTGTCTCGTCTGAATGCTTTAACTCATATCAAATTCATGTTATCAAGTGAAGACTTCCTGTCAGCAGGAAACCCCCACATTTTAACAGCTTTTCTGTTTGAGAAAAATATTTTTACTCCGATTAAGCAAAATTACATGATTTTTTTCCCATAATTTCAAAACCACTAACTTGCAAAATTAAAAACGCTATACTAGTCTGGTTCCGTTTTCTGATGTGAACAGATAACAGCTCAACGCCGACATGTTTGTCAAGCCAATTCCAGAGCCAGTTTATTGGTCTTGCATCTGAAGACTGACCTACATTTTGTGCAATAATCTCACTAAACTTCATCAGCTGATTTGTTAGGATTCCAAAATGACAGCTATAAAAAGACAGCAACATTAATCTGATGCGAACCAAGTCGAGCGCATTCAAGGGAAGTAACTATGATGCTTTTGTGTCATTCATCTACTGTACCATCAATTGGTGATTCACAATTCACAAAGATTCACAATGTCTGATAAACTTTTGTCCGGACCAAACTCATGAGTGATCAACTTAGAAATGGGTGCACGAAGGAGAAATGCATTTTCAGAAGGTTGTGCATGATCTTCAGATTTTTGTAAGTGAACACAAACAAGTATGCTTCTCGGTTACCTAGATTCACGCAAATGCCGTTTGTTGCCATCTGTGTCAATTTCCAAGGTTTTGGTAAAGTCGTGTGCGTTTTCTTTCCGAAATTTCTGCAGTAACTTAATTTTTCTTGAAAGATAGCAACTCTAACTGCCGAAAGATGCTAGTATAAGCTGGCAATTGTGAGAGTTCCCCAGACCGTAAACTCCCACCCTTGACAAATTTTTATGTATTTGGAATGGTTTGAGAGATTCGAAATCCCGATATATTCAGCCGTGAACCAGCCATGAATTTCAGCCCTGAACTATGGATTTAAAATTTTTTTTTTTATTTCATCCCAAATGAGAGAATATTTGTCCCTCGTGTGATGTGCTATGTTGACTCTCTCCAACATTTCTCACTAAGTCTGTGTTCGCCTTTTAAACTGACGTGAGCGACAATATTCAAACCAAAAGCTGCCAACTATGCCATTTGATGACCGAAGGTTTGTGAATAGGCTTTTGTGAACCGTTCAGGAAATAAATCGGCGGCAGAAAAATAGTTACATACATTTTTTTTTTAACAAATCAGTGAGCAGGTTTGAATGTCGGTGACAGAAAGTGACTTTATTGGCCAGCTGATAAATCGGCAGCAAATCCAAGCTCCAGTTATGGCAGCACAAAAATCATGTAAACCTGGTGTACATATGCCACACACCTGCTCTCTGCTTTCTTAAGCAACGCAGAGGCTTCGCTTGGTCCGTTACTGCTCTGGTTGGAGTGATTTGAAATCCGCTTTTTGTCATTCACCTTGGCGCCTGAAACAGGAATTGAGCAGTAACCATGTTTCCTTCCAAACTATAAAGCAAAGAATCTGAGGGTGGAAGAAAGAAGACTTTTTCCTTTTCATTACAACATAAACAAATTCAGAAACAGCATCCCATTATTACATGTTTGCCAGATACAGCAAGTCTATTGACTACAGGGAGAGGATTTAACAAGAAGAGTCTTTTTATGTGTCACATAAGTCTCTGAAACCATGTGGACTGGTTATTTATTGTTTAAAACCATGTCAGTAACAAAGGCTCTTTCATGGCGGGAGAAGGAGGGAAGAGACCAGGCGATAGGGGAAGAAATGAGCACCTGAAGAAAACCTCCCGACAACCAGCCCTGCAAACAGATGCCACATGCACAGAAAATACATGTGCCAGACAAGGCATCTGAATCAATGACCCTCTCCATCTGTGGCAAGCACAAATTACTGGCATTCTACTGGCCAGCCCTGAAAGCAGGTGGAGTCTAGCTTGTAACCCTGACAGATTCACCAGCTACTGCAGGCTTTCAGCATTTTCAAGGCAGCATGTTGACGCAGCAAAAATGTATTACTCATAGCATGAAACAAGAGAACAAAGCCCCTGCAGAAAACTGACCTTCTGCCATTTCCTCCAGAAGATCCTCTTCAGCCCATACGTCACGGTAATGTCGACCCAAAGGTGGTATTTTAAAGAATGCAGCATCCTCGTCATCGTGTTTGCGCAACTGCTCCTCAAGAAAGCGTATGTCATCGTCAGTGATTGGTCTGCAGTAAGCCTCCATGGCCTGCCAAAAGCGGTCTACACATTCATTCTTCACTACTCGTGGAAGCTCTGTAGATGAACTGCCTGCCTCCCCCTCCACACCTTTGGTCTGCAGAAATGAGGAAATTTGTTGACTAGTCCTATATCGGTAACGTAGGCCATCTCACTGCAGGCATAGGGGAGGGAAGCATGGCAAAAGCAGAAGAAAATGGAGGAGAAAAGGACTGGCAGAGAGCCACAACCTCTAACAGACTTTGGTGAGATGCGTGCACTGCAGCTACACTACTTGCATCTCCTTGTTCATCTTAAGTACGAACTACTCTTTTGGTTGGGATACCATGTCTGTGGTTGCTGTGTTAGTCTGCCAATTACCTTAAACACGCACTCCTGGCAAACGTTTGTCACAATACTGGATTCTTAAGGAATGACACAAAACTTTATACATTATTTTCAACTTACATTTATTTCAATGGACTGCTACACTGATTTGATGCCTTAGTTAAAGTTTGAAGCCAAAAATGGGCACTAATAATCAATGTGATATAATTTTTTTAATTAAAATTAAACTACAAAAAAATTTAAATGGGTTCTGTTTGCATCGAGTGTTTAAAAATATCACAATCCTACACCAACTGGGGTATCACTTAAAGAAAATGTAAAAATTGGGGTCTGACATCCTGCACCATGACCAAAGATTTTACTAGAGTCTGCAGAAGGTTCAGAGGCCGAGGCTGAGGTTGAGGTACGTGGTGGTGGCGGTCGATGGGTGGCAAAAACAACAGTGTATGGCATTGGTGTGCATGAGACTAGTACTTGATCCATGCATGAACCCATTTTTCTAGGCTTAGTGTAATCACAATATCTGGAGACAGTTTTCACAAAGTACTCAAAATGTTTTAAATTTAATAAATGTCTGCGACAAGACTTTCGTTTTGATCTTCTACCCTTAGTTTTGACAACCGCTGACGTTTGTTCTCACCATGCTTCTAATTTAAATTATATGTTTTGCATCCAAAATGGAGTTACAGTAATCTTTCCTGCAATAATCTCATGAAACTTTGCCAGCTAATTTGTTAGTATTCCAAAATGACAGCTATAAAACTGACATAAACAGAACTTTGAGAAAAAAACCAATGCTAGCACATTCAAGGGAAGTAACTATGATGCTTTTGTCTTATCTCCCGTAACAATTGGTGATTGAACCAAAAGGTCTACTATCTCTGAATAAAAATTTGGCCTGACCACACGTGTCATCGACTTAGAAATGTGTGTATAATGAAGACAAAATTTATGCATGATCCTCACATTTTTGGTACATGAAAACATACAACTGTACTTATCGGGAACCAAGATTTCCATTGCTGTTTGTTGCCATCGGTATTGACTTTTAAGGCTTTGGTAAAGTTTTGTCTGTTTTCTTTCAGAAATATCCACATTTTTTTTTCTTTAAATATAATGATTATTACTAACTGCTGATAGATCCCAGTATAAGCTCACATGTGTAAGCGCTATTCCCACGATGTAAATCACTCTCAAGAAGGTCAATTTCCACCCTTGAGAACTTTTCAGAATTCCCACACCAACCACAACCAGCAAGGAATAAGTTCATACCTCCAATGCAGACGAGAGGAAACCAAATGTATTGAAAACTTAGATCACAAATCACACCAAATCGCGGATTAGCGGTCCAATGAAATCGTGCTTTGAAAAATTGCTGCTCCTCAAATTTTCAAAACCCGACAGTGCCAGGCCCAGCCATTTCCAAAAACCGGAATTCTGGCCCCAAACCAGTCCAGCAGCACCCACACAGATATTAACAGTTAACCCAAAAGCACAGTAATGTGTGGCAGCGTGCCTCGAATGAGACAGAAACATTTCATTAAATACTTACACACAGACAAGCAATTTAATTCTGTTTTACTAGATTGGTTGGCTAGCAATTAGGCATGCCCATCAAAATCCATCTTCAGTAAAAAGCTATCTCACAGTAGTTTTAAAACCCAAACAAGGATGTGCACAGCACAGCAGCACAAGCACACAGGGACGTGTGCACTTACCTGAGCAGGCTTGCTCTTACTGCGCGGTGCAGGGGAAGCGACACTACCTGAGGGCTGTGTGGCCTTACTGGTGCCACTGATGTCCTTGAACTTTTTGCTAGGTCGTTCCTCTGGCAAGGCACCCTTTCCTCGTTTTCCTGCTACAGGTTCAGGCTGCTGAATAAAAGGAATTCCGATCTTCACAAGCTGAATAACAATGTACAATTCAAATACTTTAATTATTATACTTCCATAGCATAAATAAATAAAATATATAAAAATTATCATGTGAAAAGTGATATATAGAACACTTAAACATATACACTATGTTTAAAAGATGGCAGTCATGAACATCTGAACATCAACAAACTATGTGAACAGTACATCTTGCAATCCGCTGCCTGCTAAGGGGTCGGGGTGGGGGGGATGCTCTTCTGGAAAAAAATGCTATCCCCCCATAGGTCCAAAACAGCAATTTTTTAGCTTTCCCAGTGCTATTTTTCTAACAAATTTCACTTTACATTAATTCAGAATACCACAAACAATACTCACCATGAATAAATAAGCACCAAACACAAAAAAGCAAAGTCTTTCCTGCAAAAATGCTGATCACTACAAGATGCTTGTTAATCAGACCATCACAGATAATCCCCTCCCCCCATCACTCCAAATTATCTCTTTCCTCATCAGTTCGAAATATATATCAGTCAGAATATGTACGTGTGTCTGATCAGTACTTAAAAGTATCACAAGCATCCATGTCTAATTTCTAGCCGAAATCCACTCCCATCTCCACTTGTTGGCACATCCACTATCATCAAAACAATCACCACGATTGACAATAGGTGCAACAGATGTCATTGTGAAGCACTCATGCCAGAAGCTGTGTTCATTCACAATGTGCTGCCAGCAGGCATGCAGTTGACCAGTATAGTAAATTGTTACCTTGTTGTGTTCAATAACAGTGTTTCATGAAATGCACTGCTTCGGTCCACATTACACTACCTAGAACGGGCAGAGATTGCATACAAATGAAGCCTGCTGGGTTTCAAATGTGTAACAGCATTGCAGTTGGTTACAATTGCAGTCGTGGCAATGGCTCTGTCATCCTTCCACTCCGAACACAGCAACAAGGCGTTTTCGCTTCTACACAAACCCAAACCAGTAACAGAGGCCCCTCATAATATGAAACTATTTCATTACTTACTACTTTGCCCACTGTCAGTGGCTTTTTATCTTTCTTGTCCTGCCAGTTCACCAGGACTTGAATCTCTGATTCCAGAAGCTTTAGACGCCTCCCAACTGAGGCAAGAAGGCGCTCAAGATCACCTTGCAAGGTATCAAGTTCTTCCATGCCAAGGTTGTCATCTTGGGTGCGGCCCAGCACTGGAGGTTTATATAGCAAACTTTCAGTTAAATTTGTCAGCAACCATAATTAATAAAATATTTTGAATTTTCAAGAACTGGAAAAATCACCTCTGAGCCATCTGAATATTGTATAGGGGTTGGAGGCCAGAACTACAAACTGCATTTTCTGACTGTCAGTGTTCTAAGTAATACTCCTTACCCTGCTTAGGGTTAAGCTCTGAAGAGTTACTTGTCTTATAGTAAAAAAAGTAAAAGGTCAAGATGGCTGACAACCAAAAGAGCTTAAGTTTCTCTGACCAGACCAACTGATACCTGTTTTCAGTGTCCATTCGTGATGTAGTGACCATCATGGGAAACAGTTTTCACAAGAATAACAACACTAACATTACTAAGCAGCCCTACCAATACTAACACATCTTTCCTTCTCTTAAGTCTGCTTTATTTCCATCGACATGTACATCATTTAATTTTAGATCGATTTTCTTTAGGAGATTAAAAAGCAACCAATAGCCATTGTCTGCCACCAAGCTCTGCTATTCACCAATACTGACTAGGGGCTTTGACAGTGAACAATCATAGAGAAGTCTCGATTCCAACAGTATGGCAGCCTGCAGATAACAAAGGGCAGTGGGCTGTACTTAGCATCAGGGCAGGAAAATGCATCAGACCAGCTGTAGAACTCTATCCCTCTAACTGCTGGTGTCCAGTGTTTACTTTGGCAAGAAAATGGGAATGGGAATATGAAGAGCGAAAGAGATCAGATGGGAACATTCTAGCAATCATTGGCTGCACACTGTCATACACTTTAACAAAAGATATCAATGGCTCTCTAGCTCTGCAGAAAGATTATCTAATTACGCTGAGATTCTCTGAATATTAATAAAAGAGAGAAGAAGCAGTCCATAAAGGTAAAAACCCTGTGTAAATTTGTGGCACTCCTTGGTGTGGTCGATGGGTGTCAAGTCAGGAAACTGCAGTGGACAGTCTTTGCTGTCTTGCTGTGGAGTCTTTCCTTTGCCCTTCATTCTCCTTCCTCCCAGTGAAGATTTCTAACTGCTGAAATTAACATTTTAATGCTTCTTATTAAAATAATTTTAAACTGATGTTTTTTTTACTTAATAATATGGACAAGAACAGGTTTGCATGTGCATGCACATGTGCTTATATGTGTGCAACTAATCCATTGCTGGTAGAGCCATATACCTTTTACTGAAGGTGTATATTTGAAAAGCTAGATGGCAGAATGATACAGTGCTTTGTACTGACAAATATTGAAATAAATATGAAACGAATAATCAGCAAGGAAATAAAAACTGTTCATTTTTATTCTTATATCCATTGTTCCATATCTTACCAAAGAACGTTGTGTTATTATCGCTACTCTAAGAAACATGATATTAATGCGCCCTAATGTAATAAAAGCGTCGTTTTACAACTGTAGCCTGTGTGATGTAGTCTGCTACGGTACCAGTCTCTCAGTGCTCAAAAAGCTTGTGCCAAGTTGAAGTTGTGGGTACGGAAAAGACTGAGGTTACCGACTTTTAAATCACAGTAAAATAGCGGAAGATTTTAAAGCTGAAAGGTTTTTACCTTTTTTTTTCAAAAGACTTCTGTTTGGTGGCACCTTGGACCGGATTATAGACAAAAGCAAAGAACAATACACTTGAATAGGTGCATGGTCAACACTCCCTAGTCGACCCAACTTGTTTTATAACGTGACCAATCATCATTGTCAATGTGAAACCGTTCCGACAGGTAACCAATTAATTTTACTCTAATATCAGGCAAACGTCTTAACTTCCGGTTATGGCGGTCGACAGCGGCCTAGTTAGACTAGCGATTTATTCAAGACTTGCTGTAATCCTTTTGCAGGTTAAGCTTTTAAATTACATTAACTCGTAATAATGGGGAGGGGGGCTACCACACTGCAGTCAATTTCAGTATTGATTATAAACTGATTCATAAGCAGCATAAGGTTGTACTGAGATCATGATGTTAGCTTGCTTTGAAGCAGACGACAGTTTATATTGACAATGGAATCGGGGATTGTCAAATGAGATTGACACACATATGGTTATTGTAAGCCCCTCTTTTTTGAAGAAAAAAGTTGTTAGGCCTTTACAGATCAAACAAATACAAATGATTGAAAAAGCTTTTTTTAAAGCGATCGAAGAGTCGCATTATTATGATTTTAATTCTCACGCAGCAGTCAAGTGTTTTATGTGCATTTTCTTTTTCAGTTTGTTGGTAACGCCTTGATTCCAGACCATGAAGCTGGTGTGTTCAACCCTCCAGTGGCAGCAGCCGATAAGTTCACCATTTTTGACAGGCTTATATTTTTCGTTTTCGGAGGATTCCGTCGATGGGACGCTGTGTATTACTTACACATTGCTGGGCATGGCTATACGTACGAAAACTGTGCAGCGTTTTTCCCTCTCTACCCAATGATCATTTCCGCAGCAAAGTTACTACCGCTACCAGATAGCCTTGTGTCCCAAGCATCTGTGCTGCTGCTGTTTGCTGTGGTGTTGAATCTGGTGATCTTTGCAGCCACAGCAGTGACGCTATTTCACCTGGGGAACTCGTTATTGAGAGATAAAGAGGTGGCGTTGTTTGCTGCTGAACTGTTCTGTATCAATCCTGCCAGTATTTTTATGACAGCTCCATACACAGAGACACTTTTTGCCTTCTTGTCTTTTTGTGGGATGCTTTGCATCAGCAAGAATCAGTTGTACAGTGCACTGTGCTTCTTTAGTGCTTCAGCTCTAACAAGATCAAATGGCCTTGTTTCAATTGGGTTCATCCTGTATTACCTCCTAAAGTATGTGACTGCAACGTGTGAAACTGTGAAGGGGAAATCTGACCTAAGAGAACTACTGAGGCCAGCAACTGACTTTATCATAAGGGCAGGTTTTCTATCTGGGTTAGTAATAGCTCCATTTGCTTCGTTTCAGTATTATATCTATGGCTTGTTCTGTCATCCTGAGAAACAACATGAAGACATAGTCCCTGAAATAGCTGAGTATGGGAGGTTACAGGGATACAAACTGGTTGGAGACAGCCCACCATCTTCCTGGTGTTACGCCTGGCTTCCCTTCTCATATTCTTATATACAGAAGCAGCACTGGGGGGTTGGCTTCTTGTCCTATTTCCACATGAAGCAGATCCCCAACTTTGTTCTCGCTACTCCAGTGGCCATTATTAGCTTCTGGTCCTGCTGGGACTACTACCAAAAGCAGCCAAGACTGTGCCAGACCCTGGGTTTGAAGAAAGTGGCAGGAAATGGTCAGATCAGAGGATGGGCACACCCAGAAGTTTTTGTCTACATCCCACATCTTATGTTTCTCACAGTGTTTGGCTGTCTTTTCATGCATATTCAGGTGGGTCAGCATTTACTGATCAGATTTATTCCCTGTACTTAGTGCCTGAAGTGACTAAACCTCCAAATATTTGGATGAATTTGTCAAGACCCCTTGTGCAGTTAGCGCATCTTTTCCCGTAGCTATATATTCATACAGTCCACCCTTAAGGTTAATTTACTGTGTAAACCAACCAACATAAACAGCAAGT
This sequence comes from Lanistes nyassanus, assembly GCA_004794575.1. Taxonomy (NCBI): domain Eukaryota; kingdom Metazoa; phylum Mollusca; class Gastropoda; order Architaenioglossa; family Ampullariidae; genus Lanistes; species Lanistes nyassanus. The sequence continues at coordinate 63,029 of SMGT01001155.1, read as the reverse complement.
GTACTAAATTAAAAACTCCTATGATCTTTTGCACCAGGTGCTGACACGACTGCTGTTTTCTGCATCTCCTGTCCTGTACTGGTTCACGGCAGACCGCATTCTTAATCAAAGCCAGGATCGTGTTTCGGTTCGGCTATGCAGGAAACATAAGGATGCTTCACACTGGTGTATACTTAAAAATTTTCAAACAAAGTTCAGCATTTGCACAAAGTTGACATTGAGCTATTACATCATTTATTTTGTAGTTGGTACACTGGCTTTCTCAAATTTCCTCCCATGGACATGAAACTTAATTTATACAGGAACACCAAGCCCAGTGAAGACAAGATAAAACTTTATTTCTTTACAATTTTATCTACTGCTTTTTTGTACAGATGTAACACCACGTCTTAATATTGTTCAGTTGCAAAATGGTAAACATGTACTGCAGCCCAACCTTGTGTTTGTTGAGAGCTCAAATTAGAAAACACCTTCTACAACCTGGTGAACACTTTCTGTGGAATATGTACATGAAGTGGCAAAGTCTCACAAGATCTGATGACAATTATCAAGTACAAAACCTTTCAGGCACCCAAAGCAAAGCACACTTCACAATGGTGTTAGACATCCTTAAAAATAGTTGCTATTCATGCTTAGCCATGTCATCCACATATTATACCTTTCAAAATGGTACAATCCTTCAGGTACTCTTCATCATGATTAGCAAATAACATGGCATAATTGCATATGAATGCAGTACAAATAAACAATTGCCCACTGGAGATTATTTCTGTTCTGGCCAGTCAGCCACCTTGCAAACCCTCAGTCAAAAATTGCACTGACTACTCTTGAACCCTTTCTCAACTCAAAAATACCCAATACCCTAAAATATCCCCAGCCTCTGCTTTTACCAGGTTCAGTAACATCCACAACTGTTGAACAAGCTGCCAAACATACACGGCAGCTGGGATTCTTGGAAGTGCCACATAACTACTCGGCAAACTGAAGCACTATGGTGCACAATTCACCCAAGTAACTTGACCACCTCTATCATCAGTTGCAAGCTGTCTACTGTTAATACCAGCAGCAATATCTCAGGTGGAAGCAGGCAATTTAAACAAGCATTTTGTGCAGGGAAACAGGTGTATTCAGAGCTTAGCATATGAAGCTAAACCAGACACCTGATTGAAACTAATGTCGTATGTGAGCAATTCACAGGACAAGGACACTATGTAGTAAGATAGAGGGAAATGACCACAAACACAACTGACAGCTGTCTTTGTGCTACAGGTTTGCCTTAAAGTGACAATATTCCCAACGTGCTTGAACTTGCTGCACAGCAGCCAAGTAGCAGCAGCAAGGCAGTCATGTGGGAGACCGATCATACAGCAGAATCTGTACAACTCCTTAGCATTTTTAGTTCATATCTCCCTATAGGGAATTCTCCATCCTACTCCACCGTAACACAAGTTAGAACTCTGCATCACATACAGCTAAAACACGGTGATCTCACAAAATGTCATTATCTACAACTTGTCCTTAGTAGAATGATGTGCAAAACACTCATGAGACACAGGCAAGTTGTTCCACAGTGCTGACATCAACCATCAGACGCCAAGAGGCATCGAAGCCAGCCTGTGTATTAAGAAGCTGCTGACTTGGCACGCCCTGAACCAGACTTGGAGGTAAGGAGTCGTTCAACCATGGTGCGGGCATACCGAAGACGACTGCCCAGATCCTTTGTGCAGCCAAACTGCTCCACAAGGTTCAGACGGAATGTGCGGAAGTCACGCTTCTCATCGATGTAAGTGACAGCGGCCATGAGAGGACATAAGATGATCTTTGTGTGGTCTTGAAAGAAGTTGATCTGGAACCAGGGTGCAAAATAAAAAACCTTTTACCAAACCAACCTTAAAATGCTATGAAGTTTGTTCTCCCCCTCACACCCCATCCACCATCTTATTTTATGATCTTTTACAAGAATGTTTCTGATCCTTTAACAAGTGTTATGCCCCCCCCCCCCCCAAAAAAAAAAACGTGGGAGAATGGGTGGGCTTACCTGCAAAGTACCATTGCTGAGATGCAGAACAATAGCACTGCGTGTGCGAAACCATGTACGCAAGAAAGGTAGTCGAGAGATCTCATCAGATTCTCTTGGTGTCATATTTGCACCTGCCTGTAGAGCAAAATGGGATTTCATTAAAACCCAATATAAGTGACAGATCATCTGACTTATCCATCTTTTCCCAATTATCCAACAAAAGTTATTCTGTTTAGCTGCACTTCTAGATCATGTTTTGCCATTTATATGTTTATGGCCTTTGTCGTGGAGCCACATTTGCCTTAAGTTACTTTGAGAAAGTTGTGAAGGTTATGCTTTACTTTTGTTTGCTTCTTTGTTAGGGTAGGTTGTTTTTACTCATGTTAGCCTTTCAGCATGAAGTACACTTGGTTATTCTTTAGAGATTTGGCTTCCAAGTCGATTCAGGACATTTTACAAACTTTTGTCAAATAAGACTTACTGATTTCAGAACCAAAACTGGTTATGACATTTTCCTTGTCTTACCTTTAGCAGATGCTCATTCATATAATTGCGGAAGTACTTCAGAAGAGTTACTTTCTTGTTAAGTGTTTCTGGGAAAGACTTGAGGGTATGGTAATGTTCTTGTCCATCGCGCTCTATGTAGTGGATGTTTCTGACAGAAGAAAAACATAAAAAAACCACCATGATATGGCTTTGAAAGTGGGATAGAAAAAGATGCTGCATAAAATGAAATGGAAAGTTTAAGACAAAAGTGCCCACAATGGTGAAAATGGTACTCACTCTGCATTAGCAAGGAGGATAAGCCTTGTGGAGTCATTAAACAGGACCCCCACACTATTGTCACACAGCTGGTAACCCAGCCCATACTTGTCAGAATAGTCCACCCACTTGCTGACCCAGTAGATGGGGATGCAGGCTGGATCTTCGGCTTCCTCTGTAAAAGACTCACTGTCTGGAGTTTGGGGTTTCAAACCATTTCACTACGTAATTAGCCACACCATGAAACTGTATCACGCTTGCCTGATGCAAGCATAAGCAAAGCCTCTTGAATACAAAGCCACTGAAGGGGTTATTAAAAGCTGCTATTATTGTAAACATATTGACATTTCTTTTATCAAATGTACAAGTTTTTCTTTAGTGTCATGATACTTCAGTTCGGCAGAAGAGGTGAATAGAACTTAGGCTGCAATCAGTTTTAAGTTAGACTATGAATATCAAATGATATATCAAAGTGTCTTTTAATAACTTCAAAAAAATCATAACTATATCAAATAACACATCTCAGTACTCTGTTCAGAATGTTTTAGTCTTTGCATGCCTGTTTCCAAATAAATGCACACTGCCTGTTGCTGCTTTCCAATTATCCAAATGCTTGACCTTGCAAAACACGCACCCCACCTCCCTCCCAAATAAAGAAAACAAGAAAAAAAAACTCACAACAAATCCAAATTTCTCGGCTAAATTTGTGTTTTTTTAATCAATACCACCACCCAGAGTTCTAAATTCTCAAGTCAGTGGTTACTAACCACACCTTACAAATAAAAATTGTAATATAACCCTCTACACATGGGCATGACCCATGCGTCATTCTGTTCGCACCACTTACTGACAACCCTAGCTGGCTTCTTGAAAGCTGCACTAACTAGCTCAGATATCTCCCTTCTATCCCTTCCTTCCTCCTCTCTCACTCACACACACAATTTCTTTTATGCAGAGCTGGCAGCAGGCTTTTTCAGTGAAGGTTAATTGTCTAGTCTGCAGATCCTTTCTGAATAGCAGCTATTGACGTCAAACAGTTTATTTCCTCACTTCGAAATCCGAATCTCAACAATCCCATTTCTGTGAATAGCATCATCTTTTATGACAGTACAGTTTCCCTAACTCAGTTATGTTGATTCTGTGCACCATGGTGTAAGCTAATAAAAAATCATCAGGGAAAGAAACACCTCTACTATAGTACTGATGCTAGAGATGCTGACACCATATGAATGCTCCGAGTGCTCGAGCTAAAGCTAAGCTGCGGAACCGTTTGCAACTTGCACAGAACTGTGACTAGCAGTGTGTGTGAACCGTCTGGGAATAATAGGCTTATCAGCGTTCTGGCATACATCATATCGCAACAGGTAGATGCAGGTAGGCATAAATACGCTTTCCAGCTTACAATGCTAGGCCCTGATATTAACACCTTACGTTATTAAATCTTTCCCTATCCAATCCTATTAAGTTCCACTTCGCAAAATGACATTTTGTCTCAATGTGCTGTGATTTGTTGAATTTGTTTGGGCAATACAGGACTCGGCCGGGAAAGTGTTAAGTTACTCACCTATCTGTGCAGTCATTCTCTCGCCTGGTTTGGAAGCAACTACAGCAGATAGCTGTCCACAAAGGTCTGACAACCAGTAGTCCATAGGCTCATCCCCTGTAACAGATACAAAATACCTGGAGAATCATGTCATGCAAAGTAGAAACTCATGTCCTCATAAATGCATCTCTAAATCAGTTGCATATACAATTTTATTACAGCCTTGCATTTTAAAAAAATAAAACAAAATGTCACTTCAAAGTTGAAGAGATATCTTACAAATCCACTTTTATGCCGTTTTAACAAAATTGTGCCATTATACTCAACAGAAAGAACTATTTGTTCACAATCATCATACCAGCTCTGTGTCCAGCTTCAGGTTTAGGTACTGTCTCAGCAGGCTCTTGAAACTCCTTCTTCGTTTTCTTCTCGATTTCTTGCTTCATCACATCTGCAGTGTGTGGTCTTTGGAGTCCATCTGCAAAGAAATTGCACAAGTACCTGTACATTGCAAATTTATTTTGGAATGGCTCCAGGTAATCTTTTACAATGCCCATAACAAACAGGACCAACAAAATCTGCTATCCTTGCTTGTACACATACCATTGACATCCAGCAGGGGCTTGCGAGTCACCAGGTCTGTCTTGGCCATCAAGGTATCAAAATGTGGTGCCATAGTCAAACAACTTGTAGGCAGTCTTGGAGGAAGATAACCTGAAATGTAAAGGCACTTTACAGAAAAAGAAATATTGCAGTGTTATGCAAGTTAAATAACTGTCAGCAGAAACCCTCCTTGTTTATGCAGCATGTCAGCAACCATTGAAATCACTAACAGGCAAATGTTTAGCATCATGTCAAGAATGAAGGTTTTCCCACAGCAGGGGTAGTATATGGCTTTCCAAATAACATTAAAGATCATTTGTAGTTTGTTGAGAGTTTATTATTCTCTGCTGTAGCCATGACATAATCCACATACACTCGGAAACAATGACTTCACCCAGAGAGCTTCATGGCTGACCTGAAGTGAAAAACTCGTCCTCAATGATTTGGTCCATGTTAGGTCTCTGTGATGGGTCAGCACGCAGGAGTTTAGAAATAATGTTACGAGCTGGCAAAGAGATCTTGGATGGGATATGATACTCATTTTTTTTAATCCGAGTGTAGGTGTCTTTCAGACAGGATGTCTCAAATGGTGGTTTCCCAACCAGAAGAGTGTACCTGTTGATAAGTACTAGACATATAGCTAATGTTGACAAGGTGAAGGGTACATTTCAACAAGATCTATCAGCAATTTTGATACTAAATAAAGCTCGAGATCCCAGAGTGAGCGCATCAGCCAGAAATCAAATTAATGGCATTGGGCTTAGGCGATGAAATGCATATGAACACATGGAAGACATTTTAATTATTTTGAGGATCAACTTCATTTAATGTTCATATCTTACTTAGCTGCTGATACACATATCAAGGATAGAATTACACGAGCCAATTATTTTTAGAGAACAAGATCTCTACACCAACAGATTATTGTAGCAATGTGTTTAGGTACTTACACTATACAGCCCAGAGACCAGACATCCACCTCAAAACTGTGTCCCTTCTTGCCAAGAACTTCTGGTGCAATATAATTTGGAGTCCCACACAGAGTCCTTATAATAACAGATAAAATTTACTTTCTTTAATGGCTGTGATAACACTAATGCCTACATTTTCATGTTTTGTCCAGGAATGATGTTTCTAAATAACTGTATTACTATTACTCTTAGTTCATTAGCAGTATTTTTTCAAACACGCCAATATCTGTGCACTGTCAGCAACCTGCATAGATCTATCACTATACCATGTGAGTGCAAAGAGTTTATGGGTAAACCAACTGTGACATGTTTCATTGGAATTTACTGGTGGAAAATGTCCTTTTCTTTAGTTTGTATGTAAGTATGGTAAAACCAGTTCTAATATTTCTGAGTGGTAATTACATTAGTCAGGCATGGGAGTAGCCAAGATAATAATATCCAGCTCAGAGAAAAAAACTGGGCAAGCAGTGACACGTGGAATTTATAAGAATTTTAATTTCGTGCATACAGTAACATACGACACTAAATGGTAATATTTTCCAATAGTACTTTAAGAATTTTTAAGTCCAAGAATCTTTCAAAATAAATAAAGTATATTACTGCAAATGTCTTAGTTTATCATCCATATTTTTTTAAACATGCCAATATCTGTGCATGGTCACATTCATGCATATATCTATGCCATAGCAGTGTGAAGTGCAAAGTGTCAGCTGTAGTGTCTCCTTCAACTGGTCAAATATTTCATTATTTATTAAATCAGAGCATCTGCTGTTTTCGGGGGCTGTTGCGACATTCAGCGAGACAATTCTCATCTGTCATGTGCTGCTCCTGCTAACTTGGCCTTTCTTCTATTACCTCTCGTAATTTGACTGTCAACATCTTTATGATCATCTTCAATTTCTTGAGTGTGCATCAAACATATATCTATATAGGTGTACGGGGCCACTAAAACGAACAAGCATTTTCTTTATTAACTTAAAATTAGTTCCAGTCTTCAATGGAGCATTGAATTACCCATTCAGTTTGAAAATTTAAATAAAAAAAGCCAAAAAACGTTTGGCATTTCTCTTGGATATTTAACTTCAGAATAATAATAAGCATGAGCATGATAAAATGAAGCTGAAGAATATCCTCTAATGAAATTCTCAATGACAGAGCTCAGAAAGAACAGAAGCTGAGACAGCAGTAGCACTACTCTGCTTGTCATGTTCAATTTTTAACTAACAGAGGACATTGAGGGAAAGGGAAATTTCCTGAAAAGGCCAGAGTCCAGGGGCAGCGCCATGGTGGGGGGACCAAAGAGGGGCAAAGCCCTTGGTCAAAAACAAACTTCAAGACTTCCTGAACAGAAAAATTGCTTATCAGTGCCATGAAAAATATTGGAAAGCAATTCATCACAGAGCTTCAAATGTGAAAAGAAAAAACAGATGGGGGAAAACTCACATAGCTCAAACAATATACTTTAATCACAAACGCGAATGCAGAAAAAAATTACAGCACAGGCATAGGTTTCTAAGCCATATATATATATATACCATTATGTTAATGGATTTGCATATTATCACAAACTGTCCAGGAAGCTTCCAAACTTCCTGAAATCAGGAAATTTCCTGACAATTCTCATTGCCGAGAACAACAATTTGCTGTTCTTAACTAATACCTTTGTTAACGATCGGTTGACACACCAATATTCGTCAGAGTGCTCTATGTGTTAATCACTTTCACACTAGCTATTTTGCCGCCAAGCGAACCGTATTTACTATCATACCTTAGCGTAGCGCTACTGCCTACAGTAATAGTGGCTGGTGGAAGTTGCAGGAAAGGTTTAAACAAAAATCGAGAACTGGCACAAAACTTCTGAACAGACTTTGGGGGGGGGGGGGGAGGAGGAGGCGAAGAAGATTACAATATGCACAAATTTTTCTGGGAAAAGTCTCTCCTCAGAAGACCTAAAATCTCAGCACAACAAGGATCTGCAGAGAAATGACATGCCTGGTTAGTACTGCTATGCAGTGTTATGGTTGTACTGCTATTTAGTACAGTAAAACCTGCCTTTTGTGGCCTCCGAGATGGGTGGCCAACTGCTGTCTCAGGACAGTTATGGTCAGCGTGGATTGGTTTCCAACACTTAATCACCTTAGACCAGTGGTCACCTGCCAAGTGCGGACAGGGACAGTAACTTGGGGAACAAAACTTGAATTTTACCTGTCCTGAGGGGAGATTACAGGCTTTTCTAGTCGACAGCAAAGAGCAAAGAGAGGGCCGAAAGAAAGGATCTGCAAACTTGCCAGAACCTTTGTTGGAGTTATCATGTAAATGTTTTTAAAACTGTGCAATAATTTTAAATAATTCATCGGCATTTTGAAGGGAGTCGTTACAAATGAATTTAGTGAGATTTTATGTAGATTTTAGGTAAGGGGTTTTTTTTTTTGCAAGTGCTTTCAACATTAACATTTACTGATTTAGGTCATGTGGTCTGCTCAAGCAAAAATTCTGTCAATACACATGAATACAAATTACTTGGCAAGTTGCAATCTTAAATGTACAGGATCCATTTAAAATATATATGGATAGATGTTCAGGAGAAAGCACTTCTCATGTCACCTGAAAGGGGCCATGGTGGCATCAAATGGGTGGCTGTAATGCTGGCAGAAAAAACATTGTGAAAATTTCTGCACTGTGCCTTTTTGCAGACAGCATAACAAATTGCGCCTTGTAAATGTGTAAATCTCCCTAGTGTTTTTTAGTTTCCCTTTGTTTTCTTCTCTCCCCATCTTTTCGTGATCAGTCTTTATAAAAACATGTACAAAATTTTGCTCCTCGGTTGCAAATTAGAAACACCCGTAAAAAAGGAACACTTTTGGTTGGAACGAAAGGTATCGCAAGGCTGGTTTTACTGCATACGTTAAGCTGCATAGGTGTTTGATGAGGTGTGCAAGTAGGCTGACTGTTAGACCCTTCCACTGCTCAGCCTTGCAGCAAAGGAAAATTCCCACTCATTTATTATATCAAATTACATCCTCAGACGAGTTTAAATTTAGCACAAAATATCAGTTTGGTGTTAATTATAAACACAGTTGTGCTCAACCTATTTACATGACTCAGAATGTTTGTGAAGATATATATTAACAGATGACAGTTAAGGAGTTATAAGTATGGACTTGTTTCCTTCTGTTGTTGGAAACACCAATAGTAACAGTTGATCACTGTTAAATATGTGCCCCCCCCCACCCCCTCTCCCTGAAAAAACCCATTGTAGTTACTCAGCTTGCCCCATTTTATTTTCTTACAGACCGTAAATGTCACCTGTGGAAAACCCCCACCCCACCAAAAAAGTGCCTTCAGTCAGAGGGGTTAATACCAAAGTATGGCAGATATCAGGAAGTGATTGGTGGGGGTGGACACTGGTGGTGTAGATGGGTCATCTAGAAACGATGGAAAGATCTTCCTTCTTTCCGTACCAACCTTTTTCGCTCTCCGTCATAGTCTAGCCTTGTTGCTAGACCAAAGTCCCCGATTTTCACATCCATATCGTCATTGATGAAGAGATTTCCTAACTTCAGGTCACGATGAATGACTTTGTTATTGTGCAGATACTGGCAGGCAAGAATAACCTGACGCACAAAATACCGAGCTTCTGGCTCAGTCACAGCTTTTCGCCGCTTATGGAGCTCCATAAGTGACTGAAAAATCAAATTAATATTCATTAAGTCATTCATCATTACCAGAAAAGCTATTTTAACTGTGTAATACTAAATACCCGTTGGTAACATCATTCATCAAACTACTAAATCCACATTCCGCAGCTAAAGTAGTGTGAAGGAAAAAGTCAAAACTGACCAAAATGAAATTTGAGAAAATAGTTGAAACAAAATACATTTGGAGTTTATCCTGTGAAATATATATATGTCATGCACAAAAATCTGGGCTTGTTTTTGTCAGAAGTGATCAAAATGAAAGAACAGACTGCCCTCACACAATTTATGCTGTCATAAAAATGTTAAATGTCACCTCTTTCACTGCTCATAATACAAGCATAAAGCAGAAATTAAAAAAATAAAACTTAAGAAATATATCTAGGCAGATTGTTGAAAACAAACGAGTGCCTCAGGAGTCCAGATAAAAAGTCTACAAAACTGTTGCAATTTTTTAATAACAGAAATATTTAAATCTTTACAATATCATGTTCACAGGTGCTTTCACTAACCCGTCGTCTGCAAAGTTCCAGCAAAATGTAGACATTGTCTGGATCCTCAAAGAAGGTATGAAACTGGACAATATGTTTGTGTGCAAGACTCCGATGAATGGAAATCTCCTGGGACATCTGCAACAACTCACACAAGCTGCATGAATCGACACATTGCAAAGATAAAGAACAATTTCTTGCACTGATGTATCAGTGATGCTGATTTGTAAATAGGGGTTTTTATACCCCATCCACAAAAATTTTGAGGGGGCCCAATCCCATACTGGGGGGGGGGGGGAGGAGGAGAAGGGTGTTACCCTCTTAACACAGCTGGGGCTAAAAGGACTTTACAAATACTTGACTGGAAGATCTTTGTCGTCATCTGCTCATCTTCATCAATAGCTTTTTTCGTTTTCCCCCCAAGTCTCTTGTATCAAATTCCTCTGCTGCAGATTAAATTATTTGACTGGCACTCCTAAAACCAAATTTAGCAAGTTTTGGCTGCTTACTTTCGGGTTCTGTACTTGGTTTTTGCTTTTTTTGGGGGGAATAGATTTTCTTTTTGCAGTTTGCAACTTCTTGGAGAGGGCTTTTCGGTCATGTTGTTGTGTGGGCTAATAATGCCTCTACACCAATCAGAAATGTCAATAGACGGTAGTAATTTTTAGTTTGTTTCTGATTGGCTCTTAACTGTGAAAAGACTGCAAGAGAGAGAGGAGAGAGAGGGTGGGAGTGGAGGAAGTAATAAGTTATACTTATAGAAGAGAACATTGTCAGCGTAAATCGTGTGTGAAAGGATGGTACATGTTTGGTCGTAGATTTAGGCCTAATTAGACACAAAAACTACTTGCACTGGCACAAAATTTTATGTAATTACACCTCCCACAAAAACTATGTACATTTTGATACCCATTTAGCGTTGATATTAATGAAAATGTACGTGTTTATACCCTCTAAGAAAATTTGTATTATCAATCTCAATTCATAATTTACCCCCAATCTTACGTGATCTGCATCACTAATGTACTGAAGAATAAAGTACTGTTGGTTCAAAATTTTATCTTTAAAAATTTTAATCAACAATGGGATCAGAATATTTTGAGATGATTTAATTTATAACTTATTAAAAGTATACCTTATGTTGCTCTCTTTTTTAGTCATCCACCAAAGATTATCCACACGTGTCAATTTTGAACACAAACCCTCTAACTCTTGTTCAAATTTTTGCAAAATTACATAACAACTCTATTAAACAACAAGCTATTAAACTTCTGTTATTTTGGCTCTCTCAAGCAAAGTTTCTGTAAATGTTACCATTTAACAAAAATGCTCGTTTTCAAACCTGACCACTTACCTTGTCTTTTTGGTGCTGTTTAACAAGAAGAGATTTTGAGACAATCTTTCCAGCAAATACTTCTTTTGTGTCCAGATCCGTAAGTTCAAAGCATTTTGCAAAGCCGCCCTGCAGAAATTCAAACCAAATAATCATAAATGTTAAATTATGTGAGGGCTAAATCAATTTTTGGGAGGGAGGGAAGAACCCACAGCACAATATCTTAAGATCATAATTTATGATTGATTCAATAATCCTATTCCCCAGTCAAAAATGCATTCTAACTTACAAAGACAACAAAGTTGGACATAGTATCATTTTATTTTTGTATATGTTGCTGGCTTTTTTAAAAATGGTTCTCCACTGCAGTCTCCAGAAAATGTTGAAATGATTTTTTTCGAAACATGTATTGCTCTGGTTTCTTGTGTGTGTGTGTGAGAGAGAGAGAGAGTATATAGTGTATAATTATACTGAAGTCAAGTATTAACTCTAAATACCTGCATCCCCATTTATGATAATTGACAACTTACTCAAACTTTTGCTGGTGTATTAAATAGCACAAATATAGTAATTAGTATCCCTAATCTCTCAAAGCATTTATCTTCTTATAAAATCTTGTATTATTACTTTTACGATCATGTCACAATGTGTTATCTCAGCAATCTGTAATGTTTTCTTAGCAAGGTTTTCGCGTGAGCGGTAACTAACCTCAGCTTTTTGCCTTTTGCGTGCTTTCTTCGCTGTCCACAAAAGTAAAAATTATATACTAATGAAACTATAATTCTTCAAGCTTAATTTTTGGTTATATCTTGTCCTTTGATCGATACGTCATGACCTGGCAGGCCCTTCGTGGTCGTTGCTTTTTTGAAAAAAACCCGTTTTGAAATTTACAAGGCCAAGAGTTCTCGACAGAAAATGAACACACAGCATTTAATATCAAATAATCAAGAAAACATTGTGTTATTTGTTTCTTCTACTGAATTTCGTATGCTTGAGAGGCAAAGAGTTTACATAATCGACCTCACTTGGTCATGAATTTCTCTATACATTCATTGGTGTGTATCGTGGTCATGACTGGACATGCTCTTTCGGCCATCTTTTGCTTACCTTCCCAAGAAAACGACCTTTCAGATAGCGTTTTCCAGTCGACGGATCAACAATAACATCAGGAATCACGTCTTTTGGTCGAGTTTCATCCTTTCGTATAACTGTCGTCATTTTGGTACTTTAAAGTTTCATTCAGTTTGTGTCTAAAGTTGAGAGATTTCTCCGTCCACCTTTCTGTCAGTCGTTTCCAGACAACGCGATTCAAATTTACCAGAAGACGAATGGTGTGTATAAGTTTTATGTGATTGGCTAAATTGAGGGCTGGGAGAATATGATTGGAGGATTCGTCGGATGCCCCTTGGCTGAGTTCACGCAGGTAGACCTGTGCCTTGACTTGTGCGCAAAAAAATAGCTTGTACCGGCTTTGGAAACCGATCACCATTCAGTGAAGAAATATTTTATTGGACGAAAGCGTCGGCGTTCTCTAATCGTGGTTATTCTTTCTCCCACGGTAGGAAGAGTTCCATATTGCAGTCGTGCAGCGTGGCCATGCTCGCCGAACAACGACGAAAGCAGAAATTTGGTTCCGATCCTAGGAATACTTTTTGGAGTAATGGTAAGTCAAAGTGGTTCGTGAAATCCATGAACGTCAACACAGCTAGCAGACGCTAGTACCATGCTGTATTTTTCGTGAGGCGTTCACAAGAATAATTATATTCATCAATCATTCTATTGTGAAAATATATATAATAATAATAAATCTGCATTATTTTTGGGGTTTTCAATTATTTTGTGCTCGATTTATCATTGAATTTCATCTGGGTTGAGGGGTCGACTGGGTGTGTGACCATACTACACTTTAATTCAGCAATTTCTTCTGCAGATGAAAATAAGTTTGGCCAGCGTATGCTGGAAAAAATGGGATGGAAGCAAGGCAAAGGACTTGGCGCCAACGAGGATGGCCGAACACAGCATGTGTCGACAGTGTTCAAGGCTAGGGATGATGTTAGAGGTAACCGCTGAGCTTGACGCGGTAGATCTGCTAGATGGTATTTGTATACGTTACTTATGCAGTGGATACAAAGTTGCACATAACCCAGTAAATGGCGAGGGACAGTTGATGGCAGAGTAAGGTGGCTAGACAAGAGTTTTTTTTTTTTGGTTTGTTCGCCCCGAGTAAGCATTTCTTATGAGAAAAATAAATTATAAAAATACCCCGAATCGAAAATTTCAATTCTTTTTTAAAATGAATCGGCGAATCAATTTGAATAGATAAATTCCATCAAAAAAAAAAAACAAGGCAGTGTCATAAACTCATAGTAGTGACAGTATGATTTATTGAAAATATAGTTCCAATCCAAGGGAAAGAAAATATTACAGCAATCAACAGTATACTCATAGAGAGCATGTGGAGTTACAAAAGCACATGTCCCAATATCCACCCATTGTCAAAATGATTTATTAAAAATACGATGATCACAGCAGATCAGGTGAAGAGTTAAGTTCTGACATCAATCCATTTGATGCCCTACATGCCACAAACCACATTGCACTGATCTTTTTTTAGAGTCTGTCCTGTTGCATCCCTTGGCCTAAGTCTACTCTACATTTCTGAACATTTTTCTATTTCAAACTGAGTACCATTAATTTGCAGTGGAGAATTTTTAAAGAATGGCAACCAAAAGGAATTAACACCAGCAGTTAACCTTTTCTAGCAGTTATTTGACCCTTGTGCGTAGCACTTAGCAGTACTGACTGTTTTAGATTCTTAAGAAAGCAATTTTCTGTGAGAACACATCTTTTGGAAGTAAACTCTAGATTTAATCATTTATTTTACATCCAAAGAAAAAAAAACTTTATTTGATAAAAAGAAATTACTTACACTTACACAAGTTACAGTCTATGACAATTGGCATTCTAGGAATCTAACAACCGTCTTGGCAGCTTACATTTTTCATGTGGAAAACACAGTCACAGCACTGCACACTCGTATCTTCAGTCTTATCAACCATTTCTTGATCTTTCGCAGAATCTAAGTCATTTGATAATTAGGAATATTGTGTTCATCTTATAATAATTATGTCACATTAGTCCTATCAAAATGTGTATTATTGTGAATAGTGCTATCCAAAGCAAAAGAAGTTCACACACCCTACATCACCTTTTTGTGCCTTACAGATCCAGAAAAGTCTTGTTTAGGCAAATGTTGATTTATTCAGAACAGGAAATTTAGTCTTGCAGACGGTAGCACACAGTTGTTCGCCTGTTACTTCTTGTTTTTAACTAATTTAGCTCACATGGGGTACTTTTTTGTTTCCCAATCTGTTTACTGTGTCAAAACATTGCCAAGCAAGATACCATGTATCAGAACTTACGTCAAAGAATTATATGCTGCATACTCTAACCAAAGCAGAGTATATATATATATATTGAATCATAGCAAAGCTGTTGATTGACACCAGGCGTTGGCTGTACTAAGAAACATGCAGACACATGGATTGCACACCAGGATGATTTCAATGCCCTGCTGCAAGCCTTGAATCAGGAGCAGGTTGAAACATCTGAGGCAGGTGATGGGAACTCATATGAGCCTTCAGTACTCGGTCTGGAGGCCAAGTCGAAGTCTTCCCGAAAAAGAGTGCAGTAAGTTGTCCTTATGGTACGCTGTATGTTATGTGGGCATTATCTTCCAGAATGTTTAGTCTGTACAAACATGGTATCTTGTTGATCTGCAGCAGTCTTCTAACCAGTGAACCAAACTGTTTGCCATGGGCCAGTGTTTATCTAACTTTGCTGTTTCATGTAATCAGCGACTCAGATTTTACATTCTGGATTCACGGAGGCATTGGCATTTCAGAAACTCATTAACAGTGTGGAGCTGTGTTTGTGGAAGGCTGTAAGGTGTGATTTATTAGACTGCAGTACAGAAGTACAAATGAATATACTGTATCATTAAACACTATTGGAAATGTAAAAGCTGTTGCTTGTTTCATAATTCTATTGAAATTAATTTTGAATAGAAGTTAATCTTACTGGTTATAATGTTTACTTATAATTTGTGAAAACAATATCTGGTAGTTATCACAAGTGGACAAGAGGAAAAGATCTTTCATCCAAATCTGTTCATGACCTAAACTGCATATTTGGAAGAAGGAGTACACAGTCATCCAGCCAGAATACTCCGGATCAATCTGGGGTCAGTGAATAGGGTGCACCCCTTTTCTGCCACTTTTTTGTCATAACATAGATTTTATGTGGTATGCACACACTTGAATATGTCATGTTTATTCAAAACATCTATTTCTCCACACAGATTTGAGGCATTTAATTTTTAGTCGCAAATGTTTTTGTGACACTGGAATGTGTGAATCGTTTCTTAGTATATTTCCAAATCCGCATTTAAGATTAGCAAATCATCTATAAAAAAATTGTAGCGTGAAACAAAAGCTTTTACAAGTTTTAATGAACCTTGTTGCTTTGTGGCTTGACAAGACCTACCTTTGGCATTTTTTTGCACTCAGGATGAAGAAAATCACAGGCCATGCTGTGCATGCTCCAATAACTTATCAGAAATTCTGATTGCAGGGAAGTTCTGATGAAGAGAAATCACAGCAGTCTGTGCTTTCAGTCTCAGATTCTGCTTCAAATACCGCCCATGGCAGTGAGCCAGGCAGGGTAGGTGGCACTGACCATGGTGTGGTCACAGTTACCAGCAGCTCCAGCATCCAAGAGTACTTTGCCCAGAAGATGTTGGGAATTGGTAAGCAGAAGGGAGCTGGTGCAGGGTTTTTGGATGTCGTCTGCAGCAAACATAGTAGACAAATTCAAGATGCCGGAATGCAAATGGATGCAACCGGCAGTCACATTGATGATAACAGCGAGAACACTGACATCAGTGCAAGTTTGCCAAAAAAGAAAAAGAAGAAAAAGTGCAGCAAGAATGAAGCAGACGAGGAAAGTACTGGTAGGAAAAACAGGCACAATGTGGATGAGATGGTCAGCAACAACCTGGAAGTGGCAGAACAGCCTACAGAATTGATTGCTGGCATGGGCACCGAGCAGACAGCGCTGCAGACAGACACAAGGAAAACCAAGAAAAAGAAAGAAAAGAAGAAGCAGAAGTGTGAAGCTAATGACGATGTTGAAGAAAATATAAAAAGTGATAACCAGAATGAGGCATCTATTTTGGCTGTCCAAAAATGTATAACACCTGTGAATTCCGAGTGTAGATGTGAATCTTCGTGTTTTGGGGATAAGTTAAAAAAGAAGAAATCAAAAAAGCACAGCAAAAAAGCTAAAGAAGTTGTTGCAGATGCGGGCCCTCTAAAACAAACAAAACGGGTGCGCTTTTCTCTGGAATGGGGCGAGATGGTTGGTGATGGAAGCAAACAGGATTTAAATCAGGAGATCAACAGGAAGGAAACTGATAACATGGAAGAAGAACTGATAGAGACTGAGATCACTAAGGTAGAACATTCAGGATCAGAACATCTTGCACAAAGTACCAACAGTGACAGCATCGCCAGTGACAGTGTTTCTAAGAAACGAAAGAAGAAAGAGAAAAAAGAAAGGAGGTTTAAAAAAATGAAGAATGATTGGGAGACTGTGCAAAGCATTGGCAAAGCTGACAGCACTGACACTAAGAAAATGAAGAGAGATGGTGACCCTGTGCAAAGTATTGGCAAAGCTGACAGCACTGACACTAAGAAAATGAAGAGAGATGGTGACCCTGTGCAAAGCATTGGCAAAGCTGACAGCACTGACACTAAGAAAATGAAGAGAGATGGTGACCCTGTGCAAAGTATTGGCAAAGCTGACAGCACTGACACTGTCGGTAGCACAGCAGTTCCTGTGTCACAGAATGGGTTTGGGAATACAACTAAACACTCTGTGCCTAACAAGAGAAATCACACTGCTGGTACCATAGGAGTTTGTATGTCACAGAAGGGATTTGCCATTACACCTAAACACTCTTTGCCTAACAAGAGAACTGCGACCAGAATATCAGGAAAAAACCCAAAGAATAAGAATGCTCCACGCTCTGGGCCTTTTCCTGGTTCCAACTTGAGCAGTGTTCAGGGTTATGGAAGTAAATAGGAATGCATGTGCACATCGTTGCTTGGAAATTCTTATAAAAATCAGATAAGTATGTAAACCGGTAATCCTTGGGATCACCACCCCCAACTCCTCCCGCTGCTGAAAGACACCACCTCCCAGTAACATTTTATACCCTCTGTGCCTGCTGTACAATTGTGATTGCTGTGAGCACACATGCAGACAGCTTAAAAAGGAATATTGTGACCACAGCTGGTGTGAAAAGGAAGATTAACTCTTTGACCTTGCAGGGCTAGCAACCCCAGAGGCTGCATAGATTTACAAGTTTACAAAAAAATACCGCTTAAAAACTACCACACTCACAGTAATATATTTTACATATTTAGAAAGATCTATTCTTCGGCATCACAATGGAAACAATACTTTTAGTTAGAAATATTAAATACTAATTACTATTTGGTGCCAAGTGTCACTTTTTGCACACACAACAAACGAAACACGTGTAGCCATTGTGAACGACGGAAGTAGACCTGGCGACCCGCTACACTAAATCTCGTTTGGCAAGCCGAAACTGTTTCCGAAACTGTGCCAACACCACGGACGCACGTGTAATTTAGGTCGTCGCAAGTTAGCCAAACCCTCGGGGTCAAGGAGTTAAATGTCCATGAGTCTGATTTTCCTGGGTGTCTTGCTTGTGGTAACCCCTTCCATTGTAGTTTACAGTTGTGTTGACACTTAATGATAATATGAACAACTTTTATTTCATAACGTCTTTGTTAAAAGTTCTTGTGATGCTGGTGCTGGTGTGTGAAAACCTGCACTTTGACTCGATGAATAATGCTGATGCATGACTGCTGTGATGGAATTTCTGGTCTTGTAGATGGTGGTTGGTGTGTTTGTCCCTGTGTTTGTATGTATCCATTGTATATATACCATTAGTTGTATTTACCATGTCTGTTTGTGGGAACAGCTGTTACACATGCAAGCAAATCTTGTGCCACTCCACTTTTATAACGAGAATAACAATCTTAATCACACTCGCATTTCAATAGATAACATCACATTTCTAGAGAGTAATGACAACATTTATTCTACGACTAGCAGGAGCAATATTGTACAGTTAAAAAATTTTCACACGACATAAATATTTAATATTGCCTGCCAGGAAAGACATAGACCAGAAGGGAAAATCTGCCTCCAAATACTATATTCTACTACATGAAAAAAAAAAAACCATGCGAAATGTCACAGCGAATTTTGGAGTCTTGCAATGACAGCAAAGAAACTGGTGAAATAGTAGTAAGCTAACCTAGTGTCTCACGACAGCTTGAGATTTCCTCTAATATTGTCATGTGCATCAACTGACTTAATGGCTGTTGGGGGATGTAGGTACAGACAGTGCACTGCAACTGAAAACCAAAATAACTGCTGAAAGCAGAATACAAACTGAGGCAACTCTTGAACATGATGCTAACTGCTTCATAAAAACTGGAGAATAACATCACAACCTATCCCAAAAAATGCCAGGAAGGAAAACCGATGTGTGTCCCCACCTATGTTTTGTTCACATTACTAACCACTGAATTTATAGCATGGATAACAATGAACTTGAACGTTCGCCGATAACTCTGGTCTGGATCCTTCCCAAAACCTCATGGAATGTGTGCAACAAAATTTTTTGTCAAGAATGACTGACAATAACATCAACTATATGTCAACAGTTTTATGAAACTGAATTTTTAAATCTGTATTTGTCTGTTGAAAAAAAATCTTTGTCAATTCCTTCACAGTATCATGCAGGTCACCTCATATATATTGGTACATGTATACTTGTTACCACACATTTGATGGTTCACAATGTAATGGTAGCTTCAGTTCCCACATCTGTCTCATGATGAGAACAGTACGATAAGCTGCTTTCTCTCGTACCAGAAGTATTTGAGTTGTGAAATGGATTTTCAGTTTATGAAATAAATGTAGCTCCAGCAGATCAAACATAGTGCTTTGACAAAATGGTCTCAACTTACTGAACACATCCATGCTTTCAATACAAGATGATAGTACATTACCTGATGAAATATAGAACTCATGGAAGTCAACGGCCAACCTGCAGAACAGTTTGATCTACATAATTACATTTCTCACTGTAACCAATTTCACATTTAACCCCTCTCAGCCAGCAAAACTTGTAGATATTTAGAAGATAGTCTTTAGCTGGGAGTGAAGGGGTAGAATTGGTTACTACACAGTTAAAGCAATGGCCCAGTGACCAAGAGGTTATGGGACTACCTTTGGTTAAAGGTACTCCGACGCTGGGCCCTCGAAGCAAAAAAAGATTCTACAACCCTCCTCAGACACTAATACATATGCTTATCACAGTTACAATCGCAATCTTTTGTAAATAACGTATCTTATAAGTGTGTCTACTGTGGTAAAATGTGCTTGGAACAAGGCACTCATGCTACAGCAGCCACCTCTGCAGACGATGACTGAAATTTCCGTGAGAGTTGTGATGTCAGCAAAAGGAAATGCCATAGTTTCTCAACTGCCAATCTTTGCTAGAGACATTTGCTAGTTGCCAGATTCTGCCCAAAGCCACATAGCAGGAAAAAAAAAGTCTGCATTTTTACCTTGAGTATGGTTTTTTGATATTAGGAGCAGCTTTTACAAAAATATGTTCAAAACAAAGCATACATGCAGACATAGCAATTAATATGTTGCGTGTACTTGGGATTATGTGTCGGAGTACCTTTAAAACCTTTACAAACTTTGACGTAGTAAGCATGGAGCTCTTATGGAATAGAAGTAGCTATATGTTGAAAACCAGATTCACTTCTAGTTCTACGCCTTCCTTCGCCTTCTATCTACAATCACAGCTATCCAAAATTTACAGTTCTTTTCTAAGCAGTAGATATTAACATATCAATACAGGAAGTGTACCTGCAAGTCATTGTTCAAACAAAAAACCATACATATGCTGGCTTATGTATTATGATACTCATTACTCAATGTGATTGACCACAATACTGTATTTTAGTACAGCGTAATATCAAATGCAGCTGAATTTCCATATTAACAACACTGAAACACACTGGAGATCTGAAATGCACTTCACACATGTACAGCTGCTATCCATGCTAACTAGTAACGTCGGACAAAAAAATCTTCAAATGCAATGTTAATAAAATGCATGCTATTTTGACACACAGGAAATAAATAAGACAGCACTTTCCCAAATACAGCCTTTAGGATTCCAACACCTGACAAGATAACAAAGTGAAATGATATGTTTTACCCCAATACCAGAACAAATGTATTATTTGCAAGAAAAACAGGTGACTGCCGCTTGGAGTAAAATCTATCTTAAATTTTCCAGCTGTCCAGCCTATGCGCCACATCTACTGAAGCTAAGTCTTTTTCTTCTGTTTTCGTTGTCGTTTTTTCGTCGTTTTTGTGTCGTCCTGATGAAGGGGTAGTGCCCCAAAACATGTAGATTGTCTTTGTCCTTGTCATGTCTTAGCTTGGTCCAGCTCCCTTGTTTCAATTTAAAATGTATTATTTCATATAGTGTAACGGCTGATGCTGGAATTATTGTTCCCTATTTGCTGATGTGCTCTTTAGTGCATGAAAAGTAGGCTGTCAATGAGACTAGCTAGATAGCTGAACTCATCAAATTGTGAACTTCTCATGGTATCTATACTAAAATCTGTGTCCCAGGTCCCAGATGCATGTAAACAGTACTAAATTTATTTCTGAATAGCAGATGTTTTCTCTCTCTCACAAAACACTGCTTTGGCAAACTTGGAGCTATTCGCTCCTGGGGTGACCAAATAATTGCGATGTATTACCGAATAATGAGGGAAAAATAAGCTATTCAGTTTCCATGCATGGGAAATTCAAGAAACTTATTCCTGTTATGGTGGATATTCTGGAATCATTAAACTATTCAGGTTTATTCCATACGGGGCCAGGCTAAAGGCAAGTCTCACAAAGACTAACGAACAGACCAGCTGTTGTAGCACAGCATTGTGACAAGTGACAACCTTTTTTACGTGGTAGACTAAACAATACAACATTCAACCATTGCTATAACTGAGTGCAATAACATGCTTCAGCCTGGTCACGTCCTATAAAAAGGCAAAAGGTTATGTGACCTTTTAGATTGTAGTGGAGTGGGGTGGAGGTGCATGAGACCTCCACTCTTCTGTGGGCCAGTATCATGAGTTGGGGTGCCAATCTCCTCTCCCTCACTGCCTTACCTTTCCTGACCCATGGGTCAGGTACCCATTTCCAGCTGGGTTGACTGCAGGAGGTGTGTGGTGTGGTGTACAGGTATTGAAGTGACGCCTTTGGGTTTGGAGGCCAGCATTTTAACCACTTTGCCATCCACCTCCCTACATTTGCTGTGTAAAGGCCAAAACTAGATGACAAGGTAACTCTAATCTCACACCTTAGTCATCAGCCGTGACCTTTCAAGTGTGATGATTTGTTGATTTAAAAAACATTAAATGGCATTTGATGTATATATATACACACTGGGCGTGAACATGTGGAGAATTTATAGAGCAGTAAACTGTGCCATTGTTATTTAAACATTGAAGTCATCAAAAGTTGCTTGTACCATACCAGAACATCCCATTCCATGTTTACAAGCATGACTGTTGCCCCTCATACATGCTCCACACACCATAAGACCAGTGTAATTAAAAAAAATTCAACGCAAGCAATAAAAAGGTTGTCCTGCAAAGCAAAGGAATTTTCTGGCCTGAAACCATGAAGTTAACTTCAAAACATCCACCCCACTCCTCGCCTGAAAGCTGCTTGCCAGCAGTAACCCTACCAGCATCAGCTTCATTACCTTGTTATCACCAAGCCACTGACGGTCATCAAACAGGGATGCTAACACTTTAAAAACTTGTCAAAATTATCTGTAAAAATCTTTCTGTATTCTGTGGTTTCCATCACTCATCTCCCTACTGCTGCAACATTTCACAACAGTGCTGTATTGCTCTCTACTGCCAAATGTCAAGATTAAAGTTCAAACCAAGGGTGTAAACAATGGCTTCCATGTATCTGGCGCCATGACAAAAGTCTTACAGTAAGAAAACAAAGCAAAAGATTTAAAGAATTAAGATGGCAAACATCTGAGTTACAGGACTGCTGCAAGTAGACAGCCAGTGCTGCACTTGTTTACAAAAAGTGTAGACTGGCTCTGTGAAAGACACCTGTGAAACCCACCTGTTGCAGAAAATCAACTCTTTGCATCTTGGACTTTGTGAACTTGGCATGCCAGCATGATTTGTCCTTCCAGCCATCAATTAAGCTTTAAAATATTAGCACAAACACATATTACTCCAAAAGAAACCATCAACATTATAAACAATGCCAGCTGTTCCCACAAAGATTCTGGAACCAGAAAAGCCCAATAATATAATCAGGATTGATAAACATATCTATACATATCACATGATCTATATCACCACAAGACTTATGTCTGTGTCCAAACAGTGAACAGTGAAAAACAACAAATGCAGTCGTAATCTTGTAATATGCAAATAGAACAGTTATTACCTACACGACCAAGTGCTGGCAACTGTATACGCAGAAAAGTCATGTTACTACAGACATCACAAAGTATGTCCATAGTAATACCATAAGGAACACACCCTGACAGTTTTGTGCCAAATCTGAGCATAATGGAAAAATCCAGGAACCATCTTTGGAGTAAGATGATGTAAGAAGCCTGGGCTGTGTTACATAAGGGCTTATGTCTGGTCTTCCATCTAAAAAAGCAGTTGAAATGCCCATATACATCCTGAATATTTGATATGCACTTCGACACACAGAAAGAAGGTAGGACTGCTTATGAAACCCAGCTTTGTACATGATCTTAAATGCTGTACTCCCATGGCAGAACTGGTGTCATATTTTACAACAAACACTTGATTTCAATCTCACAAAGAAGTCATGGTTGACTGTCTTTTTCAGCAGCTCCTGATGCCAAAGGACTTGGGATGTTTGTCTTCCCGTTTGTTTTTGGTAAGTTCAGAAAATGTGAAACAGGTGTTTTTATGCCTCATGGTTCCAAGTGGCTGCACACATGCACAGAGTATGGTTAGGAGCGACGGGGAACAGGTGGTGGGGCCGTGCGGTTTGGCACAGATGGGGCATCAGGTGCATTATGGGAAACGTTCCCCCCACTGCGGCGTGTGGGGATTGGGGGAGGCTGAGATGAAAGGACCAGGTCACGCCTTGGGGGTGGGGGTGGAGGAGCTGTGGTAGGTAGCTGGGGTGGGGGCAGGCTTGGGCAGGCAAAAGCTGGTGGTGAAAAAGGAGGACTGGAGTTCAGATAGACGTCTCCATCACTGTCCTGCAGGTCAGCTGGTTGGCTTGACCATGCAGGGTCTGGAACAGCTGATGACTGTGATTTTACCGTGGAACAAAGGGTGCTGGTGTCAAAAGGATCTGCTGTATTCTGAAGTCCAGTGGAACTGGTGCTAAAAGGATCCAGAGGTATCTGTGATGCAATAGAACTAGTGTCAAAGGGATCCGCAGACACATGCCTGGTGTCAAAAGGGTCGGCCCAGTTTTGAGGGAAAGATGAACTTTTCTCCAAGGGGTCTACAGAGGTCAACATCTGGTCAGCTGTTATCCCATTGGCAGAAGATTCACTGAAAGGTGGCTGAGTATAGGAGGAAGCTAGAGGCCTGGTGTTGAATGGGTCAGTGATGTGGCGAGTGTCAAAAGGGTCAGGGATGGTTGTGGCAGTGACAAATGGGTCTTCAGAATGATAAACAGGGGAAATAGGGCTGTCCAGGAGACTGCGCTGTGGCTGTGATAAGACAGGGGCAGGGCGATTAGGCACTGTAGGTGGCGCTACACTAGGCTGGGTACCTGGTATGCCTAGAGAGGCACTCCACTGCCCTGCTCCTTCACCTCTTCTGACTGCGGCAGGTCTGCTGGGGATGCGTGGAACTGAAGGCCCTTCTGGGGAGGAAAGCAGTGCACCAGAACCATTCCCATCTTGTCCAAGTGGCAAAAGACTGTCTCTCTTTGAAGCAGGTCTGGGACAAGGGAGTGGAGCAGAGGCACCATCCACCAATGATTCGTCTACCATGTTGTCGATACTGCGAGTGCGAGGTGAGGGCACTGGGGTTGGAGCAGGAGCTCGCAGGTCAGCGCTGTCTTTACTCCTGCTCTCTCCATCCATGTCAAAAGATGTGCGACTGCGAGGAATAGGCTTTGGCGCAGCACCTGATCTTTCTGCCTTATTATCTGAGGAAAGGTAAGTTGACTACTACTCAGTCACCAAACCAGATGCCAGTTGCTGAATTTGAAAATGAATACTTAGTCATAGGAAGCCTTTATTTAGAAAATTATTGATGAAATAGTTGCAGGAAGATTTTGTGTAAAGAATATAAATTCTTTTTAAACCCTTTCTAGATACAGAACATGGTAGTCTAATTAGACTATGGCTGGGAAACCAACAACTGCCAAAACTTTTTTGTGTATGCCTTATGCAGTATAACAAGAGGAATACATGACTTTTAAAAGTGCGTCATGTGCAAAAAAAAAAAGTGCGTTAACATGATCCCTGACAGAATAACAAAGAAGTAAAAGGTTTTGCCTTATCCACCTACAAAAACTTGCTCGAGACAGCAGCTCAGTTACTGACAACGCAATTAGCTGCCATACCTGCCAGGAGGTCAGAGGTAGAGACAGACGGTTTGAGGGGGGGAGGCAGAGGATCAGCACCCCCCACACTGTCACCATGCATCAACAGCTCCATCAGTTTCTGGGCTTCCTCTGGAGTTGAAGCGTGTCCAGTGTGTTTCACATTTGTGGGACGTCCTATTGAGGTTATCTGTTATTGCAAACAGATTTTGCTGCTGAAAGGGACTTTTCTAACATGCAACTTGGTAATTTTATGCTTACCTACCTCCACTTGAAGGCTCCAAAACAAATTTTGTTTGGGAACTTTGAAATTTGAACCATGATCTCTCACTTTTATGTGATAAAACATCTAAAGGTAAGACAATGAATAAAATCTGACAAACTAGGAAATATAGATCACTAAACTGGAAATAGATTTTATGACAGGATAAAGAAACAGACACAGAGAGAAATGCATTCTAAAAACTAAAGATGAGTTGACCCCCCCCCCTCCCCCCAAAAAAAATCAGACAAAAAGAGAGAAAGGCACACAAGTACTGACCAGAATATAAAAAGACAAAGAAACAAAGAGACGAATGGGAAGACGATGATAGGAAAAATGTACTGCTCAAAACAATTGAAAGACCAACAGCACTTTCCTGTCAAGTCATGGATGTGTGCAATTTGCAAGAATATCCGGCTCTGTATCTTTGGATGCACCTTGTTTCATGTTGCAACAGTGAATGTCAGTGTGCACAGAAATCAGTTTTGGCACATTCATCCACACCAGAGGAGGCAGCCAAACAAGCGCCCAGGTGCCAGACAATGCGTGCTAATCAAACGCGTTCAGGCAACAAAGCAAAATTAAACAGGTGAAAAGCTGCAACGCACGTGCAAACTATGTGTAATATGAACACAATTCAGCCACTGTGAGGTACTGGTGGGTATTTATGGATATGGCTGAAAGACAGTTTGTTGACCTAAGTATGTGGAAAGCAGAGCTCACTCTATCGTTGGATTTCTTGGCTTTGGCATTGGCTGATGGGGGTGGCCTTAGGGGCTGTCGCATCTTTGGGGTCTCTGGCCTGCTGCCAGGTAAGCCTGTCAGATGTGACAAACAGCAAATGGTGATCAGATGTAATGTGTAATATGAGATGGTCAGACAGAACTAAAATGTGATCAGATGTAACTTGTAACATGAGACGGTCAGACATACCTAGCATGACACGATGAGATGTAACAAGCAGCAAATGGTGATCAGATGTAGCTTGTAACATGAGATGGTCAGACAGAACTACCATGACACGATGAGATGTAACAAGCAGCAAACGGTGATCAGATGTAACTTGTAACATGAGATGGTCAGACAGAACTACCATGACACGATGAGATGTAACAAGCAGCAAATGGTGATCACATGTAACTTGTAATATGAGATGGTCAGATAGAACTACCATGAC
>SMGT01001155.1:7765-36368 GCA_004794575.1 Lanistes nyassanus | reverse complement strand
ACGATGAGATGTAATAAGCAGCAAATGGTGATCAGATGTAACTTGTAATATGAGATGGTCAGACAGAACCACCATGATACAATGAGATGTAATAAGCAGCAAACAGTGATCACATGTAACTTGTAACATGAGATGGTAAGACATACCTAGCATGACATGATGAGATGTAATAGCAAAAGGTGATCAAATGTAACTCGTAACATGAGACGGTCAAATATAACAAGTAGCATGACACAAAGGTCATAAAGTAATCAAAGTATTCAAACTAATCACAAACAATTGTAACTCCATTAAGGTAAACAAAATTTGGGTAAATGTTTAAAGTGCTGTCAGGGGACTCCAAGGGAATTACATTAGATGACAAAGAAATGTAGCACTGCCACTGAGGATATTAGATAAAATAGTGCACAGCGGAGGTCAACATGAGGAACAAAAAGCTAAACCAAAAATCTCCCACAGCAATAAACAATAAACAACATAGAAAATATGCATAAATTTAATCATATACTAGTATTCCCACCTGGTGCTGCTCTTGTCATCGGAGGGGAAGGTTTTGTTGGGGGACCACCAGGAGGCCTCTGTGGCGGAGGTGGTTTGGCAGGGGGAGCCATGGGTCGCTGGGGTGGCTGTTTTCTCTGCAACTGTAGACATGTTTAAATCTTAAAAACAATAATATTTGCATTAGAAACACAGCCATTACTGAAACTGCTATTTCTTTTATGTAGTAAACATGTTTAGCCCACTAAAGACAGAAACAGACAACATGATGATGATGATGACAATGAAGATGACAGTTATCATGATCGTGATAACAGCGACAACAACAATGGCTCCCATGACTGAGATGGCAGAAATGGGGCAGTTTGTTGTTCATGGTGAATAGTTTGGTGATGGGTCCATCATGGTTTGGGGATGAATGGGCATAGCCTACAGAAAACCAAACACAGTGAACCCACCTCTGGTGAGGGAGAAGCTCGCACTGGCGTTACTTTTTCTGCCACTAACAATTGTGACGGCTCGGCAGCCACCCTCACAACAGCTGGAGCCCGTTCTGGTGCTCTGTCTGGTCTGACTGGATGCTGGGGACGAGCTGGTTGTTTGCTGGATGACTCACAGTCACTTTTGTCATTCACTGGACAGTCCATGAGGTCTGAAAATAACTTGAGCCTGCAGATCTCTAAATGATTCACGACCAGGAGGGCTTTCCTCATATATAAAAGGATGGGAAAACACAGTGATCTGGTGGCCAATGCTGGCTAGAAATCTCATTCAGCCATTAACAATTGTAAATCGTTAGCCCTTTCAGTGGGCTATTTCTTTTTTTTCCAAAATTCCTGACAACCACAGCACCTTATGCATTACAGCACATATATCACTGAAGGAAGCACCATGTATTAAGAGATGTGTTACTGAGAGAGACTGTCAAACCCCCTCTCCCCCCATTATAAAAAAATCTGGGTTTGTGAAAATTTTGGTGGCTATTGAACTTCAAAAACTACTAACTCTTTGAGCTACTCAAAATTGTCCAACTTCCCCATCCCATGAGTGTGTGTGGATGTATATATATAAGTGCTGAGGACAAACAAAACTGTGAGAACAACTCATGCCAATGCTTTAAGTCTGAGACTATAAAATCTATAAAGTCTGCTGACAAACTAGGCACAAGTTGACGTATGGTTCTGTTTTGTTTTTTGACTTTACTCATGGACACTACCCACACCCTGCTTGACTTTGGTAAATCAACTGTCTGAGGTGGATGAGAAGGATAAACAGACCAGCTAGGGTGAAGAAAAAAAGGCAACACACAGTGACATGTGACAGACCTGCAGAGATAAGTGGCTGTATTGGTATTGGCTGCAGTGGTTGTTGCTGCATGTCTCGTGTCTCATCCCCCTCTTCATCTTCGTCTCCACCTGTGTCACAAACAGCAACATGCACTAATGTTATCAGCTGTAGATGATGGCTTATAAGTATGCATAATTGTGCTTGTGCACATATCTACACATATTTGCAAATATCCATTATCATGCATGTGTCTGCATATGTGTGTGCATGTGTTTGGGATAGGGGTGTCTGCATGCATGATGCAATTGGGGTGGCTGCATACGCAATGCATTTAACATGTTGGCATACATGCAAATCCACATGTACACAAGTGTGCAAAACTACACATCTGATCTAGCCAAATGCACAAAGTATGATAGAACTTCATAAACAAATATCAGATGGTCAGATGAAAATTGCAAAAACAGGAAAATAACTAACATGCAATATCAGACTGAGTGTGCCACGTAGCAACAACCTTCTGCAATTGACACCAATACTGTTCCCCCACCCCTTAAAAAACTAATAATTACCATCATCATCACCCATGTCAAACTCCATGGATGGAATTGAGAAGTCATCCCCAAGAAGGCTGTTGGTGAAAGCATTGTAGAGAGCTCCTGTGTTTGCCGAACAGAGCTTCACCTCACGGTCTATCTCTTTCTCCCATGCTTCTGTCTTCAAGCAAACCCTAATGATTTCTCCACACACCTGGCACACACAACCCCATGTGTACATAGTCCCAAATGCATTCAGTTAAAAATACACATATTTTAAACGCCATCAACATGTAAATGGAATTTGTGCACATAGCACAACTATTTTCTTATTATAAGTAGAGAAGTTGACCTTGAAGTTGAAAAGAAATGAAAATAAGGCAGAAAGTGAATGATGACAGTCTGAGATATCCCAGCGTGAGCTGTAAATGGCCTTTGGATTTAAAAACTGACATATGGCCCAAAAGAAACTGGGCACACCAGGATTAACCACTGACCTAAATTTAGGGGACCATGAAAAATCACAGATCTAAATTTAGGATGCAACAATCAACCACTAACCTCTGTGTTGTTGATCTGTAGAGCTTCCATCGCATCTTGTCCATTCTTGTATAGCACCCACATGTCCTTACCTACAAATCTAAAAGCCAGATCCATGACTTGTGTGCCTGCACTACAGCTCATTTTCTTCAACATTAACTTACTCCCGCCATGCTGTAAGCAGCATGACAAATAGTGGCCAGATGCTGACGTGGTAGAAAGAATTTTATGGCAACTTTTAAATGGCTCAACATAAGCCAGTTCGATGGAAAGGGAAGTAACTTATATTTTCAGATGCATGAACCACTTTTCTTTAGAGTTATCTCCTTTAGACCACAAAAAAGAGATAATATTATGGGGAAACAAAGCATTTGAAATGAATACGCTATCTGGCAAAAGTGCGGGACAAATGTTGAGGCATTCACTTGGATCCCTTTTTGAATCCAGGGTTTTACATAAAATTGACACTGGACAGATTTCAGGTATGAACTTTTTTATTCTTCTAAAATTTTTCTTTCAGTCTGCATTGGAATTATGTTGTTATCGCTGATTTTTTTCTAAATTTTTTATACGATCCACAAAGATGCCAGGGGAGGTCATGGCCTTTTTAAATGCGACGAAACCATGTACCTGGGTATACTGCATACAGTGACTACATCTAACACCAAATAGTAAGTACTATTTCACATATCCCTGTACAGTTCTAGAATTATGCATGTGTGATAGTTTACAAGCAGCTTTTATTTCAATCGTGCCGAAATCTATGCATACCCAAGTGACTGCTACAGTGGTTAATAATACGGATAGTTGAGAATGACTTAATAGTGTCTTGGACTGCAAGAACAGACACCGTTTTATCCCTAATCTCTAGTTTACTCCCTTTATTATTGGAATTTCTTGAAAGTGATATGAAAAATAGGCAAGAAACTCATCAGCTGCTTTCATGCTTCCAAGTCCCATGAGGATAAAGTTTACTCTACTCACACAAATAGTTTCAAGAACAGCCATGTCGACCGCCGCAATACCTGATAATGATGACTTCCCCAAAGTCAGTGAATTTTTCCATAATTTCCGATGCAGCCTCATCTGTGAACTCTCCCCCTGAGGCCATGGAGATAATGACAGTGCCATCAGGTGGCCCTTGCTGACCTATAACCTCCCAAAGCACACGATCTTTATCTTCCTCCACTACCTGAAGAGTCTCCACCTCAAACAGCGCCACCACTGGCCTGCAATATCCCCCAGATCATGATTTTAGCATCGACTGAGAACAGCAAAATGAAACTTGAAACAAGTAGACAATCTTGCCAAAGCTCCATCCAAGGATTAAGAGAATCAGACATAGAAAAGAAGCAGATTTATCTAAAACTGGCATAAGCAAAAAGAAAAAAACATGCACAAACAAAAACATTAAATGAACAGAAACCTTTATATATTTTTATAGAGTTTAGCACTGGAAGCTTTGGCATTTAAAATCTTTGAGGCACTCCTATCACTCAACTAATTCTATATTGCTGAAATGGTTTTATTGTTTATGAATATTCTTAGATCAAGAAAACTGTCCTTATAAGCACGGATGTGAACCATTAAGTTGCGTGTTGTTGTAACTGAGGGAGAGGTCATGCTTAGTTTAAAAATTTTGTTATAAAAAATGTTAAAATAAAAAAAATTAATTAAAATTTAAAATGTCACTTGTTCTTTGTAAAAAAAAAATGTTAACCTGTGATCTGACATCCGCAGTTCTGCTCTAGCATACAGAAGCTGTTTTGCAAGCAGCTCACGGCCGGATAATGATAGATGGCGCCACAGTATCCGGTCTGTCCAGGCTGGAGTACGACACTTTTCACTCGTGTCCCAGTCATCGCTGAACATGTCGTACTTGTAAGTTGGTGCAAAGTTGGTCTTCCCTTCATCCAGCCCTTGGAACGCCTGAAAACAGAAAGTCCAAATTGCTGGGAACAATTTAGAATTGTTTAAGAATCTTCACACAGCTGTTTTCTTTACTCTGCTGCCAGTCTTTTCAAGACGTGGTAACTATAAGAAAATGGCGACCTGTAACTTCAGTTCACTTACTAAAAACTTATTTAAATATAAGTCCAGCATATTGGATCACTTTTTGTCTATCACTGCTGGATCATCTGAAATCTCTTCTTAGACTCTGTAAGAAATCTGGACTTTTTCATAGGCTCCACTCTCTCGATGAAACAACATAGTACTAAGGTTTGTCAGATCTGTTATTTTGAACTAAGGAGGATCAGCTCTATCAGAAATTTCTTTCTGATAAAGTCACCAAGACCCTTGTCACATCCTGGATTCTCTCTAAGTTAGACTACGGCAACTCACTTCTCATCGGCTGTCTGGAAACTATTCTCCAACCCCTCCAGAACGTTCAGAATTCGGCAGTGTGCATTATTGTTAAAGCGCGCTACCATGACCCTACTACTCCGCTGCTAAAGAAACTTCAGTAGCTTCCTGTATCTGAGTGAATCTAGTATAAAACTGCATGCATCTGTTACAATATTCTGTCAGGAGCCCCCCATCCTACTTGTCCGATCTGATTTCTCTATACACCCCATCTCGTCCACTTCACTCTTGCTCTGATTCACTTCTTTTACGATAAAAACGTTTCAAATACAGGTCAGAAGACCTCCACTGTTTCTCCACCTATGGCCCTCAACTTTGGAACTCCCTGGCCTCTCACATCACTCTCCTTCCTGTTCATCCTTCAAATCCAACCTCACATCTCTGTACCCTTTATTTTGGATAATGTATATGCAACTGTGTGTGTGAGGTTGTGCTTGTTCATGTGTTTGTACTTTGTCTATTAGCGCCTAGATCAGGGTTAGGGACTTTACAAACACTAGATTATTATTATTATTATAAACATTACTCACATTGCCAAGCCCTCGATGAATGTTCAGCTGGTCGCTGTCTTGCAAAGCAGTCCAGTTCTCACTCTCTATCAAACTCTTCACATCATCGCTAGGCAAGTCAATGCGGTAATTGAAGTCACCACACCAGAACACATAATCATGGGACATGATGGTGCGACCCTGACCGGCATTTGGATACAAAATGTGTTAGAAAACACAGCCATCTTGAGAGTGCTTATAACAACAAGTACATGTACTGCAAAAGAAACTAGAGGCACTATGTATGCCTATAATTGAAAATGATTCTTCCTGCTTCTAAAGAATGAAGTTAAATGCACTGTGTCCACATATGGCTTCTTATGTGAACACAAAATTTCATGCTATAAAGTATTTTTTTGCATATATTTAATTTTTAGTTTGAAATCTCAACAAGACCAAAATTTACAAATATTTCAGAAAATTCCAGTAAATTTTAGACTGCTGAATGGAAACTTATGCAATATTTGCTTCTATTTGCAAGAATAATGAAATCCCCCCTTCCTTAACCTTTCACAATAAGCAAACATCTCTATCAATCTCTATCATCTTAACTGCATTTTTTACCAAGACCAAAGCATTTCAGAAAATGCAGTTGCCTACTTTCAGTTTAAAAAAAATTACAGAAACACCCTTGCATAACATACCAAAACAGACTGTGTGTGAAGCCACATACACAAACATGCATGGACACAGTTTGTCTCTCTTGTCCAATCTCTTTCTCTGTCACACCCACAGCCAGCCATGCTCCCCACCCCCCTCGCTCCCTCACACACACATGCACAAGAAAGAAAGAGCATGGATGTGTGTGCAAACACCCATGCATGAGTCCGCATGCACACACACACACACAGATTTTTTTTAAAAAACTTGTTTTAAACAAGAACTTGAATAAGTATGAACTTCTGATTTTTTATCTGTAGACACAGAAGTTACACCAACATAACTGATTTGATCAGATTTAGGACATGCACAGGTTAACATAAGCATTTTTGATATTTCCTAATAACTTACGCTAAATGGACTGACCTTTAGCTCATTTTTATATCTGTCCATAATTCAGATCATGCTAGTTTCCTCCGAACTCTCTCATCATTTAATCACCTATAGTCTTTTTCTTACTCACCATTCAATCACTCAGTTTTTCTCTCAATCACCATTCAATCATTCATTCTCTCTCACCATTCAATCACTCAGTCTTTCTTTCTCACTCACCATTCAATCACTCGATTTCTCTCTCACTCACCATTCAATCACTCAGTCCTTCTCTCTCACTCAACGTTCAACCACTCAGTCCTTCTCTCCCACTCAACATTCAATCACTCAGTCCTTCTCTCTCACTCAACATTCAATCACTGTCTTTCTCACTCACCATTCGATCACCCAGTCTCCCTCTAATTCACCTCTCACTCAGTCTCTCTCTCACAGGCCATTCACTTAGCCTTTCTCTCTCACCATTTAATCACACATCTTTCTCTCCCACTCACCATTCAATCACTCCATCTCCCTCTCTCTCACCATTCAATCACCCAGTCTTCCTCTCTGACTCACCTTTCAATCACTCAGTCTCCCTCTCTCACTCATCCACTAACTCATTCACTCACACATTCACACCTATATCTGGGAATTGATGAGTCACACATCACATATAAACAAATCCTCCAACATGCATTTCTACTGTCTCTCAAATCATTTTACCAAAGATTAAATGCATATAAAAGAACACTTAAAACTTGCATAAACACATAATTTTGATTATGTTGGTTTAATTACCACAAGGAATCTGGTGAAAGTACACAGCTGCTATGAATATATAGGCAGGGGCTTGTCTTATATACTGTCAGCAAGTTTGGCAAGGTGTGGGTTTATATCAAACTATTATTATAAGACCTACTGCACAACGTTTGGAACAAATCATAATGCCTCCTGGTTTTGTTACGTCCCCCTCCCCCAGCCATTTGATATGAAAAGCCTTTTATCTGGTAGGTAAGCTGTTAAACAAGCTGAAAAATACCTACAAGTAGTCAATAGTTGCAGACAAAAATCTTAATATTTTATGAAAATTCTAGTCCGAGTGTGACCAAGTATAAAGCAGGTACAATAAAGCAGCTTTGTGGGCGAACACACGATCATGGACCATGCTATTACAGACATCCGTTAACATTCAATGCTGGGTTTGGGGAGATGCTAATTACAAACCACTAACTGCTTGAGTCTTAATATTACAAACATCAATAATCTGATACTGCATATACAAATATATATATATATACATTCCACAAATAAAATTCAAAAGAAATATTTATCGTCTGTCCAACAGACACCAATTTCTATCAAATTAATTTTTTTATGGCGTACAGTACCTTTTTGTGAAACACAATAAATACAGATTGAATGCACGGGGGAATAAAAGGCCTTGCATTATAACAAAGCGAGCAAGGGACAATGTGTTAAGTGGCAAAGGAAAATGTCATACACTTGTACCCTCAAGGCCTGTAGAAACGAGAGATAAAAGTATCATGTACTAGTGAAATACAGTGAGAGAGGAAAGTGAAGCACAAAGATGGCAACGACAAATGAAACTGCTGCATGCTTTCTAGAACAGGAATTGACAGGACATACAGACTAGTTGATCAATCCACACATCAGAAAGAAAACGACCTTCAAGAAAATCATCAATCTGTCAGCTAAACTGATCGATTTAGGATTATTTATTGTGTACAGTTTTAATATTTATCAGAACTTATGGTTGATGCTTTCTTAAAAATTCCACTCAGAATGATGATTACTCATGGGTTGGCAATAGATTTTTAGAACACTTTCAGAAAACATTTATCTGTCATGGAAATGCCTACCCATTGAGCATTTCCCTGACAAGAGGTTAGCAACATTTTGCCTAATTGCCATTCATGCTCAGCTTTGATAGGAACACTGTTGAATCTTGCCTTTAAGTGAACTGCACCAACCCTGTTAAATCAAAATCTATACTCTTCGCAAGAGTTCAACACCATTCTTTCACATGCAATCCACAATCAAACATTTCTTTATTCAAAGACAGTATTTAGAATCTGCATTCTTGCACAGTCAACGCGAATACACGCATATATGACTTTTTTTTTGCATTTTTGCCAATTCAGCATATATGTTTCTAGAGGCTTATTGCTTCTTCCGCCACTTGAGTCTATTTCAGTATACCCAGTTCTGCATTCTCTAGTATAGCGCCCCTTATCTTAGAGTGCAGTCAGGTGATATTAACATCACTGTTTACCACCAAAATCCACCAATGTACATGTTGCTTTCATAGCCTGCCATGTATTGACCAATCCAAACCCATAGTCTTATCATGTAACATGGTTGCAAAATGCCCTTAGCACTTTACACAACCCAACGGCAACGTGAACGTGCTAGGGTGCACAAAACTTCTGTACACTACGTCCCATGATAGACATTCCAGCATCTTCACATCTCCAGGCATCATTGCCTGTCTGCTGTCTGTGGTTGGGTGCAGTTTAGATTTACTATCCTATGGACAGTGATTTTCATTGTGAAGGACTCCATCGCCCATCCCCTGGACCAGGGGAAATCAAGGTATTGTACCTCTGTCAGATAAATATATCTATACTCTTGGAAGAAGGATTCTACTGAATTCTCGGAAACTGGGAACTAGTGAAATAAATGATGTTCAACATTTAAAAGTGGAAGAGAACTATAGTGATTTGCCTTGGTCAATTCACACTACATTGACTCTTGTGTAGTCGTTCTGATTGACGTAAGCCAAGTGACAAAATGTGGCTTTGTTTGGCTGACTGTTGTTGATTCATTAGGTTCTAGTCAAATCTACATTTGTGTAAAATGAATCATGGAAGAAGGTGACTCTCTTATTAATGTGTTTCCCATTGATTTGCCTAGATCTATGTCATTATCTAGCCAGTACTGATTATTGGTAATTTCATGACTGTATCATTGAACTATAGAGGTTGTGTGAATGAACTGGCATTTGTGTGGGAATAAGAGGAAATTGCTTTACTGTAATGTAAGAATGAATGTTTCAAGACTCTGTGTGCTAGATCTGTAGACTGATTTAACAATTTTACTGCACCTTGTTATAATCTCTAATCAGTATCCAGCCAGTGGATAATTAATTCTTTTCAAAGATTTGTAAAATATAATTGTCAAGAAACCCGCTTATTTTCAATCCAGTTTTGTTTAGCTCAACTCATGGAAAGTTGAGAGAAGTTCATTAGTAAGAGAGATTTGACATTCTGCCCAAAGGAATAAATTTATAAGTATCGCTGAAGTCCTCTAGGATTGGAAAGAACATTCTTGACTGTCTTGTTGAATATTATTCTTTTAACAATATATATATAGAGAGAGAGAGAGTTTTATTGCAGTGGAAACTTGTCTTGCTTGGAGTTGGGAGTGCATGTGAAGTGTAGAGCATTCTATTGCAGTGGATAGGCCTCTAGTGGGCCCTTTAACAAGGTGACCCACAATGTGGCAACCACCTATAGTTAACAAGACTCAGATTTTACGTAACTTATTTCTTCACATTATCCCATGTCAGCATGTTCTGGCAGACCTGTTGTGATTAAAGAATAGATGATACAATGTAGTAACAGAGGAATGTTATAAAGAAACGCCACAAACTGGTCAAGTGAGCTGACAAAGTCGATTGCATCCAATGCAGTTTAGCTGCTAAAAGTTTCCAGTGATCACGATAACCACAACTCTCTGAAAGGGCAGCCTCAAAAACTGAGGATTCCTGGGGCCCTCTGCTTGGAAATTCTGAGGGTCTTGTAAAAAGAAATGAGTGTTCCTCTATGTTTTTGATTTAAAATGGAAGAAAAATGTTCATCCCTGAGATGCACTGATGAAAAACTTCATTTCAGATTTCTGTGCGCATGTTTTATTGGAAGCCCTGAAACTATTATTAAAGTTAAAATGGAAAGTATTGAAGAAGACTAAACTTTATTCTGCAGATTTCAGCTTACTCTAATTTTGAAAAAAAAATTGGGGTGAGGGGGAAGATAAGGTGACATCCAAACTTCCAGTGTAGCACAAGGTAACAGGTAATTCCATGACTGGGTGGAATTTAGGACTTTACTGCCATTTTTCTCTAAACACCGACAGGATCTTTTTGCAAATCGTCTAGCAAACCAAAACAATGCCCCAACCCCCCATCCCTAAAAGCTTCCACAAAATCTCTTGCATTGTTCTGCATGGGATGACTATAAGTTCTTTTATTTAAATCTGTGGCTGTCCTCTCTAAATAGGTGCTAAAATATCTTACAATTTAGTTTACACGTTTGTCCTTATCAAGCAAGTGAAACGATAATATGGGTTGACTAAAGGGAAAAATATACAAACAAGTTGGGAGTACTTGTACCGCATTCACCAGCCATGCTGCTACTGTGCAAATATGATTCATGGAGATTACATACAGCTTTTGTGTACAAGACCCCATGCACATGACTAGAAAGCTCTACATACATGTACATGTATATCTTTTCCAGGTACACGAACATGCTTCAGGCACGGCATTTAAAGGGAAGCTTAACCTTGGATTAACCTGTCTTGAATTAATAAATATTGATGTTGTGAGTATTTTTAACCCTAAATTTCAAACTACAAAAGAATTGTTCACTTACAACCCAGCTTTTAATGCCGCTCATCGGCCTTACATGGAAGCCGCCATGTTGCCTTGATGAGTGACGTCATTTACCCAGGCAGGGAGAAAGCTACTGCAGCACGCAGCCGATAGCGCTCAAAGCAGCATCGTCACAGATATCGGGAAGACGCTTTTACAGCTGAACGCAGCACCACGCTGACACCATACTGCTTGAGCCGGCCATATACATTTGAACTTTATAAACTCTTTTCTTGTAAAAACAAAAGTGTATTGACTTCTTAGTAGAGTGCATTCATGAACAGATGGGTACGTCTGGCGCGTGCGTGATTGAGTGTGTTATCTGTGTGTTTATTAATCACTGAGTTTATTTATCAATATATGTATATTCTAATGTCAGATGAACTACGATGGACATGTGTCCTTTGACATTATTTTTTCTTCTGAATACCCCC
Organism: Lanistes nyassanus; assembly: GCA_004794575.1. Classification (NCBI taxonomy): domain Eukaryota; kingdom Metazoa; phylum Mollusca; class Gastropoda; order Architaenioglossa; family Ampullariidae; genus Lanistes; species Lanistes nyassanus. The sequence continues at coordinate 24,517 of SMGT01001155.1, read as the reverse complement.
GAGGGTAAAAGAATAAAGAAACTTGACTTGTTAGTGACATCGCTCTCAGCTGTAATCATCTGTTCTCACTCTCAGGCTCAGCTCCCGTCCGGTCTTGCCTTACTGCAATGCCTTTTTCATCGGCACACTTTGCATTGATAATTGTCAGAATGGCTCCTTTCTTTAACTTTTCCTCAAAAGTCTTGAAGCCAGGTGAAGCAGCCACATCATTTTTGTAGGTGCCTTCAAAGCACTCCCTCATAAAATGGTCCTCGCGCAAGAGGTGCGATTTGTGCCATTTATACTCTTTGGCATGACGAGGCAACTTAATTGGTGTTCTTTAAATTTTCAAGCCACTTTTTACAAAGTGCATAGCAATCTTTTGATTTTGCTGGATTCAGAATCCTCAAAAAGCTTTTGTGGCTTCCGTCTACATTAAACGATTTGCACTGTTCGTTGAAACAGCTGAACGCTTTGCACTGTGGCATGTTGAATGCTTCTGGGGAACTGACGTCACCAGACCAGACGACAGCAGCGATATTTTGCTTTCATTCGCGAAAGACCACCACAACATGGCGACGTCCGTGTGCCATTATTTAGTGAAATTAAAACGTGGATTTATGGAAATAGTACCGATACAGCTTGAAATTTATGGATGACAAGACTCACAATATCAATATCTATGAATTCGTCTCAAGTTGCGTCTAGGGTTAAGTTTACCTTTAAGAACATGCTCTTCGGTCTGGTACACACATGCAGTCTCTTGGCATATCAAGTTACCTACCCTGCACACTTCCTGTTGAGGTTTATGGGAGAACATAAGAAGGATATCAAAGGCAAATGATATGGTATAGCATTAATGGAAGCCAAAGTTTACAAGAACAACAGAGGAACTGAACAGAAGAAATCAAGAGTGGAGAAAAAACTAAAAACAAAAAATAAATGACTCAGTAGACAGAGTGGATGTGGATAAGAGCATGAGTGGAATGAGGAATGGATGGATGGATGGATGGATGGATGGATGCCTGGAATGAAGTGACAAACGAGACAGAGCAAACAATTGAAGATGAAATGTTTTGTGCATGTGACATTCAATGACCACATTGTGGCTGTAAAAAACAGAGATGCATGAAGATCACCCAAGATATTGCTGCATTCTGTCCTTCGTCTCAAGTGTGTTAACAGCTGACTCAACACAGTACGAACAAAGAGCATGGCTGAGCCATAACAGCAGATTACGAAAGTGCAAAGAGAAAGTGCCACTCAGCCAAGGTCAGCTGTTTTCTAAACAGCGGACGTGTCAAAGATAAAGAGCATGCTGGCAAAGTGCAAGTTTGCATGTCAGAATTATCTGCAGAGATGCAGGTTAGAAGACATATATGGGTCTGAAAAAAGAACTTTAACCTAGTGCCAAGACAGAAATGTGGCGTTTGATAAAATTTGTGAATGTTGAAGGCACCAATAAGTCTAGTAGTACAGTATCAGATGGCGAACGGACACTTTTACGCTCTAATTCACTCTCTGTATTACAAACATCAGTCCTCTGCCCCCCCCCCAACACGCAGGTATACACCCCTTTACATCTGTGTACTAACCATGGGAAAAGACATCCTGCGTAAAATCTCCATGTAGTCTGCATTGCGATCGGCCACCTGTGACTGACCAGCAGCTAGGTGTGCACAGACGAAGCAGAAGGATGTGGAATGGACCAAAAAACGAATGCCCACCCCTCCCTTGTTCCCAGTAGCTCCACCGAGTCCAGTTTTGACTTTATCGACTGCTACATCTCTGTACACAAAACAGTCCATATTGTTATGAAACAGCAATGAAATTGAACTACATTATCTCTCAATTGCTTGCTATTTTGTTTTCACCAGTAAACATATGATTTGATTTCTTGATGTTGAAAATAAGCTGCCTGCTGAACATACACTTACTAACAGCTGGCCCTAAATTATCTTGCCACTGTTTTGGATGGTGTGAAGACCTCACCTTATGACTGGTGCCAGGTGTGGGCGAATGAAGATGAAGAGTACAACACCAACTAGCTGGATGTGAGTGAGAATAATGTACTTGTGCTCTCGCGATATCGTGCGCAGTACCTCCTTCTGCCATTCATGAGCATTGGTTGTGCTAAACAAAAATTACAAATTTCTTGTTCTAAATTTGTGTTTCTTTAGCAATACTTACCATGACCCAAAGTGCTATATTCTCAACTAGCGATCCCTAACCACACCTTCCAAAAAATAACACCAGTGTAATGCTGGTAAGGTCCCTCCGAGCATGCACACACCACACGTCACCCATGCGCACAGCTGACTGACTAGGTCACCCTGACTTTCTCAAGCCAAAGAACCAAACCAGCAGGGAGGAGGATAGGCCTCTGATGGGTCATGGTAAGTATTGCTAAAGAAACACAAATTTAGAACAAGAAATTTGCATTTTCTTGTCACAATACTGTACCATGACCCAAAGTACTGACTAGCACAAAATGAGGTGGGTGAGACCAGAAAAAATTACCAAGGTTAAGAGGATGGCGCTCATCATAAGTGCTGTTTGACAATGGCAGCAGCAACAAAGAGGTCGTCTTCTCAGCGACAAGAGAGGTCCTGGAGGTAAAAGTTGACAAATGGGTCCTCTGAACGCTAGTGGGCAGCGTGCAAAACTTCAGGCAGTGCATTAGACTGGGAAGCCAGCAAGGTGGCCCACGCCTAGCCTCATGCACGTGTGCAGCAACCAAGGGCAGGGAGGGCCCTGCCCCCCACCCCCTTGTTTCTGCTCTCATGATGGACTTCTGACTCCAGCCCTAAGAGGGCGTGAACCTCACCTGCAGAAGCCAACATGACTAGAAAAACAGTTTTCAGTGTCAAGTCAGCCAGAGTAGCTTGGCGAAGAGGTTCTTGAGGAGGGGAGTGCAGCCCCGCCAGAACGAAAAAGAGGTCCCAGGCTGGGACCTGACAGGGCACAGCCCTGGGACAGTGCAATGCCCCGGATCACCTCGGTGACGAGGGACACATTAACAAGCAACGTGACCTTAAGCTGATGAAGGGTGGCGAGGACAGCCGCCCTCCGCACCTGCACAGCAGAAACAGACAAGTGGACCGAGTCTGCCAGGCAAGAGAGGTGGTTGGTGAGGTCAGCCACCTGCAGCCTGGCTGGGTCTAGCCCCTGGGCACAACGCCACTACACCCAACGCTGCCAGTGAGCATCGTACGCCTTGTTTATGGAACTGCGGTGGGCAGAAGCAAAAAAATGTAAGGCAGAGGTGGAAGCGCCCGATGTGCAGCACGATGGGCTTCAAAAGCCATGCGTGCGGACGAAGAAACTGGGGGTTGGGTGGGGGATGCCAGACCATGGCTGGAGGAGGGATTCGATGGGAACCCGAAGCAAAAGTGGGTCCACTCTGCTCAGCCATAGGAGATCCAGAAACCACGCCTGCGCCGACCAACAAGGATCGACAAGAATGAGACTGGGATAGTAAAACTCCACCTTCCATAGCACACGGGGAAGGAATAGCTAGGTGGGAAAGGTGTACACTTCAAACCCCGCCCACGACAGTGAGAACACTTCCACCGCCGAGGCTTCTGGATCTGGAACTGGGGAGACATAGACCACCAGCCGCTTGCTGAGCCTAGTGGCAAAGAGGTCCACAAGCGGCTGAAAAAAGGCACTCCACACTGGTTCCAGAACCAAGGGAACAAGAGTCCACTCTGTCTGGAGAACACAGTGTGGGAGACTCAGCAAGTCTGCAAGGACATTGACCATGCAGACCACATGCCTGGAAGACAAGAAGAACCTGTGGCACTGGGCCCAGAATCACAGACCCTCTGCCTGAGTTGACAGAGCCACTAAGTGGGTACCACCCTGGTGATTGATGTTTGGCACTACAGTGGAGTTGTTGGAGTGGATTCGGATGTGCGCCCAGGAAAGAACATCGTGAAAATGCTCCAGAATGAGGTGAACAGCAAGGAACTTTAGAAGGTTGATGTGCTGACTCACCTCCACTTCTGACCAGGGCCCTGAGGCCACGTGGTGGAGGAAGTAAGCACCTCAACTCATGAGGGAAGAGTCTGTGAAGACTTCCGCCTGAGGCGGAGGGTGCATGATGGGAACGCCTGATGTCTGCCAGCCCATTTTAGTCTAGGGCTGCAAGAGGGGGATGCATGCTTCTGCGTCCAGAACCAGGGCATTCCACTGCTGGGAGGACTGGTCCCAGGATGCCGCAAACACCTGCTGGATGGGTTACAGGAACATCACCATGAGGAGGATCAGAGACACCAGAGACACTATCGTTCCCACCACCAACGCGAGTTGCCGTGCAGTGAAGGGACCGACCACTACATGGGTCACCAACAGCTGGAGACGGTCGATGTGTCATGGCGCAAGCTGCACTGTCCAGGCAATGGTATAGAACTCCATGCCAAGGAACGTGAACACGGTCGACGGCATAAGTTGTGACTTGCCGAGGTTCAGGAAGAACCCCAGCAGGCGCGCCTAGGACATCGCCAGCTGCATGTGCAAGTTGCGCAGGCCAGCTTCCACTGCGAGGATCACCCAATCATCCAGCTGGAAGGAACTTACGGGGGTCGACTGGGGAAAGGAAGTCGGAACTTCCGGTGGCAGATCAGTGATGGAGGCAGGTGGTTTGGACCCAAAGTGGTAGCCAGTCCATGCCTCCCTAAGAGATGCCCGCACCATCAGCGACTCGCACTGGCAGGAGTCCTGCAAGCGAGGCACCAGAAGGTGGATGGAAGAGCACCAAGAGACTTCCTCTGCAGCTTCCGGCTATCCCTGCATCATGCACTGCGGTGCAGTCTTCTGCAGGGGAGCTGCCAGCTCCAGCATGGAGAAGCGTGACTGGCTTCTCATCCACCGTCTCAGCTTTGATGTAGCTTTGGACACTGAGTACATTTTACTTGAGGATGCATCAAAATTACGCACACTGCACATGGTTGATGGGTGCCAACTGAACTGCAAGCTAGCTTTAGATGTGCTTCACACTATGAAAGCAAGCTATCATGACCCAGTTTATGACAAGTGGCAAGGTCTCTGGTGGGCCTTTTAACAAAGTGACCCACAAGCATGGATCGACAACACACATTCATTCTCTCTGCTCTTTCACAGTCGCACATGGGACATGAACCTACAACTCTAATTCAGCAGCAACCTTGTGCTATGCCATCCCCCCAACCCATACAATGTGTACACATGCATGCCTACACAATGCATGCACATGTATACATGCACACATATATTCATGCATACACATGTAACAAAATAATATCAAAAACTCCTCACACAGTAGAATGTTACATAATAGCCATTAGGGTCAATATTTCTAGACTGCCCAGGAAGGTGTTGCTATGAAGGAACAGATGCCAACAGCTTCATTAGACCATGACCTTCAAGGCTCAAACTGTTATCATCATCTGAGGCGTCTACAGATTAGAATGATACCAAAACAGAGGAACACCACGAGAAGAAGCAGCATGCTGTGTTTACCTGGCTTTCATAATGTTGCTGGCATTCAGGTCAACAATCTCTTCAAAGCCTACAGCATAGATGTCCACAGGGTTATCATAGTCATAGCCCTCCACCATGGATTCTGAAAGAAGAAGAAACCGTTTAAAAGAGATTATATAACCACAGAGTTTTCAGTAACCCTAAACCAAAAAAATATGGAAGAAATCACTCCTTGTAAGTTCTCTCCACACTGGTTTTGACCCTTACAAACTACCTCAAACTCACATACTGCTTTATGATATCCCATGCAAGTGTGCTGTAAGTGTGCTGTCTGTGTGCTGTCTGTGTGCTGTCTGTGTGCTGTCAGTGTGCTGTCAGTGTGCTGTCTGCTGGCCTGCTCATCTTGGATCAGTCTTTAGTTTCTCTAAGAACTGTGAGGACTACACACCATGTCCATTGAAACATCTTAAATTAAAAAGAAGTGTGCTTGTAGAGAGTTGACAGAAACCTTTAAGTAAGATTCATCACCTGGATGTGTTTTGTGGGCATCAAGCAGCCAGTCAGCCAGAGAGACGTTCTTGTAGGCAATGCTGCGGAAATGCTTGCCACCATTGACGTTGTATGTGGCCGCACAAACACGAAGTGATTGAGGCTGAGTATACTTCACTGACACATCAACCATTGTCTGAAGGATTCTTGGAGAAACTACACATACATACACACACACATGCACACACACAGCACAAAAATATAACAGAACTGATAACAAAGGTTTCATTTTTTTGTTTGTTTCGGCATGTGAAATTAGATGCTAACTATTGTTCACAAAAAAGTGGTCATGTCAACTACTTACTAGCACTTCTAAATGTGAACCAGGAGACCACTCACCATGAAGAAAACGCGATGACAAGAGGGCTCTGGCCTTGTCAGCCAAATCACCATACAAAGAGTTTCCAGTCAGTAGTACATCAATGGCCTCTTGTTTACTGCTATCCAGAAAGTTGTTTTGTATCGCACGTGATGCTGAGCGGGTGGCATCTGTGTACTGTCAAAGACAAAGCAGATAATGCAGTGTTTGCGTCCTGACAAACTGTGCCGACAAACTTGGATGAAGAAGTGCTGCCTTGACCACAAAAGAATGTCTGAGCTGAGCAGTACGCCATACTTGCCACAGATTAAGTACTACCCAGCCACACTGTATGGTAGTGTACATATTTGTCAGTACACAGGAAACTGTCAGCACACAGGAAACCATACCGATATAATAAAATGCTACAGTCAGTACAACTTGGGCACTGAATATAGCATATAAAATACAAGAATATTCATACCTATCTGTGTCCTAACTGAAGCCAGTAGGACAAAATAGTGAATGGTTGCTTCTAAACTGAAACAGTGTGTCTGCAAACCAACATAAACACTTAAATCTGTTTACAGAGGGTGAAGACAGTGCACTGACAAACACACATACAATACAGGAATCCTTAATCATACTGAGGTTAGCTCCCAGGAAAAAAAACTTCATCTAAAACAAAAACAAAATACTTATGAGATACAGTACAGTGACAGACATAAAGCTGCAAAAAGCAAGTGATAATTGAGAAACTATAAAATTTAACACCCTTTTAACATGAACTTCATGGAAGTTTTTGAAAGAATGTTTGCTGCTCTCTCACGATTGGCATTCATTTCTTACCTTTGATCGACCGCCCCCTAGGGCACCAGTTCCAGTGTAAATGCGGCTGATATGATCACCGTTGTGAGCCCAGATCTGTCGGTACACCTCTTCGAAGCGTGACACCATCTGTGGTTTGCTAGCCAGTCCCAAGCACTCCAGCTGTTTTGGCAACATCTGGTGATTGGGGACAGAAGTGGAAGTGGGAGAGGTCAGTGTCACAAACATCAAAACTAAATAGTGTGTTTCCATTCATCAAAAATTAACAGAAATGAAAATAAATAAATAACACGCATAAATGTAGTCAATGCAAGATGCCATTTTTGAGTATAAAATTCTGCATTGCACAGACAGTGCAATTTGAAACCACAGGGTTTCTTTTCACTGGCTGCTGCTGCTTGGTTACAAGAGCATGCATATCTCCATTCCCACACCTGAAAGCATCCTCTGAATTTATGTGTTTTTAGGGAAATTGGACTCTCATGCAAACTTGCCCAGAAGTACTGCAAAATGTACAGCTTTCATGACTGATGACAGATTGCAGATAATCTGCTCTCAGCTGAAGGCTTTTTGTCATTCCTTCTATGCAACAAACTTGCATAAAAATTCTTGTGGCTCTACACAGCTATTCTTATCGATGTGTGTGGATGTGTATAAAGCACAAACCTTAATGTAACAGAACCAAAAGACCCTTTAAAGTACAACTCAAAGTCTCAGAGACAGCTTTTTTCCAAGCAAGCAGTACGATTCTCAGTCGAAACAGGAAGAAAGTGATGAGATGAGGATTTCCTCTCCTACCATGTATTATATAGCTCACGCAGATACAATACACATCCATGTTCGTGTGGTCAATCTAAATCTCCAACAACGAATCAGGTCAAAGACAGGCTCAGGCCACACCTCTTGGTCAGCAAGCGTCTACTGCTAAACCCCGCCCATCTCTACCCTAGGGCGACACGGCCACCTTCCCTTGACCACAAAAGCATCATAAGCCTCTTCTATAATAAAAAAAGCTGGCGCCTTGGCAGTGGTGACCCAACCACCGCCTGACATTCCCCTATACCTAGGTGAGCTAACCCCTTACATCTTCAACAATGTCTGGGGGCCCAAGCTTCGTTCACATGTCGTCCAACGTCGCAATCACAGGTTGCTACGTGTCACCTGTAGTTTTCCCTCTGTTGTCACCTTTACCACCCTGCTGACGACGTCATCAGCTAGGTATCGGCTGGATCTAAGGGGACTATGGGCCCCGACATACCCAGGTGGTCGTCGAGGTTTTCACACCCTGGACAATAGCTGGGTTTCCTTTGACCCACCACAGACCCCAGAACGTGACAAGAACTTTATCATTCGATCAGGGATGAAAGTTTTAGAAACATGATAAGGTGAAAAATTTCTGCAGCTTGCTCTATCCTATAATTGAAAAGACACAAAAGCCCCCACAGAAAACAAACAAATATAATATGCTGGCATTCAGGTCAATGATCTCTTCAAAGCCTACAGTGAAGATGTCCACCATCTTCCAGTAAGGTGGCACGGATAGTAAAGTAAAATTGCCTTTATCCCTTTCACCTCCTATTCTTCCATTAAGCTAAGTATTAATAAAAAATTCTTTTGGAGGACCCGAATACAGACACTTCGTGGTCACTTTGCGCAGACATTTACATATTTTCAGCAGAACCAAAGTGAGTTCAGCTTAAAACTACCAAATTTTGGCTTAAGGAAAGGATTTCATCCTTGTTATGTCACGCTTCCTGTTCCAGTGTGAGAAAATGTAAATGCTAAAATGACATGGTTGCTTGTGTACAGAATAAGTAAAAGAGATGATATCCTGCATGATAAACACTGGCTTCACAATTAAAACATAAGGTCCTTACCTAATTACTTCCTCTGCCCCATCCACCCCACAAAAAACTGATTGACAGACACCTACAAGAAACCTCACCTCAAGCCCAATCATAGTTTGCACAGCATTGGTTCGGTCCAGACAGTCAAGACAGTTGGTGCGAATCGTTCCAGTCTGTTGCCTTGCAAACAAAAATCATGACAGAAAGGAAACCATCACAGAGACCACAGTGCAGATGACCTCTGATATCAAAATTAATTACGGTTATTCCAAAGTGTGGAGTTACTAAATCTTGCATATTAAAATTATTTATCAGAAACATGATTATTTCTGTGAAGAAATAAAAGACAAAAAATCTTTTAAATCTCACTCTCAGAAATATTTCTGCTAACAGAATATTCTACAGGCAAACATGGCTTTAACCAATTTACTACCTTTGTGTGTTCCATTATTTTTCAATGTGTTTGTATCATGCTCATGCCCAATAATGATGTTCATATGGTGTTACCCTAAACAACTGACCAGACGGTGTGTGCTCCAGCACCAACAGCTGCCCTTAGTATTACCATAGTTATGTAAATGGATCAAAATATTGTGGCAATGTGGCATTGCACAGCAGCAAGTCTAAAAAAGTCTTTGAGGCTCACCACAGTTTGCTAACAAACATCATTTTTACATTCTTCCGAAACAGTGAGACCAGATTTCATCTTAGAATGAAGAGTTAAAGAAGTTGAACAGTAATTGTAAGCAAGGGTAGGGAGAAGTGCCAACAGAGGTGGCACTGTTTGTGGACCATGAACCATCGCATTAAGAGTTTTTTAAAACTACCTCTCTGCTTGATTCTTGCTGATGTCAGAGGTGAAAAAGAAGTCAAACTCCTCTAGCTTCTGAAGAAGTTTGGTCTTGAGACGGTCTAGATTTCGCAGGTTACTCCCCTTAATCTCAGCATGGTAGTCAAAGTGGATATAGGGGACATCCTGCTGATGCACTGATGCCTTGAGATGATTCTGGAGAAACATACATGGCACACATGCAACGAGCACAAATACACTTTGAAAACATTTTTTGTACATGTAAGCACTTATCACCTTGGTAACTAAACCAGAGATGGCTCTAAAAGATGTGTATATAAGCTGCTCACTCAGTCAATGGCAGCCATGTGTGTCAGTGACTCATCAGTTAGGGTTTCATCTATGTCATCTTTATGTGACACCTGTTTATAGGGCCAGCTGCTTACTGTGATATTACCCAACTTACTGTCACTGAACACAGAACACAGGAACCTGATTTGTATTCATGAGTAAATTTGTAAATTTGTATTCATGGGTAAACCCACTTCTCAGCCATACTAGCGGTTCATGGCATACAAGGCATTTACTGTCAAATCACCTCACATCACAAATAGGAAAATTTTCACATCTTCCAGTCTCATTCAACATCACTCCTCTTTAACCCTTCCTTTTCTGGTGGCTGATTTCTAACACTATGCTTCTAGAATTATCAGAATTTTGCAAGTGAATAAGGAAGGTGGTTATTAATACAGCCTTCCCTCTTATCCTCAGAGATGTAATTTTCTTTTTGTTTCCAATTACCTGAAATGCTTGGCTCAGCATTTTTTCCCCTTCTTTTGCGCCCAGCAGGTTGACAATGACCTGGTTCCCATACTGCTGCTTCACCATGTGAAGATGTCGGTCAAGGGCTGGTGCCGCAGCTTCATAACCCCGTGACATGTGGACTTTGTGAGAGCCCATCTGTCATCACAAGACATGACAGCAACATGATATTGCAACTTAGGTAGGTGACAGTCTAGGTCAGAGAGGGTTTTTATCGTTAAAACATCTCTTTCCAGTGACGCTTGTTTGTAAGCCCACTTTGAGCAGGCCAAAAAAGACGCTCCCCAAACCAACCTCGCGATAATGAAACTAAGCAGCCAGAACACAAACTATTGATATCACTTGACTAATTAAGCATTTTTGATTTCATCTTCTTAATTTTACGAGGTTTCCATTCTGCCTCTTTTTAAATTCAATTTTTTCAAAAGTCTCGTCTGCACTTAGACAAATGGTTGCGCAAGAGTAAAGCAAATCCCAGCATGTTTAATTGAAGGGGACCTAGTCGAAAATCTGACTGCGATAAAATCATTATTCTTTTTTCCTTTGGTAGTAGAATCATTTTAACTTCTGTTTCACACATAATTTTGAAAATCTGCATTCTGCCTTTCTTGCTGTGAACTAAGAAACGGAGTAGGTAAACCGATAGCATCCTTTTTCTAATTTACATAGAGTGCCACGAGATCTCATCACATGACCGAAAAGATTGGGAACTACTGGTTTAAACTTTCAACAAGTCAAACCCCTTCTTCAGGATGGCACAAACAGATGTTATCTGTGTGTTTGCTCCGTCTTGAAGAATGGGTTATGCCCCAAAACATTGAATTATTGTCTAACTCTTGCTTGGCTAAGTTCCTTTTGTTGCACCTTTATTAACCCAAGCCACAGTCACCTGTTTCTTTTCTCTTTACTTCGGGTTAAACTTTATTTATTCATGACAACCTTTGCCCCTCAGGCCTCTAGAAGGGTTGACATGCTTCATTAATTTTTGGCCTATTTTAATACATTTTATATCATTTTGCTTGTATTTTTATGATCTTTAAAATGATTTACATTACTTTCATTTAAAAAATTTTGATTTTTTTTGTCACATACCTATACAATTTATCTGACCTAAAGAAAAGCATTAACTTTATTTTCAAATCAAATGACAGTCGCTTACATTGACTTGATAAACCCATTTCTAATACGTACTCATTACACAAAGGCTACGGAGAAGGTGAATACACTGTAGTGAAATAACCTATGATGCATTTTGTGCAGAAGTAGGAAAGAGAAGAAGCTGAATTGCTTACAATAGCGTGAAGATGACGGACTGACAGTCTCCACCACCAGACCTCTTGTATGTCTACATCTGTAAGTATGTGTCACTTCTACATCAAAGGCACAGCTGCTACCTAATTACCTGTGAAAATTTGATCACTGAAATATATCTACAAAAATCCAGGTGGAGTGGTCTGTACTTACATTGATTCCTGGCTGTTCCCAGAACAGAGGCACTGAGCCACGGATTTGGATAAAAGATGCTACCTGTTCCTCCAGGAATATCACCTGTTGACCAAAATTGAGAAGTGAATATAAAGGCTGAGGACACACAAGCATGCAGGTACACCACTGCATGATGTTTGACATAACATGCCACCCCAACTATACAATAAATTTACTGGAGCATGTAAGAGTTTTGTATTTAAATTTCTTGTATGAAAAAGAAAAACAAGTGACTGCCGCTTGGAGGAAAATCCAACTTAAAATTAAAAACAAGGGAACTCAACCAAGCGAGAAAAGCAACAAAGACAATCTACATTTCGGGGCACTGCCGCTTCATCAGGACGACACAAAAACAACGAAAAACGAGAAACAAAAAAAGAAAAAGAAAAAGAATTTGCTGCAGTGGATGTGGCGCGTGGGCAGGATAGCAGGAAAATGACCAAGGGACAGTGAGTAAGAGGGGTCAAAGAGGGGCAGCCAATCGCCAGGTAGGTAGGAAAGGGTAGAGAAGGGGGTGGAGAGTGGGCGGGGGAGAGAGAGAAAAGCACAGGTAAGAGGGCGTCAGTGTGTGAGAGTGGGAAATGGAGGGGGGCGGAGAGAAAAAAGTAAAAGAGGGAGAGGAGGGGTGAGGGGGTTAAGGGAAAAAGAGACACCTAACAGAAACACCTAACCCTAACCCAAAACATGTAGACTGTCTTTGTCTTTGTTCCGTTTCTAGCTTGGTTCAGTTCCCTTGTTTTTAAATTTAAATTTCGTGTGTAATTCATCAATTGAACTGTGGTAGATGTGCGTATGTCTACCATTTTAAATATTACATTTTCTATTTCTGTCTAGCATCAAGCATGGAGGGGATGCTCTTTTATGAGTGGGACTCTGTACTGTATAAAACTGACGACGACGACGACGACGACGACGATGATGATAATGAAAAACAGTCTTCCAGATTCAAAGGTATCCATTCATATTCAGCAAATCCAATTTCTGTCTCACCTTTAGTTCACTTCCAACCTCACCTGTTCAGTTTCAACAAAATTGGCAACGTGACCATCATCATTTGCTCCACGGACATTGAAGCGTGTACCAGCACGTTCACAGGATAAGCGAGAGATAAGGCAGGCTTTAGCCTGTCGATGGGCAGCATAGATTGTCCGAATCTCAACACCGCCACACATAACCCTCAGCAGCCAGGCATTACAGTCAATCCCATACCGTTGCAAATGGACATGCAGCATGCGATTCCTGCAGCATGACAGCAGTAAAAATATAGAGAAGATGAATGTCTTCACTTTAAAGGACATGCAAATAAAACCAAATTCTAAGTCAAATAGTGAATACATTTTAAAGCTGGTGGCAAGATAACTCCATTTTTATTAATATCAGATTATGATCAAAAGACATTGCTCATTTAAAAAGAAAAATTGACCAAGAATTAAATCTATGCATGGTATTATGTCAATAAGGCATTTCCCAAAGGTGGCAGCTGCAATGAGAGGCAAAGAGCATATTAATGCAACTGAAAAAGAGAAGAATACAAAGCCTGGTACCAGAAAAATCTGTTGTCTGTATCATGGTCCTGAAGTTTTCTTTGTGCACATAGACTGAGGTCCCAGGGACTTCCTGAAGCACACCAGGAGAAGTAGAAAGTGCCGGAACTCAGCAACTTTCGTACATCTGTGATACGGTCCTCATCAGATGGCTCATTTCTCAGGGACAGAAACTGCACAGCTGTCACCTTAAACACTTCTGATTCACCTATTTTGCCAGCTGACAAGCAGCCAGTGACCATGATTAGGTACAGAACTGATGCTCCACCTAACAATACACACAAGACACCAAGACAGAATTTCAGAGGGCAATAATTTAACACAGTGTGTTAAATAAATAGGAATACTGTGGAAGTAATCCGTATTTCTCTTGGTTTCAACGTGGTTTATTTCTGAATCTGTCTTCTCTTGTTTATAAAACTGGACCCACAAAAAGAAAAACTTATTATGCATATTTCTCTTGAAAGAGAAACCATAGATGTAACTACTGTTTTATGTCATTATGCATAAGCATGCACAAATATGCACATGTATTTAAATGACTGCCAACCACCTATCTCACACTACCTGCAGTCTTTAGTCTCTCCACCATCAGTTGTTCACAAGTGCATATTCATTTTGAAAACATAAAGGGGAAATAGGCCTAGTGCTTAGAATACTTGTTCAGAACACTATATATATAAACTGGAATTACATAAACATCTTTGTCTTCATGGTGGATTACTGACCAGTATTCAATGATAATACTCCGAGGCATCCATAGGCATCAAGAATCTTTGTGTACTGTTTCTTCAATGGTTCCATCTCCATAGATGCTATACAGTAGTGAAAACCATTTTCGGTTGAGAAGAATTATTAACTGTTTTTCTGTTTCCAAATTCATATAAACCGCAAAATCAAAATTATCATCAGATTGCCCACTGCTACTATAATTGTTCAGATATGTGGTTAATGATGACTACAAATTAAAATTAGCAGCGCTGGTTCACATTGTGTTTACCAGTGTGTGTGCAGACAGACAACAGCATGTTACAATATTTTTAAGATCTATGCAGAATAAGACTAAGACCTACATCAAAACAATTACAACGATGACTATGTTACTAAGTCATATCGTCTCGCCGCTACACTATTCAGTCTATTGACGAAGTCAGTATTCAGTATAGCATAAGTCACTTACACAGGACTACCACTGCTCCCGATTCGAACATCAGTGTTTCTTCCAGTTGTTTAGATTCCATGATGACACTGTATGGGGTATCTCTGTCAGGTGGTATTTTATGGAAAACGCGAAACCCCTTTCCCATAGCCATTTTCGCAATGATGCAGTCGCCTTTAACGTCGGCCAACGAGGGGCGGGGGTACCGATTAATATGAGGAAGTCGGCGACTGCAGTCACTCCCAGTAGCCGCCCCTTAAAGGTCATGTAGATTGTCCTTGACCCCAGTGAGAAACGTTTCAAGTCGGGGCCAATGTTCTGCAGCACCTACAGACACGTTTTTGGTAGCTAGGACGATATACATTATATGTATAATTCTAGGTTGGTAGTGCTCCCATATAAGCAGCGTAGAGGAACTGGAGGCATAAATAGTTAAACTGTTTAAAACATGGCATAGACTTTTTCTTGTTTACAAGTATTTCCTTGGGATATGCCTGGGTAGCAGTTCATCTGGGCTTTTCTCGGTTCCTTGGGAGGGGTGGGGGTGGCGTGGCACTTGATGAACATCAGGGAAATTCAGGCAAAGAGAAGTATAAAGTTTATTTTAACAAAAATATCAAGTTTGTTGCATTAGCTCAGATGCTAAATTAGTGCACCGTAGGTTATAGGAGAGAGGAAGAAGTCAAAGTTGTGCATGCATTTTCGCTTGGGTTGGTTTGGGGGAGTCAAGAGTCGAAAGCCGACGCAAACACGATCTGAAATAGTTCGGGGTCTATATACCAGTTTTTAAGGGATAATGCAAACTAAAATGCACTTTTACAAATGAACGAGTGATGTACGAACGAGCAGGCAATAAGAACGACCCTGGTTTTATACAGTGATTTAGAAATGGACATCACCAGAACAGAACCTATACCCCTCCACCCGCAATCGCCACCATTGGCCATGGCCATGGCCATGTCACCAAAGTTGAGATCATCAAGATGTCATTTTGCCACTCTGGCCAGGTAGTGCGTGCAAATAACAGTTCACACCCTGTCGACAGACTTGAACCCCTTTTTAAACCCAGCGAATGCCGATTTCTTTTTTTTCCACCAAAAAATTCTATGGATACCACATTAAGCACCAAACAATATAAATGTAATTCGGAAAACGCATAACGGTTTCAATGTAAAGGTCTGTTACCTTAAGCCACCATACTCCTCTTTACTATATTTGTTTTAAAAGGGGCCTCATCCACCCAAAAGAATTTCATGAGTTTCATATTGCACAATATCAGAAGCATATCCAACATCCTCTTTTAACAATTCATCAACTACAGTGAAAAGATATTATAGGCAAGCAGCATGCAACATTGGTTATGCAACTCATGTACAGCAACAGACCGAGTGACAGATCCAAAGGTTGGAAGCAATGTATGTGATTTCTTTTTCCCATCCCTCCAAGGCCCAAGGGTTTTTGTTGTTGTTTTGGCATTGTTAGCTTGGTTTGTTGGTTACTTCATATTCATTAGGCTAGTACTATGACTGTTGATCAAGCTGGTTTGCATGACCTTTTATATCTACACGAGGGTGAAAAAACAGTCTTCAGCCCCATTCACCCCGTGTGTTTTAGGTGCATCTCTATAAATATTCAAACTTGTCAGCTGATGCCAATGCAGAGAAGTGTGATCCATGGGGTTTTGAAATCACTAAGGCTTATGATACCATTGGCATCCTAAATCATGGTCAGTCAAAGAGACTTATAATACCATTGGCATCCTAAATCATGGTCAGTCAAAGAGACTTATAATACCATTAGCATTCTAAATCATGGTCAGTCAAAGAGACTTATAATACCATTAGCATTCTAAATCATGGTCAGTCAAAGAGACTTATAATACCATTAGCATTCTAAATCATGGTCAGTCAAAGAGACTTATAATACCATTAGCATTCTAAATCATGGTCAGTCAAAGAGACTTATAATACCATTAGCATTCTAAATCA
>SMGT01001154.1:386494-451865 GCA_004794575.1 Lanistes nyassanus | reverse complement strand
ATTTGCTCTACCTCCTGATTGGGTAGGCAACTAGACGCCGGAAAAATCACAACAATGACTCTAACGCTCTCTATCTTGGTCCTTGATGCAAGACATGCCCACAGAACA
Organism: Lanistes nyassanus; assembly: GCA_004794575.1. NCBI lineage: Eukaryota > Metazoa > Mollusca > Gastropoda > Architaenioglossa > Ampullariidae > Lanistes > Lanistes nyassanus. The sequence continues at coordinate 451,757 of SMGT01001154.1, read as the reverse complement.
CTCCATCCTACGCAAAAAAGACAATCAGTTTAGAGCAGAGACTATCGACCCTTATGGTCAGCAGTATAGGGAATGGTTAGAATATCTCATGCACATACACCCCGGTCTCCACATTCAACATAAATTCAACAGCAAAGAACAACAGCTGGGAAACAAACATATTCGGGTCGATGGGTGGGATGGTCTTTCCATACTGTCTATCAATTTCACGGCTGTCTCTTTCATGGCCACGACTGTCATTTGACACGAGACGTGACCACCAACCCCGTCAACCACAAACCGCTGGCAGAACTGCGTACTGAAACCAAAAAAAAAAAAAGACACTGAGTATCTAACTCATGAAGTGGGGGTTTCTGTTATAGAAATGTGGGAATGTGAATGGCAACACCAAAAAAAAAGACGGATCCCCGACTCTCTGACTTTATACGTTCACATTTCCCACGTTGCAATCCCTCTTATTGCGGTAAACCAGTGACAGAAGATTCGATCCTCACTTCTATCAGTGACGGTTCTCTTTTTGGTTTAGTGCAATGTGATATCGAGGTCCCGGCTCACCTCAAAGAGTATTTTAGTGAAATGCCAACCATTTAAAAAAATACCGAGGTGACCAAAGCCGATATTGGTGATTTTATGGCGGCATACGCGACACAACAGAAACTGTTGTCAGGTTCAAGACGAACACTGATTGGTAGCTATTTGGGGATAAAAAGCATCCTGCTTACCACACCCCTGCTACGTTGGTACCTTGAAAAGGGGCTGGTTTTGACCAACGTATCTCGTGTTATTGAATACAAACCTGTCAAATGGTTTGAAACATTTGGCCATACCGTGTCTCAAGCTCGGCAACAGGGCGACCGAGATTCAAACCAAACCATTTTAGCTGAAACGTTTAAGCTGCTAGGCAATAGCGCTTACGGTAAAACACTAACCAACGTAGCCAAACGCCGAGACATTATTTATGCCAGAGATGCCAGACACAAAAATATATTAACAATGGTCGATTTAGAAAACTGAGTTGGGAGAAGAACTCTACGAAATAGAAATGGCCAAAAAAAGGTCTTGTGGGCCCTCCCCCTTCAGACAGGCTATTTCGTCTATCAGTATGCCAAACTGCCTGTACTGAAGTTCCATTTTGACTTTGTGGATGTCTTTCTTTCTCGCGCTGACTACCAACTCTGTGAAATGGATACTGACTCTCTGTATATGGCCCTGTCTACCTCTACTCTACAGACTCTCTGTATATGGCCCTGTCTACCTATACTCTACTGACTCTCTGTATATGGCCTTGTCTACCTCTACTCTACAGACTCTCTGTATATGGCCCTGTCTACATATACTCTACTGACTCTCTGTATATGGCCTTGTCTACCTCTACTGACTCTCTGTATATGGCCCTGTCTACCTCTACTCTAGAAGAGGCGGTCCGTCCTGACCTGCGCCTTCAGTTCTTTCAAAACGATCACTGTTGGTTTCCTTCTCCTTCCTGTGATCAAGACAGAGCTCTGTTCGTCAAACAGAACCTTCAAGGCCTACCCTTTACCCCTTGTGACCACTGTCCTGAGCGTTACATTTACGACCAACGCACACCAGGTCTGTTCAAAACCGAGTTCACTGGTGATGGGATTGTGGTTTTACGCAGCAAAACCTATTTCTGTTTTGGTCAGCGAGGGACAAAACGCAGTCACAAGGGACTCAGGAAAGCTCAAAACCCTCTGTCTAAAAGTGACTTTTCTCTTGTGCTAGAGACTCAAAATAGCAGTGGTGGGGTCAACACAGGCTTTACGACAGACGGCACTGCCATGTACACATATCAAAAACACAGAAATTCTCTTTCTTTTTTCTATATTAAACGTAAAGTTCATGCCAATGGTATCTCTACCTCTCCTCCTGATATCCAAAAGCTCTTTCTCTGTGTTATTGAACATAATCTATTTCTTTCATGGGTTTCCAATAACAATCTGTGATAATTGTCGGTAGCTGTGATAAAATTGGTTGTTTACATAAATTGTGCGCCCACCACTATTTTTGTCAAGCGATAAACCTCAGCCTCTTCGTGGCGCTTGATGGACATCCATTTAAAGGAAAGAATTTGCTCCTTTTTAAGGGATGACTAAAAGAGGCTTTAAAACAAAAAAATACCGGTTCCAGCAGCCCCTCATGAGATAACCATCTTTTGGCGCCATTTTCTGTCTCCTCATGTTTCAACTTGTTCAGAGTCAGATTTTTTTAGTGACACACATTCCAAGCTCTTTCACCCCACACACTCCGGGGGGCCCACCTACATCCTATAAGAGCAGACCTGCATGTATGACCTGGACCTATTTCGTTAAAATAAAACCACGAGGTCAGCGCGCGCTTTACTCTCATGTGTGATCTTGACCTAGTCTCAAACTGTAGCACACTTTACTCCCATGTGTGACTATGACCTATTTCGTTTCCTAACTTGAGATTACCTCATGGAGCGATTTACTCCCATTAGCCAATTCCCCGCCTTTCAGGTCATTCAACCCAAGGTCACTAAGTCACTCGGTCAAAGGCAAGGTGGGTCAATCACCCCTAGGTCACTAAGTCACTAGATCACTCGGTCGAGGTCAAGGTCGCTCCTGCTCCTAGGGGTCGTTTTTAACATGACTATACTACTCACAACTTACGGAAACTGTAAGTCGTAGGTACTAGGTACAGTAAACAATGGCTACTGAAGATTGGACAGTTTCGTCTTGACATATCAATACTAGCAAATTATTAACTGTTTTGGATATAAATATACGCACAGCTAGACTCTAAAGCCAATTTGTTTACCCTTGGGTTATTGTTGTTTAGATTTCTCAAGGTGTCATTGCTGTTTGAAAACGTAATGACTTCTCGATGCTTGGCTGTTTGCTTTCATCCACCATGTCTCTGATACTGTGATGTACTTTGTCCCTGGAGGTGCATATTAGAGCTGAACTAAAGATTTTCTAATGTATACATTTTAGCCTATTTAATCAACCAGTCGTAGATTTAATAAGATATCGAGCAGAAGTATACTTTTTGTAATATATCATTTGTTTTGGCTTTTAGGCTAGCAGTGTAAACACTTAACACAATATGTAATGAATAAATTTTATTCCTTGTTGTTGTATGTTTTTCTCGGAACTTTTACATGCAAGTAGCTTGTGAAAACATCTGGGAAAACATCTGTGATCCCCTGAACGCGTGATGCATAGTATTTCGATGCAAATAAAATCAACTATGACGCTTGCTACAAATACATAATGCTCTGTGTTGAGCCCTGATTGGTCGAGAACCTACTGCCAGTCCCGACACGTGATAGTTGAGTATAAATGTCCCGAGAATACGACGATCTGTGTTGCAGCAGCACGGCCAGCCTACTCTGCGCTATAGTGAGAGGGCTGACGGAGGCTGTTCCAGTTCACCGACTTCAAGAGTAGATGAACAGGAAGTGGGGAGAAACATTCCAAAAGGCTTTTTTTTTCCAAAGAATCGATCATGTCACCCGTCTTCTGAAACAATAGAATACGTTTCTTGGCGTCTGCTTCTTTGCCACAAACATCTGTCTCTGTTGTCAAACTTCATGCCGGTAAACATGACTTCAACACAGGACTATATCTTAGCTGACATCACCGCAAACCAGACCCACGAAGCAGACTTCACAGAATTCAAGATCGCGATTGTCATCTGGACCTACTTTGTTCCAGTGATTGTTTTAGTCGGAACATTCGGCAACGTGTCTACCATCCTAGTTTTTCGCCGCTACAAAAAAAAAAACTCTTCATCCCTGCGGCTGTACCTCACTGCCTTGGCATGTGTAGACCTGAGTCTCATATTCTCTGGTCTGTTGGATCATTGGGCAGAAAAAGTTCTGGGCCTCGACATAACATCCACGCACGACGCCTTGTGTAAACTTCAGACGTGGATGGTCTACTCGACAGGGACGTTGTCTGCCTGGTTGCTGGTCACTGTGACCTTGCAAAGAGTTATGTGTGTCGTCTGGCCTCACTTGACGGCGTCCGTTTTCTCCTTGAAGAAATCTAAGATTGTCTTGATGGTCGTTCTTATCTCCCCCTGGTGCCTCCAGTCAGGCTTCGCTGTTACCACCTGAACTCAGACAATGTGTGTACGGTGTACGAAGCTCGTCTGTTTTTCGCGCACGTTGTCTGGCGTCTGGTAGACATGATTCTTTCGTCTCTCCTGCCCGCCTTCATCCTGTTCCTGTGCAACTTCATCCTCATCTTCAAACTGCGAGTCTCGCTGCGTGAGGCCAGCAGGCTGAACGTGGGATCTCTCTCCTCTCGCCGCAAAGCGATGTCCTCCACCTCCCTGACACTTGTCCTACTGTCCACGGCGTTCCTGGTTCTGACACTTCCTATCAACGCCGAACAGTTGTGGGAGAGGAGTGTACGAGGCGAAGAGGGCCTTACTCTGCCACCACACCAAGAAGCGCAGGCCACTCTGATCTGGACCATCACAGACATCCTGTGGTACAGCAACAGCGCCTTCAACTTTCTCTTCTACTGCATCAGCGGCAGTAAGTTCCGAGGAGAGTTCGTCGCTATGTTTCGCTGTGGAAGCGACACCTGTACAAGAGTCACGAAACATATTGTGTCTGTGAGAGAATGAGTCAGTGCCCAGGAAGACCCTGGTACCCTGACGAGCGAAAGAGAGACAGATTTCTAACCCTGACGTTTAGCGAGGACCACATGCAGAAAAAGCAACTAGACCCTCAAGGAAGACCGTCGGCGAGATCATCACAGTAACCCTCGGGCAGCGGCTCGTCAATACTTTGCATTCACCAGCGGCCATACGGGGCAGGACTGGAAATGGACGTGCTGTGAGCTTGTCCAGATAAATTGTTTTTCGCTGTTGAGATATTGTCGGGGGTGGCTGGTAAATAGAATAACTACAAGAAAGATCCCATCTGGATGGAATTTAAAATACATATAAATATTTCATGGCAGGCCCTCTGAATCGTTATGTTCTAGAGATACTTAGACAAAGAGATTGGTTTGTTCGTTCGTTCTTTCGTTGGTTCGTTGGTTGGTTTGTTCGTTGGTTCGCTGGTTCGTTGCTGCGAACCCGCGATATCCCGCCTAGGAAGCGGACCATGAGAAAGAGAGAGAGAGAACTATGAACTTTATATATGGAGTATATGGTACATATATGATGCATATTTCTGATGTACGTGATAAACACTCGCTAGCCTCAAGCATTGCATGTACGTGTACGAAACAGTTGTCATTCGAGAAGCAATTATTTTAAAATCTTTATTTCTACTTATAGGTTATGTTAATGAAGAGTATCTTAGAATATGGTTGATGAGTCATTCAGTCCTTTGTATTCATCCATCGGCGCTTTGCGTGAAATCTGATCATGGCAACAGCAACAGGTCTGACGTGCTTGAAAGTCTGGGAAAGTTGCATAGCCATATGCACGTGCATGTTTACTGGAAATTAACGAGTTGTTCCATAAACATATGCTCCCATGTTCATTATTTGATTTCGGGCAATTTATTATCTAATTTTCGTTAGTCATCATATTGTGCGGATAATCACATTGCTGACATCAACAGTGCACAGACAACACAGTTCCTGTTACCAAAACTGTGTGGATATGCACGCCACCTGTAACCCTAACATCCCAAACCAGCACCTCACCGAGCTTGGCTTTTGGACAGACGCGCAAAAGGTCACGTTGGTTGACATATCTGCTTCGGAAAATCTATGTTCATATCATTGATACAGGCTGTGAGTATTACCTCCAAGAACACCAAACTACTGGAGGCTTAAATTTGGTGACAGTCCGACACGACAAAGTCTCCATCTTTTACCGGAAATCCAAAAGCCGTCGAGCGCTTCACGTGATCTCATAATGGCGCTGTGGAAGAAAGATCAGGTTTTCACAAGAATCTTGAATGGCCTAAGAAAATTGACCAACTGTCCCCTGTGATCGCGGCAGTCATAGAAGTTACTTGCAGGGAACGTTAGATCTTATTGTGTTTTCCATCCCCTGCGCGTAGACAGAATGAAGCAGGCCTACACGTAGACGAGACGGATCAGGAACAAGATTCATGAGCCGGCAAGCCCATAGCAAGAAGACTCGTGAAGCAGCACGACAGTTCGCGTCTGTCCTCTCGGTCAAATGAGCGGTCGTACTTCCCCTGCGTATTTCACGTATTTACTGTATATCGTTACATGTGTAGAGGAGATACGTACGAGATACCAGACCCCTGTGTTATGTTCCTGTTGCATGAGGGTTCTTATCTCCTGTTATTGCGTAAAGGTGGACGTAACATGCACTGGGCAAATGAGCCTTACGACCACTCTTATGGCTGGAAGTGCAGATACGTACAATCGTTTTGTTCATGCAAGCCACCCTTGGTATAAACTCTCCTTGGAAGAGCGTTTCTACATGACATGGCCTTACCTTATATTTTGGTTTGGTTGTTTCTGCGTCACATGAATCTGCAGGCTTCTGCGGTAACAATTAAATGTATCATCATCATCATCATCATCATCATCATCATCATCATCATCATCATCATCATCATGGTCGTTGCTGCCATGGGTGCTGGTAAGGTTTTTAGTGGATTACTGCTGTTGTTGTCTGGACAGTCAGGGCATTCTGAAGCAGCTTGATTCGAATTCATACTGCACGGTTTTTGCTAAGTCCCATTTCAAGTGTACCAGGGGAAAACGAACGCGTCCTTCTCACCCATGCAGAGTATGGTGGTTTGGATCTCGTGTCTGGCGTATTATGTACTTTGTCTGCATGCGGCACCCGTTGACAGGGTTGAGCGGCGCCATTTGGAGTTTTCTCCAGGCACTCCGCCTTCTCCCTCTCCCCCCCCCCCCCTCTCGAACACGCTTTACTGTCCTCTTCCTTCCTACTCCCTGCCCCAGTCATGAGAAACTATACAATCCTATTGGATACTGACATAACTGCCGTTAATACTCAATGAACATAAACCTAGCGTCGATCATGTGTATCCATGACAAAGACTGGCCGTTTTGCTTCAAGAATCTGTACGTCACGTAACTCCAATAACCACGATTTAAAACTATTAACTCCATTAGTCGGCCTTGTATGACAGAACGCATTCAGTAAGAGGAGAGGTTATCTGACGGTAAGAAATTCTCCAGCGACAACAGCTGGATAACCCCTCTATGACCTTCGTAAACCCATTCTCGGGATAAATGCTGAGAAATCGCGGATCTGATTGACCAAATGGGGGCCTGGATAGCTCAGTTGGTAGAGCTGCGGACTAGCAAATGGAAGATTGCTGGTTCGAATCCAAGTGTGGCAAAGGATTATTTCATGGAGTTGCACATTGTCCAAACTCCATTCGCCATTTCCCCGCACATTAAATTGCCTGTCCGCACTGACCATCTTACTGCTTCTATCAGTCTGATGGTTCTTAGTGCGAAATCACCGCGAATTGGAGGCACTGTTCCTTTAAATAACAACCAACCAACTTACTGACCGTAATGTCCCCGTTATCCCCGGATAAAGTTATACCCCGCCTAGGTGGGAATAAAGCTATCCTGACGTGTGATGACGACTTAATTTCTTTCACGCACTATCGCCGACGTGCTAACGGAAGAAATAGACTTTTTGTGAAAGACCAAACCCGTTTTACCATTGGATAGCGCCTAACGTTGCACAACTGGAACAAAAGATTAATTTGTCATTGTTTTATATCGTTACGAAGTTTGGGAAAACGTCCGAGAACTCGAAGATGAACTGATTCTACCAAAATATAATTCAGAACTTATTGTGGACAAGGCCTTCCTCACAGAAAGTTCATTTCTAACTAGTTAACTTGATATGATGAAAATTTAATGTATTAAGAAATAAATAATAAATATACATTAATATAAAATTTGTTTTAATTAGAAATGAATTTAAAAAAATTAGTATATTAAAACATTTCCAAAATAAATTTGACTTAACCCTACAGTTCAGTTGAATGAAAACAATTTATGAGCATAACATTTAGCAGGAAGGCGCCAGTCTGACGTTAAAAGTTGCGCTCAACACGTCCGATCTAGAGATAGAACATCAAACTCTTCGATCGCTCTAAACTAACGCTTGTTTTCAGATGGAACATATATCGTCAAAGAATGACTGTACTGTTGTGGGGGGTGGGGGTGGGGGTCTCCGAGTTAAAGCATCGATCCTTCCTCAATCTAGTGATATTGTATGTGCGTACTTGTGGATGTCGTGTGGCGGCAATAATGGTGTGGAGGCGGGCGGGCGTGCAGCTGCACACATAATACACCTCCGATTACTGTCTAGGTTTCGCAGAACGTTTGATTGATTGTGGCTTTAACCCCCTAGAAAGAACCAAAGGGTATTTCCACCGGTGTGTTTGCGTTCCAGGCACGAACTTATTCTTTTTAAACCAATAAAGGAATCTCATTTTTTGTAAATAACTCTAGCTCGACAGTCCTGGGGACCTTTGGGAGGTTTTTTGTGCGGAACACTGACCACATTTTCGTCTGTGCTCACAACGACACACCTGACTAGCTGAAGCATGGGCGAAACTTTTTCAAAACCAGGGACCTTATACACGAGATTGGACAACGTGTTGGCTGATCTTCAAATGACAGACTGGTGCCTTCCTGCTAATGTTATGGTCGCAAATGCAATTATCATTCGACTAAAACTTAATAGTAACTGAGAGTTGCTGTACGGGAAAGCTCTCGTTTTATGTCCCTTGCGGCCGTTGCGTAGACTGTATGGTTTTTAAAAATGAGAGGTATTTTCCGGTGCTTATCCCCACCTCTGACAAAACTCCTTCTTTGTTAAAGCCTTTATCTGTTTAGTGGAACCAGTGGTTGAATGACAGGCGAGAGGGGGCTTGGGAGATGATTGAGATTTGTAGGGGCGGGGCCCGTAACTCCACACAGACGAATTATTCCCCTTTTGTCTGAGTCACTTGTGAAAATGGCCGTCAACGAAAAGAGGAAGTAGCTAGTACTAGTAGTACTAGTAGATCTAGGTTTTTTTTCCCCCCACAACCGATGGTGTTTGCTTAAAGCCGACAACATGTCCAGATCAATGATTCCTAGCCAACAAAAGTTGGCAGAGAAGCTGACAATTTTGAATGATCGAGGAATTGGAATGCTTACGCGAATCTACAATATCAAAAAGGTAATCACAGCAAGCGATGCTGAACTCAAATGTGAAGGCACTGTCTTCTGTCGATCTGATGACACTCGCAGAAATTTCCCCCGCAATCATTTATAGTCTTTATAAATCATTTATAAAATCATTTAGCAGTTTTAGCGCAAGTTGTATGGAAAGCCGGAGCTTGAAAATCTAATCTGAGCAGTATCGCCAGCTCTCTCTGTGTCTTAGAAATGATCACTGTCACTGTGCATATCGTATGTATCATGTATGCGCGTGTGTCCATAAATGCATTCTTGTGCACACGACCAAACATTGCATGTGAAAAAGTATTTTGGCTTGCACATTGTCTTTTGTATTAACTCGGTTAACTGTGTCTGAGTGTGCGTGCACGAGCGAGAGCGAGCTTGGATCGTGGATCATATTGGATGTATGCATTCATATGTGCATGTCGCCGTGCGTGTATGTGCGCGCGTGCGTGGGGACATGCAGGGGTGTAGGTGTTGTGTTATTTTTGCTACACAGTCTAATCCCTCCGAAAACAATAAAATTATAGTTTTGTGACCTTCTGACCTAATTGTAGTACTTCTTGCTAGTGCGATAGATTTTATGTGTACTGTAACACTCAGTGTAAGCGATGGATCTCTATTTTACTCTTTAGATGCTTGGAAATGCAGAAAACAAGCCACCCTTTCTGTCAGACAAGCAGCTGGAGCCAGCCATTCGTGTTCTGCTGAAAAAGTTTCCCCAGTATGATGCCAAAGCTAGTCAGGTAAGTTGCTGTACCTGACAATATTTCATTAGTTGAAATAATAAATAGACATTCTGTATTGCAACACTTATACAAACTTCATGCTTATTGGGCAAAAATTACACTGTTGCAAATAGACTTATCTAGCAACAACCAAACCACAAACATGCATATTGGACACAAATTACTTTGCAAACTTGCCTATTTCAATATTTGTCTAGAATCCCACTGCAGATATGTTACTAACTTAGGCACCTTTTTCAAATTATTGTATTCCTATATTGTTATATTTAGTCATTGTTTTATTTGTACTGTTATATTTCTTTATTTGCATATTTTTCATGTTATATTTTAGAATTAATTGTGTGACCTGGGTAGTATGTCCATGGATAGTAATACAGTAATTGTGGAATTGTATTTTAAAGTGAATATTATATGCATCCATAATTTTAGAGACTTGTTCTCCCTCCTCCCCCCCTTGCACCTCCATGCACACACATACAAAACACAAGTGTAAATCAGAGCTTCTGATAACATACAACTGCGGTAATTTATGCACACAAATTTAAGAATGACAGGGTTTTTTTTTTATCCTTTGGCAAATTAACACCAGAAGGTGCTTGGGTTGACCCCTGCATTTGAAAAAAAATGACCCTTAGATTTCAGGCTAGAGGGTCATTTTGACTCTTGGTTTAAAAAAATTCCAGATCTGTAAGTGCTATGCCTTCTGCACTTTTTCTACTTGTACTACATCCCCAAAGATTCCTGCAGACTGTCTTATTAGTAGCATACCATATATCAGTATAGTCAGTAACACATATAATGTGTCAGAATACTTATTTTTGTTTGTTTTTTACCCTTTTGTTTTCTTTGCCAGTTTCTGAAAAGCACATAACCAGACTCTACATTCTTATGCTTAGAAAAACCACAGTCACTCAACAATTCATGAACACAAAGAGAACATTACATGCAGCCTTACTTCTTATCACTCGAAACAACTGATTGATTGATTGGTTGGTTGGTTATTTCAGAAGGACGCTGCTTCCACCTCACAATGATTTTGCACTATAGGTTGATTGGGTCCTATTGCTAAGCTATGCAGTGAAAGAACCACTGGACTGATAATTACAGTAAGATAGTCAGTGAGGGAGATGGCCGAATGGAGTTTGCACAATGTTTAAACCAGGAAATAATCCTTGGCCACACCAGGATTTGAACCAGCAGCCTTCCACCTGCTGGTCTACAGTTCTAATGACTGAGCTAACAAGGCCCTCCTGCACTTTAACACATACTTAGACTTGAGTACCTAGCTGTAATCACAGAATAAGAATATTTTATTAGTGATACATGTACTTGTTAAATTGAGTTCTGTTTTAGAAATTGATTTTTTTCTTTGTTGCATTTGTTGTCAGCTGAACGTCGTCAATAATCAGAAAAATGAAATCATGAAATCCCTTTCATTGTACTACTACACATTTCTGGACATCATGTATTTTAAGGTACGTGCGTCTTTGAAACAATGCATTTGCTTTTATTTCTAACCAATGGTAATATCCAGCACGAGCAGTTAATATGTTATTGTGACACCTTACATCACACAGAGTTTGAAATTACAAAATTAAATGATGACAGTCATAGGTTTTCTGACAATTGTAAATGCAGAATCTTCAAGGGAGTTTTTGGTGTAGTGCCAAGACCTTGCATTTTTCAGTGTTAGGCAGTTCCCAATGGCTAAGGGAGGTAGAAGATGTGACAGTGAGTGACAGCAGATGGTTTACTAGTATTGTGACAGTGATACAATGGAATGATAACATAGTACATTTTCTGGACTGTCCAGTTTCATTTCAGTGTCTACAGATCTTTAATTCCCATTCCATTATCATTTTATGTGTGGATTGCTTTTTCAGATAAAAATAACTCTCTCTCTGTGAGTGTGACTGGGAAAGAGAGAGTGGATGTGTGTACACACTCATACAAATGAAAATTTTCTTCAGGCATTTGTCTACACTAAAGTGTACATGTTGCAGTGTATCAACAGAAGCTTAAGTTTTTTTGTTTTTTTTTGTTTTGTTTTGAGAATCATGGTGTGCAGACATTCTTTTTTGGTTCCAGGATCACGTCGTTGATCTTCTGACAACCATTGACGCCTGCCAAGCATTCCTTGATATTGTGAGTAGACAAACTTTGGAAGCTATCATTAAGACGAGTGCTTAGAAGCCAGAGGCACTATCTTTGTGCTACAGAATACGCTATACAAATAAGTGTATGAAGAACCACACATACTTCATGGATGAAACCCTTTCCTTAGTGAAAATTAGGGAAAATTGTTTTTCTGAAAGTTCAAATAAATGATTAATTTCAAATTTCAGGCAATTTAGAAACAAATACAGCAGCTTGTTATATAACAATAATTGTAAGCAACTTCTTCAGCTATGTTTTTAAAAAGATACAATTTGCACATCTGTAGCATCTCAAGCTTTAAGCAAACTGAAGAAAGTATATAACCATATGTTATTCTGTTTATTGGAGGGATAGAGAATGATAGTTGAAGTGTTTTCACATGGATGTGGAGGCTGGCAAATAATTTTTAATTTTAAAGGGTTTCACCTATGATATTAAGGTCGACTTCCTTTATATTTATTTACAACACATCTCTCCTGCCCCAAAAGACAGGAAATTGGTTTTTTAAAAATCTACCATCGTACAACAGCTTGGTGGAAAGCCTTGTTCCTTTTGTTGCAGAGGCTGAGCTATGACCTGACCAAACAGTATTTGGAACTTGTTGCCACATACGTGTCCATCATGATTCTTGTCAGTAAAGTGGATGATCGAAGGGCTGTCATCGCGCTTTTCAATGTAGCTCATGAATTTCTACAAACCAAAGGGTAAGAGGAGCAGCAGTATTCATTCGTGTCACCATAAATAATAAACGCATTGCTTTCATCAGAATATTTTCTTGTTTTATTGACACTTTATTTATTTACAAACATTTACATAGAACAGTACCCTTCAAATGTTGAGTGCACTTTCAAATGATGATAGTGATGAAGATGACAATGACTACAATGAAAAGATTCTATGATCAAGTATTGTCTGATCTAGTACATAAAGTTGTAAAATCAGACCTGATGCAGATCCCCTGATAACACACAATCTGGGGTAATTTATGCACAAAAGTTAAGCATGATGCAGAGATTTGCAGCTTGACCCCTCCTTTCTGTACAAAATAACTCTCAGATAATAGACTAGAGGGTCATTCAGACCTTCAGTTTTAAAAGATTCCAGAAACCCTGCTGATAAATAACAACATCTGACTGTGTACAGAGACCAAACCTATCCACGCCTTGGACAGATGTTCTTGGACTATGATCCCCCCATGAAGAAACTGTCTGAAGAATTTGTACCACACTCTCGGGTAGGTCTTTAACGTCCAGATGCCTGCATCCTTGGATAGATCCCATGTAATATCTTATCCAATCCTGGAAAGGTGTCCAAGCACAGGGATATCTTGTCTATAGGTAGATATTCAAAGTTGCAGGTGATGCTTGGCACATTATGTTAAAAATTAAGACTGACCATGTTTGTATCAAGAGGGTGACGTCAGTTGATTGGGTAACCACTGATTCCAATTGTAGTTAACATGACCCTTATGATTGGTAACAATGATGTTTTAGAGCAGGAACAGACCAGTTTGTCAAAGCCTGTGGGTTTTTTCTTGCTTGCCTACATAGATCCTGATCCCAGCCTTGTTGTCACTGCATCAACTCTATCCAGAGCACAATCGTACAGCAGAGCAGCTCCGGCAGATGCAAGTCCTGAGCATTTTGTCGGAGCCAACCAAAATGTCTAGTGTCCCCACAACTGAAGTGGTGAGAGATGGCGTAGTGATGGGAAGCTGGCATGAAGGGAACCATGGATTGTCATTGATATTTCTGCAATAATGCAGCTAGATACAGCATCTTTTTTATGTGTCTCATTATCAAATGTGATCATGCTGTGTTCCCTTTAATAAAAATTGGTTGTTGAATATTAAAGGCTGCCTGATTGTGGGTCTTGATTAAGAGAACGGTGTGATTATATCTAGCATATAACCTGTCCAATATTTTCTCATTTTATAGGGCGTCTTCCGCAATTTGTTGCTGTGTTACTGTTAGGTTTCAAAAAACTAAGCTGAAGATCCTTCCGCCTTCCATCTTATTAAAACTAATCTATGTGGGAAGGAGGAGGTGGTGAAGCAGATGAGTGTATTTCAGAAAAGTCTGAACCAATGTGGAACAATAATAACATATATTGTGTATCTATTGCAGAAGAGTGGCATGAACATAGATTACAAAGTACAATTGATTATTTGATTTCAGATTCAGTGTGAATACCTGTCCATGAACACTATGGAAAGGTGGATCATCTGTAAGTTTAAACAATATTTTAGTCTTCTTTCTTTCTGTGGTGAACTTCAGTCATAAATCATGGTTTGGGATTAGAAATAAGGGCAAAACAATGTGAGACTCAAATATAGTTTCCCTGTCGTATACCACTGATCCACAGTTGTTGTTTTGTTTTTGTTTTTTTTCAAGAGTCTGTTAGTGTTATGAAATGATGAAGGTTTATAAAACAATAGCAAAGACATTTGACTAGTGTCAAACTTTTTTGCTTGTTGTAGTCTCCACAAGAACAATGTATCGTACATTTATGCTTGATGGCTGTGTACAGTTGGAGGCATGCTATGTCATCAAAGCCTGATGGATCCAAACTTGTATGCTCTGTGGAAAGCCACTCTAGAGTCGGGCTACATTGTGCAGCTGTGCCGTGATGAGGTGCTACACATCCATTCCTTTGTTACAAGTTTCTTTGAGAGTCTGAAAAGGTAACACCTTTTTGGTACCAAAGATGGTTACCAACAGATTATGTAAATCTGTTGTGTGTACGTTTGAAACGGTTACTACTTTTCAGACTGTTTTTCTGTTCATATTTCATATAAACTATGTAAGACAACCAACTGTATGATAGGTTTTATTTTAATGTACAAATGAGTTCTTCATGCAGTTCTGGTTTACTGATTTTTATAGAAGACTTGTTCAGAACTGCATGATTTTTGAGAGAACACAACAAATGTTCATGCTAGGATTGTTTTCATTTTACAGTCAGCATGGACACAATAAAAGGTTCACAGAAGTAAAAGACTTTCAGCTGGTGGCACTTCAAACAGCGTAAGTTAACTCAATGCGGGTTACGTTTTGAGAATGCCTGACGTTTTCTGGAGTATGTTTACAAAAATTGTAAAAAATAACTGCATGGGCTAGAAGGTTGAAACAAACTGAATTTTGAAGAAAGAAACAAAATAAACTCTTCTTACATTGGAGTTTACTGTTTTGTAAAAGTAAGGTAAACTCCAGCAGCAACAGGGTACGTGAAAATCCATTTGTGAAAGTCTGATCGTGTGAAACAACCTCTTCTTCTCCTCTTTGCTTTTCCTTTTCACACATGAATGTTTTCTGTTAGCAATCATTCAACCATTTCTATTACATGTAATTCCACATACAGGACAAGGTTATTTTTTCTTTTGGTTTTTTTGGACAGTATCATTCTTGTGCACAGTTGTTAATGATATCAGATGCTAGATCTTTCCATAAAACTGTGCAATGCACCGGTATATTTAAACATTTTGCACACATTTTCAAAAGCATCTTTGGGCTAACCCAGCTGGATAATCTAACCAGGAGGTGAATTCTGGTATCTTTTAGAGCATAGCTTAGAGACAGAATAGGCAAGAAAACCTAATAACTCATACCTTTTTTTATTTCAAATTTATGGCTGTTAGTTTAATATTCACATAATTTGTGGTTACTTTTACTGGAATTCTTAGGTCTGGCATCCATCGAGAGAGACGCAAGTTTTTGCGCACAACGCTTAGACAGTTGACATTAGTCTTCACTGAGGAACCAGGGCTTCTGGGACCGAAGGTGCGCATATGTGCTGCACGAACATCAGTGCAGGCATACATTCTCATTAATATTAAACTAAAATCCCACTTCATTTAAAAGAGCACGATGATAACTGGATTCTTAGACCATCAGTCTTTGTATTTATCTTTTTGGTTTTAACTCTTTGAACCCACAGGGACCCGCAGGGCTAAGAAACCCCAGAGGCCACATAGAGCCCGCATAGATTTACATGTTTAAAAAAAAATGCCGCTTAAAAACTACCCTCTCACAGTAATATATTTTACATATTTGGAAAGATCTATTCTTCGGCATCACAATGGAAACAATACTTTTAGTTTAAAATATTAAATACTACTTACTATTTGGTGCCGAATGTAGTCATTTTTTGCACACACAACAAACGAAACATGTGTAGCCATTGTGAACGACGGAAGTAGACCTGGCCAGCCGCTACACTAAACCTCCTTTGCCAAGCCGAAACTATTTCTGAAACTCATTTAGACAGTGCAGGGGAAACAACCGATGATAGAGCTTTACAATGATACAAAGCTTACTTCCCTTATACCGTTAAATGCGTCGCTGCAAATTTTTAAATTCACCGCGAGTTAGCCGAACCCAATGGGGTCAAAGAGTTAAAAGCCAAAATCTGCAAACCCAAGGACAGTTCACTTGAAGGTTTTCCAAGTTTTGATAAATTGCTTAGTTTGTAGATTGCTGCTGGGTGTGTGATGTGATGTGTATAGTCACACGTTTGTCACCTGTGGTGGCAGGCACTGTATGTCTTCAAAGCTTTGTCCATGGCACAAGATGAGGTTCACTGGGTGCTGCGCCATGTGGCTAACCCTCCTTCTCGTCGACACAATGTCAAACTTCCCCAGGAAGACTTTAACGACAGGTGAGGATGCAGTGCAGCAAATGCAAGAAATCTTTCCAGTCTGAGCTTCTCATTCTCACATCCCTGTGCTCAGAAAGTTGTTGCTGTGACAAACATAGAATCGGGAGCAGCTTACAGTTTGTTTTTGAGTTCCATTATCATTTTTGTTTCTTTTCCTTTATTTGTTGATGCGATTAGACAGCATTTTCTGTACTAAGGGTTCAAATGATGTGAGTTTTAACTCGGTGAGCAGTGAAGGAGAAAGTACTTTATGTTAAGGAGGACAAAAGTTTTTAATGGTGATCCCCTCCTGCTTTGTCCAGGCAACTCCCAGAGCTGCTTTTCTACATTGAGGAGTTAAGAGGTGAGTCTTCAGTGAATATTACTATCATCCTGTTTATTGACCTTCCAGCAGAATATTTGATTTAAGTGGTGTTTCCAATGAGTTGCATTTTAATGTTTGAAATGGATGGAGAAAGTAGGGCTGTCATTCTGTTGTTTAAGGTATTAAAATTTTCATATTCTCTCTCTCTCTGTGTATGGAAGAACTTACTGAAGCAGAAGCCTCATATGAAAATCTTTGCTGACATATAAGTGGACTTCAACCAATCAAAACATCACATGGCTGGATTATTTGTTAGACAACATTTGACCAACATATTGATCAAACAAGAACAAATGAGGACAGAGCGCTATAAAATCGTCAAACGACAACCCCAACAATGTACTGGCAGCGCTAGACACAACCGTATGCTGACGTATGCAATCAAGGGNNNTAAGTGGTGTTTCCAATGAGTTGCATTTTAATGTTTGAAATGGATGGAGAAAGTAGGGCTGTCATTCTGTTGTTTAAGGTATTAAAATTTTCATATTCTCTCTCTCTCTGTGTTGTATGGAAGAACTTACTGAAGCAGAAGCCTCATATGAAAATCTTTGCTGACATATAAGTGGATTTCAACCAATCAAAACATCACATGGCTGGATTATTTGTTAGACAACATTTGACCAACATATTGATGTTTGTGGTTCAACTCTGGCAGTGACCAATAATTACATCCTGGTGTTAAATATTGTGCAGACTCCATTGCTGTCCGTCTCCCCAGCATTTAACTGCCTGTCCACATCATCCATTTTGGTGCAGCTGTCAGTTCAGTGGACTGTGTCAGTAAATACTAATGAGACCCTATCTTCATCGCCCTGTCATAGTGCATAATTGACCAAAGTCATATTTTATTGTACAGGCTTGGTCAAGAAGTACAGCCAGGTGATGCAGCGGTACTATGTTCAGTACCTATCAGGCTATGATGCTGTGTATCTCAATCAGATTATTCAGGTGAGCGCATGGCCTGGAACATTTGTTTCCATTGTTTGTCATTTAAATGACCCCAGTGTTATTTTTTTTTACAAAGTTGTTTGGAGGATTTGTCTCTGTGATAAGTACACGCTGCATATATGTGTGTCTGTTTTGGGTGGGTGGAGGGGGGAAGGACAGGTAGGCTTGTTGGATTCCCCTCCTCATTGCAGGTGAAAATGAAATTCATAATATCATTATAATATACTTGTTAAACAAGAAGCAGAGATGGTATTTTCAATAAGTTAGAAACACATGAGGCTAGCATGCATCCCTGACATAAGAGATGGTGTAAGTGTCTTATTTAAGGTACAATTAAAAGAACTTAGCCAAGCGAGAGTTAGATAAGTCAACGTTTCGGGGCATAACCCCTTCTTCAGGATGGTACAAACAAGTACAGACAGATAAGTCAGTTAAATAAATTTTGTCTGCCTGTTCTTGTTTGTGCTGTCCTGAAGAAGGGGTTATGCTCCAAAATGTTGACTTATCTGTCTAACTCTCGCTTGGCTAAGTTCCTTTTGTTGTACCTTTATTACCCCAAGCCCCAGTCACCTGTTTCTTTTGTCTTATTTAATTTTCTGCATGGCATTGTCTTATTTATTGTCAGATTTTATTTCAAATGTGGCAATTTAATGTAGAAGTAAAATTGAATGTTGATCTTGATAAATTTGAATCCACTTCTACCTCTCTCTGTCTCTGTGTGTCTATCTCTTTTTGCATGATAGATAATTTTGTTCTTTGCTTTTGTGACAGAGTATTTCCATGGTGCCAGAGGATGAGTCAGTGATTCTGTCTTCTTTCTACAACACCATGGTCTCTCTCTCCGTTAAGCAAGGTCTGATTTTGCTGTTTGGTTTCACGTAACAGGGAAGGACTTAAAAGTATTTGGGTCAATGGGAGGGGATTTTTAGGTTTCTTGTCACAATACTGTACCATGACCCAGAAAGCTAATTCTCAAGTTAACAATCCCAAACCCCACCTTCCACACAAAATTTTGTGTACACAAACCCTGGTAAGGCCCCCTCCATGCATGCGCACTCCAGTGCGTCACCCCCATGCGATGTACTCACTGACCAATTCAAGCTGACTTTTTCACTCCTTGTACTTTGTTGGTGACTAAAAATAAAACTACATCTAATTCTCTTCTAGATGCATCTTATCATGGAAATGTATTTCTGATGCAGTGGAAGACAATGAGCTGTTTGATTTCCGAGGTTTTCGGCTGGACTGGTTCCGACTGCAGGTAACATGGAACTTACTAGCAGTAATTGTAACTGGATAAACAAATCACAGCTTGACGGACTGATTTTGAGATAATCTTTGTGAGTACAGGAACAGTTAAATGTGATTGAACAATAAAATTTTTTTGTTGAGCTCCACAATCATACATCGCTTAGAAGATGTGTGTTATTCAGTTTCATCTTGTTAATTTCTGTTCTTCAAGTGTGTCCCAGTGACAAACATCAAACATATCTGTCTCTCATCTGAATAAAGTGTATTTTGCTATATGAATGAACTGTTGGAGATTGTATTGATACCTTTAATAAGGTTTATCCCCAACAGTGTGTTTCGAGAATTGTGGTTGTAACTTTGAAGGTATTACTGATAATGAGGAGAAGGAACAGGATGAGGACAAGTGGATGATGAGTCTGCAGTGGTGGTGTTTGGGAATAAAAAAAAGGATGGCATAGATCCTGGCCTGGCTGCAAATAATTATTGCTCTAGCGATGCAAACGTCTTGTGCTATTTCAGGCATACACCAGTGTGAGCAAAGCTGGTCTGGTCTTGCGGGACCATCAGGATATTGGCAAGCATATGAACACAGTCGTCTTTCACACCAAAATGGTGGACTATCTGGATGAAATGATCAACGAATGCGGAGATCTTTCAGTCTACTGGTCAGTTGTTTTCTTTCCTCTTTGTGTCACAACTTGGGAAATTGTGCAAGGAAAGTCAGTAACCAGAGTGATTTCTATGCCACTTGTGGAATTCGCCTGACTTCTGATAAGGAGTAGCAGTTTGCAAGTATTTGTAAGTTTAAAAGATTAGGGTGAAGATTGGTTTTCTTTAGACAAGTACTCTATTGTTGTTGTAAAGGTCTTTACCAGTTTGTTGTTGTAAAGATAATGATCAAATGTCCCCCTGTTTGCAGTTTCTACACGACCTATTTTGAGCACCAGTTCAAACAGTGCATGGAGTTTCCTGCCCAGCATCGCTTCTCAATCATCTTCCCTATGATCTGTTCTCATTTTATGAATGCCACTCATGAATTGTGCCCAGAAGAGGTAAGAACTGATGCTCTTAGGTGCCCAACAATCTTGTTTTCTTCTTCTGATGAAGTTAATTCTTTCCTAACTGTTTGTTTGAGATTAGATTTTAAAAAAGTAGATAGCCTGTTGATTGCGTAGCTGAGCTGCACAGCCCTAGTACCTGCAGAGTTCAAGTTGACATGGTTAATGATGTTATATATAGGAATAAACTTTACTTTCTTGTCACAATACTGTACCATGACCCAAAGTGCTATATTCTCGATTAGCGATCCCTAACAGCACCCTCCCCCCCAAAAAAATAACCCACATAGCAACCCTGGTAAGACCCCTCCACGCATGCACACAGCACAAGCCACCCGTGCGCACAGCTCACTGACTAGGTCAAGCTGACTTTTTCAAGCCAGAAAAACCATCAGCGGGAAGGAGGGTGGGTTTGTGATGGGTTATGGGAAGTATTGCTAAAGAAACACAAATTTAGATAAAGAAATTTGCATTTTTACCTGCATCAGTTGATATACTTGTGGTTGATGCTGATGACAGCGGCACTCCATCGGGACAACAAGCGTTCAGTATGCCCATTGGTTCTTGCGAGAGATGTCGGAAGAGGTGAATCAAGTAATCACGGCTATCTGTGAGGAGCAGTGCATGTTGGCTTACAAAGTAAGAAGATTCATTATTTTACATTGTTTTGCTGTTTGTTTGATTGATGTAACTTGACTAGTCAGCCATTCTTTATTGTTTTTTATGACTTCTTTAAACTATGACCTTGTATGGACCTCTCACCCCGAGTCTTGAGCATCCAAGGGAGATAAGTTACATTTGTGGGTTTCCGTCAAAGATATACAAAATGGATTCATTTGCAATTGTCTTATCTGAAGTGATTTTGAAAAAAAATCTCAGGTTAACCCACAAACAAGACAAACATTGATCACACAGCTTTGAAAGTAAAAATTTCATGTTCTTAGATTAACTGATGATGTGTACTGCTCGAAAAATGAAAGACCTGCAGTACAATGGCACTAGACGTCAGCCATGAACGTTACGGTTGTCTGCACTTGCTGACACTTTCTGTCTGGTTGAAGCGGTCTTGCTTTGTCACAATGGCTGAATGGGCTACTCCCATTAGGCAGCTAACCTTGGGAGCCTGTATGCCTTCCTGCAGCCACTCAATCACCCTGCTACGATCAGCATCAGGGGATTGCCGTCTTGGAGGCATTGTTACTGTCTTTCCAATGTGTCCATAAATTCCAACCAGCTCCTCAACGTTCACATCACACATGGTTTGCATGTGCATTGCTGTTTTTCACCCATTCATTTTTGCTTTGTCACCTGCATGTTTGATTTGCACATGTTGCCTGTCGTCTTGGCTGCCTTCTATAGTATGCGCAAACATGCCAGCACAGATTTTTATTCACACTGGCAACGTGAAATACAAATCCTCTAGCTGAAGCTGTCATTGTTAAACTTTTCCATTTATGTCACCTAGAAAACTGCATTCAGTGCGCATTGTTTTAGAAAATAAACGCTGCAGTAGGAGTTTCAAAATGCTGTTATTGGTGTCTGTCCCTAAAGCTTCTGCCCAAACACAGTGCGGCTATCATCCTGGCACAAGTTCAGAAACGCCGGGAAAAGCGCAAAGAAAAGAGGGAGAAAGAAATAGAAAAGCCAGGCGAAGAGAGTGTGCGGAAAAACCGAGAAGTTTTCACACGGTCAGTATAAGAAATGGGAATATAAATATATATATATATATTTGTTTTCATCTTTGCTGTGTTTCTATAGCCCTTTGGTTGTGATTGTACTATTTAATGATTATTCTATCGCTTGCATCTGTTCTTGAGCTTAGTAGATTTTGTTGCTATTCTTTTAACTGACTGACTTTTTACAAACTGTTATATTTCTTTTAAAATGAATTGTAGATCATGGACATCTTATGCGAAAGTATCACCACACATGTACTTGAAGTTTTTCTACATTATGGGTAAGCTAATTAATTGTAGCACATCCTTTGGAAGAGTATCATCACATATGTACCCAATGTTTTCCTACAGCATGGATAAGTTACACATGGCACTGACGGAGCTGTGCTATGCTCTGAACTACTGCAACGTCATCCAGGTTTGGGACCATGGCTTTGTTCCCCGGGAGTTCTTTCTGCAGCACTTGGAGGCCAGGTTTAACAAGTAAGTATCGAGTTGTTCACAAGAATGTTTGATTTTCCTTTGGAGCATTTCTGGAAGAGAAAAGGAAAGAAAAGGAATGTCAGTGGAAAAAAATCAGAACAAAATGAGAAGTTTAGCCTGAGGGCCAGGTTGCATGTGCATGTCACCATGTGTATCCTGTCCTCGTGTAAAGATTCACGTCCATTGCACAAGGCTACTTGCCCCTATGATCCCTCTTGTTAATGGAAGGGCAGGTAGGAATGCTTTTTGTACTTGGGCCTGCTCCATTCTGTGGTTAAGGCACCAATTAGTGGATTCATTCAACATCAGTATGGCAATAAACATTCTGTGGTTAAGGCACCAATTAGTGGATTCATTCAACATCAATATGGCAGTAAACTTTCTGTGGTTAAAGCACCAATTAGTGGATTCATTCAACATCAGTATGGGAATAAACATTCTGTGGTTAAGGCACCAATGAGTGGATTCATTCAACATCAGTATGGCAATAAACATTCTGTGGTTAAGGCACCAATTTAGTGGATTCATTCAACATCAGTATGGCAATAAACATTCTGTGGTTAAGGCACCAATTAGTGGATTCATTCTACATCAGTATGGCAATAAACATTCTGTGGTTAAGGCACCAATTAGTGGATTCATTCAACATCAATATGGCAATAAACATTCTGTGGTTAAGGCACCAATTAGTGGATTCATTCAACATCAATATGGGAATAAACATTCTGTGGTTAAGGCACCAATTAGTGGATTCATTCAACATCAATATGGCAATAAACATTCTGTGGTTAAGGCACCAATTAGGGATTCATTCAACATCAATATGGCAATAAACATTCTGTGGTTAAGGCACCAATTAGGGATTCATTCAACATCAATATGGCAATTAGCATTCTGTGGTTAAGGCACCAGTTAGTGGATTCATTCAACATCAGTATGGCAATAAACATTAACACACGCACAAAAAGTTTCCCCACCAGTGATGTGTGTGACCAGGAAAGCATTGTCATCGCTGCTTTTTGACTGTCACCAAAGAAAAAGGGGGAGCTACCCACCTGGTAATTTCAAAGTGTCTACCCCTTGACTCCTCCCTGCAGCCTGTGCCCATTGAGAAGATTAGATCTAAGAGTGTAGCATGATACACTTTTGAAGAGTGTAATGGATGTGCAGACTATTGTGTTGAATAACATAATGAAAATTTTTGTACTCAGGGCTCTTGTTGGCATGATGATGTTTAACCTTGATACAATGGACGTTGCCAAACCTTCAGAGCTACTGCATGGCGTGCGGGCCTACATGAACGTCCTTCAGGGATTGGAGAACTACGGTCAGCATCTATTTTATTCAATTTGTGTGGAGAGGGTGGGGGTGTGGGGAGCTTGGTTGTGTGAACATACATGAGAGTTTGTGTTTATGCATGTGTCTGTCTGCATGTGTATATGTGAAAGTTTCTGTGTAAGTAAGTTTGTATAGATTTGTCACTTTGCAAGTAAGCATGTGTGTGTTTGTATGTACATTTATGTGTGTGTCTGTGAGTGTGTGCATGTGCATGCATGTGCACACATTTGTGTGCAAACCTGCAAGCATATGGTATCATTTCATCAAAATGAATGGGCAATATCCTTTGAAGAAACAATTTGGAAAAACATTGTAAAGCTGATCCCATTCACAAAACTAATGTTGCTTAGACACACAAATATCATTGTACCTCCATTTAATTTCAGTGCACATTGACATTGCACGGGTGTTTAACAATGTGCTGCCACAGCAGACGCAAGCTACAGATGCGACAGGGGAGAAAACCATTACTGCCAACTACACACACTGGTATGCAGCTGATGTTGTTTCAGTCTATGTCTGTCAGGTCTGTGATGCTCAAATCTAGTGAGCAGAGTTGTAAGTCAGTCAGCAACAAAAATAAGTATACCTTATTCAGCTAGAGGTCTCACTACTTCAGAAGGGCGTTCAGACATGAATTTAAATGTTACTGAAAAGCTTTTTCTGAGAAGTAAGTGTTATGTACAAAAGCTCATGATTTTATTTGCAGTTTTAAGGAAAATAGATTGACAGTAACATCATCTGAATTTTTGTCTGTCACATGGCAAACATACCGGCCATCAGTGGGATGACCCTTCTCCCCCAAAGCTAAGTTTGAAATCAAACAAGCTCGTGTTGAAAGGAATCTAAGAACAGTCAAACTTGAGACCTCCATTGGTTATCTCCCTTTTGCCAGTTGCGATGTTTAGATGCAGAGTAGGAGAACATTTCACACACTGTCAAACAAAAACATGCATAATGCCAAAGTGGCCAGATTGGGTGAAATGTCTGGCTGCTATGTGAGTTTTGCTGGCTACAACACTATTAGTTCAGCTGGCATAGACTCAGATTCGTGCACATTCTTAAAATCATCATAAATGTATCGCATGCCATGTCTTAACTTTCCTGAAAAGATTCTGAATCGTTTTTTCCACACACTCTCTTCGCCTGGTTTGTCCATATCTGGTCCAAACAGGTATCTGGAGGTTCTTCTGCGCAGAGCAACATGTAACACTGGCCAGATAGTCTACTCACCTAGGCAGAAGGCATTCGTGACTGTGTCTCCATCCGAGGGACAACAGCCTCTCTTTGCAGCAGAAGAGTTTGCAGACTTGACAGAACTACGAGCTCTTGCTGAACTGATTGGGCCTTACGGGATGAAGCACTTGGGGGAAAGGCTGATGATGGGAGTGGCCAGCCAAGTCGATGAATTGAAGGTGAGCGAGGCAGGAAGTCGGCGGGTAAATCCACTGGGAAAAGACTTACGATGAAGTCAGCACTCGGGTCAGGTAGATGAGAGGGGATGGGCAGCCTGTAGTATGGTACTAATGAATGCTTACTGCTGATACAGAGGGTCATAGTTCAGATCCTGTGTTTAGTGCATATTCTTTCTGTGCATGTGGCACCTGTTTATAGGGGTGGCTGTCTGGTGACACCTGTTTATAGGGGTGGCTGTCTGGTGGCACCTGTTTATAGGGGTGGCTGTCTGGTGGCACCTGTTTATAGGGGTGGCTGTCTGGTGGCACCTGTTTATAGGGGTGGCTGTCTGGTGGCACCTGTTTATAGGGGTGGCTGTCTGGTGGCACCTGTTTATAGGGGTGGCTGTCTTGTGGCACCTGTTTATAGAGTTGGCTGTCTGGTGGCACCTGTTTATAGGGGTGGCTGTCTAGGGTTTTCTTCCAGCGTTGTGGTTTACCCATCTTCCTCTTTTCCCAACACCTTTCACCACCCTGTCCCATTCTTCCAGTTCTTGTCTCTGTTGTGCGTGTCTGGAAAACCCAAGCTTGAGACCAATGCTAGGTGTGTTTGTGGCTTGTAAGGTGTTTTCACAGGTTTTGATGTCATGACTTCAACATTTCACCTTGTCAGCTGTTTTCTTTTTTTAAATAAATTACCTCTGTGACAGATTAATATTAGTTGTAATGCTTTTAATCCTTTAGCAAGTTATGTTGGCATGCTGTTGATCACTGATTAGGTTCCCTTGGAAACAAAATGTAAACAAACTGTGCAGTCACTTCTTTGTACTGTCCTGTCATTGTTGTCGGGACTTCTCTAGTGATAAGGAAGTTAAATACCATTCTAAAAGCTGTGTTGGCATTTATCATGTCCACCATTTGTCTTTTCAGAAAATTGTGGTAGCCAATAAAGAGACTCTCATTCAGCTGAGAACCAGTTTTGACAAGCCAGATACAATGCGAGAGCTCTCTCGTAAACTTCAGAGTAAGTTTGGGTTATTTTTTTTGTTTGCCAGTATCCTAGGCTACACCACCTTTGTCAGCTTTCTTTGCCGTTTTTTCTTTGTTGGTACTTTCATTCAAAAGCAGTTAGAACAGATGCATATGCAGCTAGCCAGTTTCATGAGGTTTTTTTTTTTAGGTTGTTCGCCAGAGAATTTTGGTTATAAACAGCGTATTGCAAATAAGCATATGTCCTCAGGAAGTTGTAGTGTTTGCACCTCATTGAAATGTTCACCTCTGTCTCCTGGTTTTGGGTGGTGGGGATGACAACCTGCTAGTTTATGACCCTTGCGTCCCATAACTGTTTAAACTCCAGCCATACTCCCCACCAAAAATCCCTAGATTGTCACTTAGTTTCATTAAAAAAAAATAAAGCACAAAATATTCATAAATACTGTAGTCCTTTTTATACAGTTTTACAATGTATTTCCATTTCGATGTACAGTATCTCAGACCATGTCTTCTTATGTAGACATCATGTTCTATTAAAATCTTCATTAAAAAAACACAACTCTTTCGTTATTTTTGTGGTGATAGTTGACTGTTATATTTTTTGCTCTTGCTTTTTTTAAATAGCACCACATAAGAATGCCCCCAGTGGTAAGTGAGATCAAACCATGACACAGACATTTGAAACATGTAGTCTGTAGTCTGCTTATAGACTAATAAGCATGCTTTAGCCAGCTTGAAGTGTACATTTTTGGAGTATATACTTTGGGTTTCTTTTTGCTTGGGTGAGTTAATTGGAGAGTGGGGAGCAGTGGCCTTTGGGGAGAATGGCTCAGCGTGTTTAGTATGTGCTGCTTGCATGTGTAGATGTGCTTTTATATGTCATATGCCTTTGCAAAACATAACATTTTTTGTCACAGTACTGTACCGTGACCCAAAGTGTTCAGTTCTATGTTAGAGAATCCCTACCACACCTCCCTAACAAAAAAATTACATGACCCCATCCCTGGTAAGGCCCCCTCCGCACATGCACATACCCAACACATATCACCTGCGGTATGGGTTCTCTAAGCTAGAACTTAGCACTTTGGGTCATGGTAAGTATTGTTAAAGAAACACAAATTTTTCTAAGAAATTCAGATTTTAGTACAGAAGTATTGTTGTTTTTTTCTGTATGTTTTAAAGTGAGTTAACTTCCAGTGATTGGTACAACAAGAACATTCAAGTATATGTAAATGTGGTAATAGATGTTCAGTATTTTGTAAGAGAGTTTCATATCTTGTGATTAAGTACATGGCTCTAAGCATTACATATTAAAGTGTAGAAAGCATTTGACCAGAGTTGCCACCTGTCCTGCATTTTCAGAACTAGTCATTTGAATAAGTCAGGAACAAAGGCCTACATGGGAAGTTAAACTGAAAGAGACCGTCTTGGTCCAGGATTGGTATAATCCTTACAGGACCTCTGCACCCCCCCCCACCCCAACTTTCTTTCGTAGGAGCTAGTTTGAAAAAATCCAGGACATTTGGCATCTCTGAGTTGGATATAAGTAGCATGCTTTACTACAAGGATTTCTGTCTTTTCATGATCTTTTGCAATCGCTTCTGAGGGAATTAGTGCTTCTTGTGGAGGATACTTATCTGAATTAGAAGATAAAACTTGTTTAGGTGATTTATAAATTATTTTTTGTTAGGTTTGTGTATTTGTTATGCTTTATTTTAGTCATGATCTGTCTAACTCCAATGTTTCTTGACGCAATACTGTACCATGGCCCAGAGTGGTAAATCTCAATTTAGCGATCCCTAGCTGTACCTTACAAACAAAAACTTTGTAAACGTAACCCTGGTAAGGTCTTCCATGCACACAGTTCACTGGCAACTTGAGATGACTTTCTCAACCAATATGGCTGATGTCGGACATCTCATGTCTGACAAGGAACATGATTTTTTCTCCTTCCTCTTGTCTTTCACCTGTTTGCTTGTTGTATTTCAAGCTAAGCTGTGCTGTGCAGTGAGTTGCATTGTTCGTCCTTTCTTGCCTGTCGCCTTCATGCATGACGTCAGTGTTTACATGTGTATGTGTTTAGTGCAGTGTGCACCTGTTCTCACACATCATTTATGCTTTGCTTGTGTGCTTATGCACTTTAACTTGGCATTATTTCCATTTTCTGGGGGTTTTTTTTTTCAATTTTATTGTATGTTTACCACTGCTTTTGCCTATTGATGGTGTGCATGTTCAGCGCAATGCTGGATTGGGTGAATGTCATGTTCGTGCCCAGCATTTGTGTCTGTGCCATCCTTTGTCTCTTGACTTGTGCAGTTATGAGGACTCACGTTGCCTTGGTCCTCTACAGTCAAGTTCCATTTTCTGCTGTGGGGTCGGGTCGACTGGCGGTGTTGGCAGCCCAGACCGTGGAGTTGTTGTGTGACGTCACCATCCACTGTTCCCATGTGGCCCAGCCATGTCAGGTCTAGTGTTGCCTGCCTCTGCTTTGACCTGCTCTTTGCTGGTGTCCGTGGTGGGGTCCCGATGATGCCACTTGGCCTGCCTGTGTCCTGACCTGCAGTGGGGAACGTGGCTGTGTTGCTTAACCTGGTGTGAAGCTTGCAGGACATGGTGGGGAGGGGGAACCTGCAGTGCCACATGGCCACTGATGTGGGCCCCCTCAGTCCTGCACCATTGGCTGTGGTGTTGTCCTTACGGCCTGATTCCTTGCCTGTTGGCAGAATCTGCCGCTGCTGTTGAGTCGTCATTGCGGTCCGATGGCGCGCTCACCATTGCTCTCGGAGGGGAAGGGGCCGAGGATGCATCAGTAAGACGATCCGTGGCAGCTGGCATGCCAGATCTCAGGGACTACTTCCGCCAGCTCGGGCTGGGTGGTTCCAGTTCGGGCCAACTCTCCTGGCCACTCATTGGATGTTCCCACACGTCTGATGTTGATCATTTCCAGCACGCCCTTCCGTTACAACGCTGGCCCTCTGCTCCTTTTCACGATCTCCTTTGCGGGTCCAGTCTTGTAGATGGTTATTGGGGTCTTGCTGCCATCTGGTCGTCATGCCAGTCCGTTGTGCTGATGTGCACAGGATGTGTGTTGGTACACTGTCCCTGTCCATTTGTCTGTTTTTGGCTTTTTATCAGTCTTGGGGAAGTCTGTCCCTTTGGGTCTTTCTGCCTCTCCCTACAGGTCTTGCTCCAGGCAGGCCTCACTCCCTCTGTCCTCTGCCAGTGTCCTTGGAGTGATGGCGGGGGCCTCACTGCCCTTGGCCGCTGCGGGCCCACATGAGGCGTAGACTGCCTTGCTAGCTTCACAGTCCAATGGACTGGCTGAAGTTTTGCAAGCTGCCTACTGGCGTTCAGAGGACCCATTCATCAATTTCTACCTCCAGGACCCCTCTTGTCGCCAAGAGGATGGCCTCTGTGGTGTTGCTGCTGCCATTGTCACGCAGCATCTGTGCCAAACGCCGTCCTCTTAACCCTGGTAAGTTTTTCTGGGCTCACCAACCTCCTTTATGTGCTACTCAGCACTTTGGGTCATGGTACAGTATTGTGGCAAGAAAATACAAATTTCTTGTTCTAAATTTGTGTTTCTTTAGCAATACTTACCATGACCCATCGTAGAGCCTCCCTCCTCCCTACTGGTTTGGTTCTCTGGCTTGAGAGAGTCAGAGTTACCTAGTCAGTGATCTGTGATGCATAGTGTGCGCATGTGTGGAGGGGGCCTTACCAGGGTTGCACTGGTGATATCTTTTTTTTTGGAAGGTGCGGTTAGGAATCGCTAATTGAGAATTTAGCACTGTGGGTCATGGTAAGTATTGCTAAAGAAGCACAAATTTAGAACAAGAAATTTGTATTTTAATGTGCATGCTTAAATGAGGCCTTCCCGCAGGTTTTCATTTTAAAGTACTCTGCTTCATTGTGTGCTGACATCTATATCAGTTTTAGGCGTGTGTGTGTGTGTGCGCTTGTTGCATGTTTATGTGCATGGATCATCACTTTGTCATGTGTGCCTGTACAGTGTTTTGGAAAAATGATTGATTAGCTTTCTTCTGTTGTAGATGCGGATATTGTTTTGACACGTATGACCATCATAGGAGTTTTGTTGTCCTTCCGTGCACTTGCCCAGGAAGCTCTGAATGATGTGAGTAGAGGATTGTGGACCTTTTGAAAACATGTTGGTTATTTTAGTTAATGCATTTCATACATTAAGCATTCCACATTTCACTCTCAAACCTTACACACAAGCTGCTGTGTCTCGCTGTTACAGTGTAACAGACATTTCTGTCAGCATATTCTTGGGATCATAAAATACTCTATGGACCATGAAACATTCTTGGGATCATGAAATAAAGCCCTTTCTTCCGTTATTTTTTGAAACATTTCCCTGCATAATATGTTGTGCTTGACTATAGCACAGTTCTTTATGTTTTCCATTAATGACCATCCTCCACAAAACCAGTCTTATACTTCTAGCTGGCCTTTCAGGGCTACAGCTAAAAATAATGACTGTGATAAGTCATGTTGGGATTCGTTTCTAGATGTGTTATCTGAGCATTTCATTATCATGCAGCAGTTTCATTGCCACCATAATTACTTTCAAATTGGTTAATGATCTATGTTATGGCCATATACTGTCTAATTTTGAAGCCCATTTTCTCAAAATGTCTTCTGAGTGCTCCTTCAGCTATTGCTGACCATAATTCTCTCAGCGCTTGCAGTGTCTGTGATGACAGCTCAGTCATAAGACATATAGCAGGTTCATCAGGAAATGCTGCAGATGTCAGAAACAATTTCAACTTGAAACACTAAACTGCATGTTAAGAGTTTTTTGTGGTAGACTGTCAGATTTTAAAACTGGTATGGTGTTTAGATAATTTGGAGTGCAGACGAATTAATTGGTTTTATTGTAGAGCTTTTTCTCGGTGATATGGACAGGTTCTTGAAGACCGAATCCCGTTTCTAATGGGTTCCATTCGTGACATCCATCACCATATTCCAGACAACAAAGACTCCATGGTGAGTTACTGTGGTTGCAGTTCTATTTAGACAAACGTGATATTCACAGGGGTGGCCTGTGACATGCTTGTCATGGACACAGGGTTGTCTTTATTGCTGGTGATCATATTTACACTGAAATGATGGATGCCTGTATGAAACAGTGTCCTGATGAGCAGTGTTTGTACTTCGTTCAAATGGCCATAGCAAACTTTCTTGTGGCACTCGGAAGCTTTTGTAGAACACAGTTGGTTGACCAATGGATGGAGCTTCTAGTCCTGATACAGGTGTGGTCTGTGAAGTGGGTGATCATGTAGATGTAAAAGCATTTTTTTAAAAATCCAAAATGATGCACCTCTGCACATGAATTGGATCATAAAAGCTGAAATTTAATTAATCTACTGAAAGACATGTCACAGTTCTCAGTGCTGTTCCCTAACCTAAAATGGAAATCATTCCTTCAGTTGTCGGCATGTCCATA
The DNA here is from genome assembly GCA_004794575.1 of Lanistes nyassanus. NCBI lineage: Eukaryota > Metazoa > Mollusca > Gastropoda > Architaenioglossa > Ampullariidae > Lanistes > Lanistes nyassanus. The sequence goes on along the minus strand of SMGT01001154.1, from coordinate 420,065 downwards.
GTAAAGTTGTACACTGAAACTTGTTATAATGTACCTGTCAAAATGTGAACTAACATTTAACAATGGCATGATTAATTAAAAGGGATGATTCAAAGCATGCCTGCTTAAGTACATATTTAATCCTGTATGCTTCTGTATTATATATATATAATCTTATTCTGTGGAAATTGAACATGTCCAGTAATATTTACATTATAACATTTCTTTGTTGAAGTAGAATTTATCCCTTAATATTTCTTGGTGTGCATTGTTATGCATATATATGTTTATCTTTTGTTGAATTAGACCATGTCTGATAACTTTCTGTTTTCCTCTGCATGGACAGAAGTTTTTTAATGTAGATTCAAAGTTCCAGTGATTATGAATATACCACGTTACAGTGGCTTCAGTGGGTTTAGTGATTAGCACAAAGAATTTTCTGTGCAGCCTGCTGGTTTGAAGCTACAGGTGTGTATAGTGTGTCGAGTTAATCAGCCACATGTTGCTTTCGGTTTTCAATCATTACCTTTTTCCTGAGCATGTTGGTTGGCTGAGTTTTATTTCAAAGATTGTTCTTAAACACTATTGTTGTGTTTCTGTTGTCATTTATGCGATTGCTTTCTAAAGGATTATTTGTCAAAGCTGTTTTTTGTGCTTTGCTTCAGTTGCTGTACATATTGAAATCCATGAAGTCAAAGTGCAAGGAAGAAATTATTCATGTACTGTGTAGGTCGGTGGGTGGGACTGGGAGATTTTGAAAGTACAGTTGGAAGAGCTTTATCTTCAGTTTGGATGTTCATTTTAGCCAGATTCGTTTGTGTTTAACTGAAGACAACATTATTTTGCCAGAACTGTTCCTTTTCACCCTTTAAGTGTGCTTTGTGTCATTTTTGTGTCAGAAATATTTTCCCCCCACATGTGAAGACTGTGACACAATGTTGATATCAGGATCTTTGTTGACCACTTCTGTCCATTCTTTCTGTTGGATTGTTCACCATCTACACATTTTGCTTACGTTTTACATGTTTTTCACATGTAAAGTCCCTTTAGTTAGTGAAAAAATACCACCTGTTCAACAACTTTAAAAGAACTGAAGACGAGTAAAGTCCCTGTAATGAAACAAATGCCACCTTTTCCACAACTTTGATAGAAATGAGGAAGAGTTCTCTTTTTTTCTGAGTGTGCCTTTGTGTTGTATGCGCTTACTTTAATTTTGTGCGCTTTGCTGTGAAGGACAAGGTGGTAAAGGATATTTACGAAAAGTGTATTTAATACTGCCAGAAAGTAATGCAAAATTAATATAAAAAGATCTGGCAATGTTTATCATTTAGCTAAAACATTCAGTTTGGGAGATCGTAATTACCATCACCCTGAAGCATTATAGAGTTAGTGGTAGAATGTTCTTACTTAAATTTATTTTCATGTTAGAGTTGCTCCCAAAAGCGATTAAAAAGACTTAATTTAAAGTAATTCCATTGCACAAAGATTACCATTAAGATGCTAATTTTGGGACTGTACAGAAATCAGAGAAATTGTTGAAGATACAGAAACGTGCATTTAGCTTCTTTGGTCTCCATACATCTCCATACACATCAGATCTGTGTATTTTTGAATGTTAAAATATGTTCATTTATTCTTATTAGGTGGTTAATGAGCTTGCATCTTCTGCTGGCGAGCTGTGTGATGTTGACCCCACTTTGTGCAATGCTCTGAGGGCTTTAAAGAGTGGTATGTGCAGCAGTTACAATACAAATTAAACTTCATTCTCATTGGTATTCATTAACATTCTCATTGCTTGGGCCAGAATGCCTCAAAAGCTCTTCATGTATGCCACATTAATAAGGCTGAATAATTCAGCAAAATTAGATGGACAGTGAAGGGCAAGGGGACAACACTCTGACAGAAGGAAAATAATAGCACCTGCCTGTACCTGGGACCCTTTAAATGTTAATCTAGAAGTTGATGGACTCTCTAGTATGAATATTTTGGGGTTTTGGGAGCCCTGGCCAGTCTGGAGTAGAAAGAGTCCTTTACAGCTCACAGAGATAAAACAATAACATTTTTGTGAATAGATTTATGAGTTTATGATGAGATGTTGGCATTCATAGTTAAAACACTTCCACATTGTACATATATCTTGCAGAGCATGCAGAAGATGAGTACACCATAGCCTGCCTCTTGTTTGTGTTTGTTGCTGTCTCCATCCCAAAGCTTGCCCGCTCTGAACTGTCTGTGTATAAAGCATCTCTTGAAGGTGAGCAGTTGATATGGCTTGGAGGTGACATACCACAAGAACAGCAAAAGATATTGCTACTGGGTTGATAGATTTAACACGTGCAAGAAAATGTGAGGTTTTTTTTCTCTTCACTTTGGCATACACTCCATTAATTTGCTGTCTAGAGGGCAGGAGGAGGGACACTGAAGAATTTTGAAATGTAGCTGCCAGTCATGGTGCTTTGCAGCTGGAAGTTGTTGACAATTTCTGAGTCAAGTGCTGAGGTGTTTGAATGTAATGTTGCAGGCCATTTGAACAATGCTCACTGCCTGGCAAAATCTGTCAATGCACTGGCTGGGGCCTTGTTCTCCCTGTATGGACCTGGGGACACAGAAGCCCGTCTTCAGGAGTTTTTGGCTGTAAGTAACAGTTGTTATATCTAGATACCCTGTACCAGACTACATGCTGTTACCCACCCCCAAAAACCATACCAGGATGGTTGTTTTTTGCTGAATGTCCTTCTTCAAACTAGGATAAACATACCAGGAATGGTGATGGCTGCTATGACAATATTGAGAAGGATGATAACCAGTCATGATGAAGAAAAGAACCGTGATAAAAAAAAAAAATCAGTGGAATAAATCAGAGTACAGCAACTAAATGATTCAATAGTTTTTCAAGGTTTTAATTCTTAAATTAAATGCTTTTTCCTCCTGTTCCACCTGAACATCTTAGGTTGTGTTAAGATTTAAGAGATTGCTCAGGATAAGATGACAGGAAGCAAATTAATACTTATTATTTTTTGCAGCTGGCTTCGTCAAGTCTTCTGCGCTTAGGATCTGAGAATGAGAAAGAAGCTGTGAAGAACAGAGAATCTGTATACATCTTACTGGATCTGGTCAGTAATAACGTCTTTTTGAACTCACTGTGCATGTGTGCACGTGTGCCTATGTATGTGCATGGGCAAGAGTGTGGTTGCATGTACATGTAATGGGTGATGAAGGATGCAAAAAGGGAGAGAATAAAAGAAAACTGTTAGACTGGGGGTTATATTCAGTCGTATTGGTATCATCTCTGCTAGGTTCAGTCTGATCTGCATAGGAAGTTGCTGCTAAAAGTCTTCAGTACAGAAGCAGCTTACACTTAAGTTTTTCTGTCCCCACAGATTGTTCAAGAATCTCCTTTTCTCACGATGGATCTTTTGGAGTCATGCTTCCCGTACGCACTGCTGCGCAATGCCTACAACTCCGTGTACAAAGCATCCGCCAGCGACAACTGAAGCATTGCTTCACTACTTCAGTGTTTATTGCAGTTTCTGACATTGTCAGTGACATGAGGGTGTGCTATGACACACTCACACACTGTCTTACTCTTACCCTACCAAACATTGTCATTTCTGGTGCTGTGAAGACTCCATTTTAATAAATGTGCCATGCTGCCACTAAGGGCCAAGACGTACTATCAGACTTGAGGTATGTGACAGACAAGCACCAGGGCCTTGTGTGTTTCATGAGACTGTCATTTTCTTGTGGAATTTTACCTTGAGAAAAAAAATGATTGACCATAGCTATGGAGATTTGCATCATAATGTCGTGTTTTAGTAGAGGTTGTAGTTGATTCCTCCCTTATACTCCTTGCATGTTTACAAGTATGGAAGAACAATGCATGGTCCTAAACATGTTTTAATGGCAGGAATACATGTATATGTGAATAGATGGACTTTGTACTGTTAAGATCCTTTTGAAACTGAAACTCACCGACAGCCAATGAAACCTCTAAATGTATAAATATTACTTTATTAACATGATCACCAGTTTTTATTTATTAAGTATTTGTTTCAACGAAAATCTTTCATTCATCTTCTCTTGATGCAGTAGTAAAAATGTCCAGTTTGTTTTGAAATGGTTATAGCACGTCCATTACAAATGCGAAGCACAAACGGCGGCAGTGAGGCAACTGGTCTGGTTGGGGAATGGAATGGTAAGCCATGCATCACCAAGTTCATGGCGGGATTGTCTGCCTTGGGTTCATGTATCTCATTCACATACATTTTCACAGGATGTCACACTTGTTCTTGTGGCTGGCGAGTTGCCTTGCTGTAGTCATCGTTAATCGGGCATAAAACAAATGAACAAAGACAGTGGTGGGTTATTCAGAATTTTTTTCAATCAGCTGTAAAGATGGCATGGCAAAGAGAGCTACAGTTCATAAAATGTTTGCGCTTGTTAGGTGCAGCGTTGGTTTTTTAAAGGCATTTATTTCATGAAGATTTTGTTGGTCTGTTGCTTGCAGTTTGGGTAGCACCCAGTCAGCACATGTGTTCAAGTATTTGCAAAGTAGGAGAGTTCGAAGTAGCTTTATGTGTTTGCTGGATAATGTCTCGCAGTATTCAGCTTTGATCTGCTGTACCCAGACGTAGAATATTTGGCATATTTTTGTTTATGCTTTGCATAAGGGTGCTTTTCACCTTTCTCTGAAATATTTGAAAGATGGATCAGGATGCATGAGAGAGAGAGAGAGATATGGAGAGAGAGACCAGAGAAGGGGGTTGCTTCCTGTACTTATTTTTTCTATAATCGATTGTAATGTTTCACTTTGTTCTTTACGCAAGGACCAAGACCCAGAAGAAATCAGCATGTTTTCTAAGATCCCTCTCACATCTTAGGTTTGGATGTTAAGAAACTCGGACTCAAGTGCTTTTAATATTTATTCCACACATGTTGAAGAAGGCATTTATACTTTTATGCCAATAAAGTGCACCCATAATGACTGGAAACTCTTAAGAAATGCTAATTGTTCTTATTTTGTGTGGGTCAGGAGGGATACTATTTGTGTCTGTGTTCAGGTTTTGTTTTGGAGGGGAGGGGATGTCAGTGCTTTATTGGAAACGATATGCATTAAAATGACCATTTTTGTTGGTAAGTCAATATGGGTATACGATTGAGTTGAACAGGACCATAGAGCACAACTGATCGTCCCTCCATACTGTCATCTTCACATGAATGGACCCTAGGAGGATTTTTGTGGATAGAAAAAAAGAGGAACTCTACTGTAGCATACCCAAGGACTGTGACTGCCGACTGACGGAACTGTCACAACTTTCCAGAGACTGGTTGTACAAAGAATTTTACAACTTTCTCAGGAAAAGCGATGCACCCCAAAACGAAAAAATTCGGTTGGAGGGACTGGGGTTCATAAAGCTTTACCACGCAGATTTGCTGTTTTGAACGTTGATGGAACTTTTAAAAAAATGTTTTCCTAATTGAATCGGCCACTTTACGTTCATGAACATATAATTACACATTGCAGGATGGTCTTTGTCAAGCAGACTTTAAAAGAGGTTGGCATGCATACATGCACTTGGTGCACCTTGCCATTAATCTGATCTGTTAACGTCAGCGACTGTAGATAATCGCTTTCATACTTTTGCTGTCGTTCTAACTCGTCGCAGACTTTGAATCTGGCAATGGAGCTGGCGCACAGGCTAGTTTCATCGAAGTGAGTAGCGCAGGCGAGTATGGAAGTGCTGCAACAGTCTGCAGTGGGAGCTTTGACGTCATTGTAACCAGCGTCTTTCGCAACCCCCTCCCGTCTGAAAATTTGCCACAGATGGTGCGTGACAGGTAGGTAAGGAACTTGTCTGAAATGGCTCGCAGACACATAGAGCGCCTTGTTGCTGCCCCCACCAGCCTAATGCAGTTGAACAGAAAGGCTATCGTACATCACCATAAAGTCATTCCGTGATGGCGCGCTCTCCACTTTCATCGCTCTGTTGCACAGACCTCTGCTGATTGTATACAGACGAACTCACAGCGTTGTTGAAGGAAAGGCAAATGGGGGAGAGAGATGGCTTCATGTAGCGTGGCTTTTTGGAAAATCCGGCCTGCTACATACTGCACAGAGATTATTATAGCCACTGAGCTCAGTTCAGTAGCTCCATATTTGTCTTGGACAGCGAATGACTCACTTATGTTTTGTAAAGGTAATATTATACTGTGGTGGTGGAAGGGGGGCGGGGCTGGAAGTGGAAGGTGAAAGCTGGTTTTTGATGTGATAGTCACACGTGCATGCGCATGCGCGAGTATGTATTGATCATGTGCATTTTTGTTAATGTCGCAAGAATTTTTTCTCAAACATTTGGAGAAATTCTGTTTCAAAATAGACTTCGGTGCACCGATGCGAAAGCACGCACACAGAACAACCACGCACACGAATGCACGTGCGCGCGGTCACAAACAAGAAAACAGAACAGGATAAGTGCAGACAATAAATAAAAAGGACAACAGGGTAAAGCGAAAACAACTGAAAAAATCTAAGTGACAAGAGTAAGTAAAGATGGCCAAATCAGCTGAAGAGGAGCAAAAGGAACGAGCTCTGGAAAAGGGAGACCAGAAAATGACGCCAACGGATCTGGCTAAAACGGGCGCAATAAAACAAAATACGACGGATCGTAAGGGATGCATGACAAACAACACATTGGGNGGGGGGGGGGGGCAGTTCTGAATGGAGGAATGGGTGAGGTGGGTATGTCCCGAACAAAGGTGCCCCAGGAGATCCTTTCTCCATGTAGGCTCCTCGCAGTACCCATGATCAGAGAGAGAGAGGGGGAAGAATGGAATGGGGTTTGTTAGAAGATAGTGTCCCAGTGGGCTTGCCACACAGAGTAGACATGAGAAGAAATGAGTGGGTGAAAGTCAATAGAAGGCAGACACAAGACAGGGTGAACGAGCCACGAGGAGCCTGCTCTGCAGTCCAGTCAAGCTACGCACTGTGAGTCAGCTCCTGTTCCTTCTTGAAAGGACTGCAGGGAGCAACAGACAGACGCGGTTACGTCTCTGTGCACCTCACTCTGCAGTAATAACGACATCGGCAGATCCCGAGGAAAAATTGTTCCAGATGGTCAGCTTCACACTTAGGTTTTGGTTTATGCAGTCATAGATGATCAGAGTAATCACTCCCTTGCCACACCAGAGCTGATGGAAAAATTGAACATTGTTTCTTCGGAAGTGCCATACACTCTAACTTCTTGTACTGACACACAGTATGTATGGTTGGAAAGCGTGTGATCTTTCAGTGCAGTCAGTCGATGGCCAACAAGCGTTGAAGATCTCAAGATTTTTGGAATGCAGTATTCCTCGCAAAAATCAGAGATCCTATCACATGCAGTAGCGCAAAATCATCGTCATCTCAACTGTTTGGTGAGAAGACATTAGAGATCAATAACCATATTCCGATTTGGTCTGCTCATTGGACGGGATTTACCTGAGGCACATAAGGTGTTCGAACAAATCACAGGCCTACTTGGCTCTCCCTCTGCACAATCCCTGTCACTCAGCTGGGTAGTTATTAGAGATTTCTCTGGGCAAATTGCACAGACCTTAGGTTGTTGTGTCAACAAAAAAATGCATTTTATATGGCGACAGTGCCACAATATTTGAACCTTGCTACAATGCTCTGGAAGTTTTTGAGCTAGACAGGATCTGAAGTGTACAAGAGAACCGCATAAGACGAAAATATTGGTATGTATTTTGAAGATATCGCAGAATTTTTGTCTATCATGGACAGTTTCATGAGAACTTAATAAGCAATGGCCAGCGCCACTTCCCATTCGACCAGAGGTAACCATTCAGAAATCCAATCGATCACAGATGATAAGCCAAGCTCAACTCTTGGATTTCTCTTTGAGAAAAGATCTGTTGAAAAGAGATTTTTTCAAGTCTGAGCAAAAGCTTTGCTAGCAAAGTTGCTGAAGAAGCACCTCTCCGATGACGACGAGATGGTAGGTTGGTACCTACCCTTGTCTGGGGTCTATCATCTAAAGAAACCCGGTAAAGTCGGAATCAGAGGTGTGTTCAACTCATCGGCCATCTTTGAAGGACAGTCTTTAAACAAGATGAAGTTCTCTGGCCCAGACTTAACTAAGAGGCTCGTTGGCATTCTTCTGAGATGTCACAGAGATGCTTATGGCCTAACCGGAAACATACTCAAATGTTCTGTGAGTTCTTTGTGCACAAAGACCAAAGAGACCTTTCCGATTCTTTTGGTACAAGAACGACTTCGGTAACCCTTTTGCTGAGCACCGCATGTGTGTGGACATTTTTTTTATGAGTTCTTCACCAGCTGTTGTTACTTATTGACTTCGTGAGACAGTTGGAGAGAGTTTTGTTTTAATAAGTGATTGTAGCCACTGTTTTAAGATGGAGGAACAACAGCTGGAGAAAACTAATGGAGATCCTGCAGTATGTCTCTGCAAGAAAGCCATACAGAGCATGTTATTCACTGACCCACACTGAGTGAAAAATAGTAAACTAAAATAATAGTAATACTTCAACTATATTTACGTATACTGTGGACATACAAAAATATTTATCTTTGAAAAACAGGTTGAAATGTTTTTTTCCGATTTTTAATCAGCTTAATTCTTGTTTTAAAATTGACGCTTTTATAAAAAAAATGACAGTCAGCTGTTTGGCATTGAAAATGAAAACCTTCACATTTCTTCAAACTGGTTCGAATTAATACACATTTATTAAAGACCAGAAACCCCAAATGCATAGCTGACAGCAACATGGGGTCGTGTTCATTGTGACACCCCTACCCCCATCCTATGACCTTGACTATTTGACTTTAACACTGAGTCAACCAATTGGATTGAGCCGATAACCTTTTACCTGTGCCAAGGTGCATTACCTACCAGTTATTCGTGTATCAAGACAGCTCCATTGTGAGCCATCCAGCTTTACTTATCTTTATTGGGAACAACCCGACTTTATTACTGGGGCACAAGTATTTCTGAAGGGATCCCTAAACCTTTTCACCTGGGCACAAATGGGCACAAACTAAAGTATATGTTCTAACAAAGCATTTAAGTAGCCCTTGCAGCATTTTCTTAACATACCCAATGCCATCGTCCAGAATGACGGATAACTCCAAAATGTTAAGTAAACGCAGCAAATATAATGCACAAATACAATATCAAGCAAAATCTACAACGAAAGGATACTACACACAGTTCACTCCTCATACAGACTTGCCATGCAGTGTGTAGTGAATGCTGTATTTCTACTATACTGAAGAAATGTGGATAATGTGTTCTCACTACTACATGCAATGACAAAATATTTATACTGTAATGTTTTACCTAGCCTACAGATCAGACATAGAGGACAGGGACAAGTATTGTTACGTACAATATAATCAGTACCACCCTCTACACCATCAGCATTCCCTTCTTTTTCAAAGACTTAACAGCCTTTGTTCATGACCGGATGAAAGGGTTCATCAGAAGCTAAAGGCACAGCGTCTCTATTCACATCTTCCAAACAGGAAATCTAGTGCCTGGCTTGATGGCGTGATGTCAGTTTAGTCATCTGGCAAATGACTCCTGGAAAGAGAAATGTGGGCAACTGTACCACTGTACCACTGAATCACCTGTACCACAAGCCGAGTAGCTTTGGCTTGGTGCCTCGGTACATCAAGAACTGCAGTCCATGCTGCCAACATACGTTTGCTTTATCTTGCATGTGCTTTTTGTTTGTTTGGACTTGTCCAACCTCAAATGAGATCTTGAAAAAGCACGAATTCACTGGAGCCAATCAAGTGTAGTCTTACTGCTGACTGCACCAGAGCAATGCAGTGAAACAGACAGGCTGTCATATAATTATCACCATAAAGTCATTACGTGATTGCACGCGCGCTGTCCGCCTTCGTCTCTGCGCTGTACACAAATTTGATGACGGTACACACAGATGCACATGCAGACATGACGTGCTGGCAGTGCCAGTTGCAAAAGGTTATTACGAGCTGCAGACAATTTTGTGGCACTCTTTTTGTTTTTCAAAGACCTGGCGGCATGATTATCTCGTTGCTTGCTTGTCTGTCCGCAAGACTGGTGTTTGTAGGGTGTGTTTACGCACGAATTCGTAAGCAAACGTGTGTGCATCTTTTTGCAAAAGCGCGCATGGGGGTGGTTTCATGTGCGAACACGCATCACGACCGCTTTTAAAGTGGCGAGCTGATCCTATTTAACAGACAGCGTGAAAGATGGCACTCTGAATACACGAGATCTCTCAATTATCGTACAGATATGGGTATCTTCAATGTCTTTAGTGTTTAAAGGCCGCACATAGGGTCCATCTCGTTAGATAAACATACACTTTCAGATCACGTCATAATTTCTACTCCCCACGCAGGTGCAAGGTCAACAGATTCACACCTGCAAAAGAAGGGTGGGAGAAAGTAGTGCCTGGATCGAGTCGGAATGTTTAATGTGTGAAAGGATGTTGTTCCAGAACGAAAAGTGCCAAGAAAAATGTCTTTTCCAAGCCCGACACCCCGGGGTGCTGGCTGTGCTCGCCCCACGTCACGCACACACCGGCCATCTGAGATTTGCATTCAACGGTTTTATTTTCTTTCGCTCTCTGCAGCTGCAGCTGCTGTCTGTTCTCATAAACCTTTCAAGAGGGCTCTGCTGTTCTCGACAATTTAAGCTGACGGACTGATATTAGTCCCCTCCCCCTTTTCTTGAATATTGGAAACTATATAACATGGACTATCAAATAATGGAATGCGTCTTTCAAAACATTCAAAAAACTTACACGGAATAAGAAACTGCTATCTCTACCATTATTACAGTGGATGTTCATTTTGTGTTCGCTGGTGTTTGCGTTGTAAAACATTTTAGGTCTAAGGGTAGGGTAGTTGAAATGGGAATATGACATCAAAAATTTCATTTTTTTTCCCCACCACTTACATGGCAGGCCCACCTACGTTCAATGACAAGATATGCTTCTTTCTGAGGAACGGGTACAGCAGATGGGGTGGTATCGTGTTTCTCGTCTGGGATGGTTAGGTCTGCGAGTGAGGTAACGACGGTGCTTGCTTATCGCCCTTCGGTGGAAGGAAGTTGTCGACTCTCGACGGCATGGACACAAAACACAGCAAAGTGATCTCTAGAGACAGTGTAAAGTGAGAGACGGCGCGGGTCTCATCTATAAACGTCAGTCTCAATATTTAACAGGTGTAAATATGTGGCGTGCACACTCAAGTTAAAATTCATTTGCACTGAAAATAGAAAACAGAAAAGCGGAATCCCTGATTGCGACCGAACACACTGCAGGTGCGATCGAAACGTTTTAGAATTTAGTAATTTGTCGTCCGTCAGGATTATTCATTCAGAGATGATGTGCAGAGTTTACAAGAGTGAAGCAAAATTATTTGAAAATTTCAAAGAAACGTTCACCCCCAACTACGTGCTTGTGCAGTTGCAGATCCTATAGTCCTATATTTAAGCAGACCAGATCCCTCCGCGAGACAAAAGAGTTGCATTGTGCCTCTGCGAGACAAAAACGATCCCCTGTGCTGGTAGAATATAACAAAGAAAAAAGACAGGTTCAAATATGGAATATGCCATACCAGCCTTTTCTAGGAGCAAACACGACTGTGTGCCTCTAGTTACGCCACGACGCGTCGCCTACCGGAAGATTGTGTATCCACACAGTGATCCGTTTTGAGTCGCGTTCACCGGTTCGATAGACGACTGGAAGGTGAATGTGTGTCGTGTAATGGGGAAACCTTACAGAGACTGCAGTGGGGTGGTCGGGGGAGGTAAGGCTTGCGTGCATGTGTACCCGAGCCTACATAAATACTAAACAGGCTCTGCAGTTCTCCGCCCAAAGCTGTGTGTGGAGATGTAATTAAGTGCAGTTGTGTGAGTTAGCTGTGAGTGTGAGTCTGACAAACTGTGCTTGCGAACGGATTTTGCTTTGTGCGTATATATATATAGCAGCAACCTCTAGTTATAGGGCTTGTAGGCTTTTGATTTCAGGCATGGGGAAAAAATTGTACCTGAAGGTAATTATGCTACTCATTTCTCTATTTATGTCTTATCGCTGTATCAGCTTGGAACGTGAAATATACCGTTCACTCATAGCCACGGAAGATGCGTGTGTAACACGAGAATTTTTCTTTGGTATTACACCTTTTATACTTAAAACATCCAAACACACGCACACATTCACATCGACGATGAGGGGATAGACTACCAAATGTTGTAACCACAGGCTTGACAAAGCACTTTTAGAAGCTTTTAATTTTTAGATTTATGTTAACTGTCTCTATGCACTCAAAAACAAACAAACAAAAACAAAATACCTCAAAAACTACAAAGTAACCACATTTCGAGTCGAAAGATTATGAGGAGAAAAACACAAACAAGTTACAAACACCACCTTTGTTAAAGGTCAGAATAGATGACTTGAACCGGGAGCATTGTTATTTACCAAACTGCCTTTTTCTGGTTAAGCAAACAATGGGAACAGCTTACACAAACGTAGCTAATAGCCGCATATGATATTAAAACATCATAAAAAAGGTTCTGTTATTTTGCAGATCAGAAAAGTACCTCATCCCCTCAATAAAAAAGGAAAAAGAAAGAAAAAAAGGAGAAAAAAAAAGAAAGTGCGTGAATTGGCGTCCTAGGGTCAATCTGTTTTCAGAACAAGCGTCGGGACTATTAGTAATCATGGTGGGCAAAAATGGGGGGGGGGGTGAATCTTTATCAAACTCAAACGGAATTTTATTCGACAAGGTCCAATTTTGAGCGAGGAGGGAGGAAACCCCCCCTAACAGTTGATAATTTCCAGGGAGAGGTAACTTGACGCGGCGTCAGCTCGCAAGCTTTCGGAAAAAGGGATCCGCTGGAAATAAGTCCTGCTGCTCGGCTCCCAGAGACTTCCGGCTGCTGCCTGAGATAAAGACCACGTGCATGGGACTGCACGTGAAAAGCACGCTGATACCACTGGGGGCGTGCACGTACGGAACACAATATTTGTGTTATTAACGGCAGAACGACAGAAACTATATAACTGCGTCTGGCAACGTTGGTATTATGAGAATACAACTTATTATGCGCTTGTGTCACACGGCTCGACTAAAGTCGAATGAAAACAGTGATGACGTATTTATGCAAATGCGAGCAATACAGATCTTTTTCAGTCAGTTTCTGTCGAAATATATCACCTGTTGCTTTTCTTCATTGAGAAAGTAGAACAAGGTATGTCTATACAGAAGATTTGCTCGAAACTTCAAATATATATATATAGATGCATATATTATATATATCTGACTTTAGTTGTGGATTGTTAGACATCATATAGCTTAGTCGAAGCGTGTGAAGCCGGCATATATTAATCATGTGATTAAGTCTTCTGTCTGAAAGTATCTGCAGGCCTGCGTGGTTTTCGGAAACTGCCTAAAATATAGCTGCCTCGTAAAACTTGTAGCAGCACTGTGCACGTGGGTGTGACACGACCACACATGCAGAGAGAGAGAGAGAGAGCACCCTACACACAGAGTCCCGAATTCGGTAAATAAATTAAGCACAGCTATTCACCAGAAAAACCGCTTCACAAGGACAGGCAGCAATTACAGGACGGCATCAGGCGAAAGAGAAACGAGAAGCTTGATAAAAGTTAAGTGGATTTTAAAAACTGGCGAAATAGGATGCACAAGGAGAACCAACAAGCAAGACATTGCCACCAATAAAGGAGGTGGGGGTGGCGGGCATCGCAGGGAAGGTGAGAGGAAGTGGGGCAATGGAGAAATGTGAGTGAGGAGTGAAGAAACTAGAAGACGTATACCATTGACGAGAGTGGTGGTGGTGGTGGTGGTGGCGGCGAAGACAATCGACGAAGAAGAGAAAGTAGGTCGATGAATCTACCTGTTCAAAGTTTTAAAATGTCACAAACCCACGAAAATCGAAATAGAAGCTTCAAATTTAAATTCATTATTAGGTCTCTTTAACTTCTTACAAAAGTGAAGCAAAACGTTGTATCAAGTCTTACTACAGTACAATTGTCAGTCTTGCAGGCAGTAGAAGACACAATCAAGAAACCGCTGCAAGAATGAAGTACAAAGAAACAGGATTACTTTGCACAGCCATGCAAACCTCCGGTCCATAGGTTAAAGATGAAAATAAAATAAACACACAGGGTAAACAGGCTTTGGCACCACCACAGCTCGCTGGGTTTCATGGATATCCTTATCTCCTGTCCGAACGTAAAGTCGCACATTAAATCCACAAAAGGAATGGAGTTTACGATTGGTCTTATCACTGGAAAGGTTGACACACAAATGGTCATGCAACCCAACCCGAAACCGCAGATACAAACGCTTACCCAGCCCATACCATGAATGTAAACACAGAGTGAAACATAAACCAATAGAAACTGAAAACTGTCTCAAAGTGCAACGATACAAATGAGAGACAAAAATAATCCATAAATAGCTGAAAGACGATATCAGAGCGAGGAAAATAGAAAAGAAAGCAGCAAGATTGTTAAGAAGAAAATATATGTAAAGGAAAGAAGATAGAACGACTAAAAATGAAAGACGCAACGCTAAGAGACAGCCAAGTGCCCCACAAGACGGCCGAGGTTTACAGGTTTAATGGCGCCGCAGGTGAAAGTCTCACAAGAGGCGGCACTTTAAGTCAAGAGTTACCTGCCCTCTTCAATCAAAGGCATCACAGGAGACCCCTCCACAGACAGCTTGACGGCGGGCGAAGGAGTTACTTCTCACTTCTAGAGGCTGCAAAGATCAAATGCCGTGAAATGCAGACCGGCCTGTTTCGTTTAGACGTTTGTGGGGACCTACACAGGTCTTCACCCCCTACCTACTTTTAGTTCCATGTTCAGATTGTTCTTCCACTCCAAATGTTATTGCTGCGCGAGTAGACTGCTTCGTCAAATGCTATTATTAGCTTTGGATGCTGTTATAGGGAGCCTCGGTTTGTTTTAATGCCCAGAATAAACTGACACAGAGTTTCTTAGACAATCGTCGAGCAAGCGAAATGCAGCCGTGAGTAAAACTTTGCGTAACCAGGTTCAACCACGACTTATTTTTCTCGGGGTATATCAAGTGGTTCATTTAATATCGTATTTTTTTTATTCCTGCAGCATGGATCACCTACGTTATATGCAATAACACGCACACACACACACATGTCACACGTCAAACACACGCACCTACGTACACTCGCACGCACACACGCACGCACATGCACGCACGCGCGCATGAACGCACGCACACATACCGTTTAAAGTATGGATTGCATTATCCGTTGCAGAGAAGAAGCTGGCTATGTTGTGTATAAACCAGATCTCACCAGTAATGTTTCACAGCTGTTTTACCCGGATGTCCGGTCCATTTCTGTAGTACGAAACATAAAATGCACGCTTAATTTAAAATGCTCTGGTAAGCATTTACGCTTTTCAATAATTCCTTTTCTCCTTAAAAACGGAAGAAAGGTAGGTGATGATAGAAAGAAAGAAGAAAGAAAGAAAAAGAAAGTCTCACCACACACTGTCTCTCTTTTATGTCTGTTTTTATCAAGCGCCTGCAAACCACGCGCCTTAAAGGGATTGTTATTCAACTCTGATTTTAAGAATGAGAGGTGGGCGTATTTATGTGGGTATGTTTGGGGTGTGGTGGTGGTGGTGGGGGGGGGAACAAGCGGGAAGGATGCGTGGATGCTCACGGTTTCTGGCCGTTCAACCCTTTTTGTATGTCACGTGGCTAAATGCTGCAATAGCGGCGCGCGCGCGACTTGAACAGAGCTGGCCCGACTCTGTGAAACGAAGGCCGACTTCCCTACACAAAGCCTTCAGCACGGAGCCAACTGTTGCCAGAACACGTTTGAGCAGAGACAGAAACGAACATGTCTCTCTGGTGACGGCAGAAGCGAAAAAAGCAGCCCACAAAAACCTTGAGATATTAAAATGTACGCGCGCAACTTTGGTCAAGTCAAGTGCAGTTTGCCTTCTTTTCAGCTAATACCTAAGGTTTCGGGGTTTCAGAAGCTGTCTTGTGACTCCGCCGACTAGCTGGATATGAAAGGAGACTCTGCCAAGTGCTTAGTGAAAGGAGATGTTTCAGTTCTTGGGATAAAGGCTCCGAACAATCATTTAGCTAGCGGATGTCAAGCGCTAATTAGTCAGCCGCGGGAAATCCAGATGCAGTCCATCAAATATCGTTCATCATCATAGTGATCACGACGGTGGCCCTTGCAGGTTTTACAAACAAGTCCTTCCTTTCCTTACAGGTAAAACTTTATATACAACACATTTTTAACGCTATTCAATCTGATGACCGCACAGAACATGCTTCATAATGTGCTTGGATATTTGTTAGCTGTCCTCAATTATGCAACTTAATCAGAGAAACATTTTTAGTGGCAATAAAAGCCACTCTAGATGTTTGATGACGGACACAATAACCTACTGGTTGTTGAAGCTCCAAAATAGAGCGTAATTGAAAAAAGTGTTAATATTTTCTCAACAACGTGAACGACTTAGGTTAGATTTGTAATTTCTATTGATATTTTGGAAAGGTATCATAGCTTTTAATGGGGTGATATTACAATGATTTTTTCATACTTTTCTTGAGCTTATGAAATATGTAGTCTTATGATAACAATGATGACAACTATAAAGACGACGATAATGAGGCCGATGAAGAGGATTTTATATGCGTTTAGTGTGCTGCGACAGAACCTTGGATAATTGGACAGACATATCATTCTACCTTTCTTTCTTTCTTTCTTTCTTTCTTTTTTTCTTTCTTTCAACTACGTTCATGAAAGAGAAAGAGATTGAGGAATTTGTCAGATCTGGGAAGCAAGTAGGGTTTGGAGTGAATAGAAAACATCCCTAAACTTGGTGGTGGGAGGAGAGCGGAGGGGGGCATAAAAGGATGGCGTTGATTCGGAGAAAAAGGGGTAGGAGGAAGTCAGGTTTACAATGACGTCAGGTTTACCGTGATGTCAAGTTTATCATGACGTTTTGGAAACCCTCTGAGCTATTTTCATGAAAACAAAAATTCCGCGTTGTCACTGATACCATCACTCGGGTCCCTCACCTGTCGTTACGTGACATTTCTTGACCCCTGAAGTTACTAGTCTTATTTTGTGTCCGCGTTTATCAGGCGGTTTCACGCCACTCCCAAATATATGGCCAACCTCAAATATTTCAACGACGAAATTAGATATAATCTCAGGAATTTGTTAATGAACCCAGATGTTTAACCGCTTCGAGTTGACTTTAAACAGAAGCTTGTTCATTTGTTCGTGTTTTCCCCCTCTGCGTGACCCTTCCTGTCTACCTGAATTTTTTGTTTTGGAGATTACACATTTGACTTGCACATTAAAAAGGTAGCAACAGACTTTGATATTATTACTTACAGCTTCCTGAACTCTAACCTTGACAACTCATTATTTTGAAGGACCAGATTTTCTGGGCCATTTTAACCCCGCCAGACCTTGTCATTGTTCTTCCCCCACCCCTTCCTTTTTTTAAAGAGGAGATTCTCCATCGAACAGTTTGCAGAAAGATTCATTGACACCAAGATTTGCGGAGAACATATTTTGAATGCGATGCTGACAAAAATGGTTTTGTCAGTCGAATTGGACAAATCTGTTACCAATGCATTCTCTCTCTCTCTCTCTCACACACACACACACGCACACACATGTGATCATGTCCCGGTTCGGCTCCATTTTCTGCTTTTCCACCTTGCTTGCGTGTCGGCCTGTCCGTCCGTTACCCGTGTGTCTGTCGATTCTTCTTTCTTTTTCTTTTCTATTTAGTCTTTTTTTCTTTCTTTCTATTTGTTCATTCATTATTTTCTGCCGTCCTTCACATCTGTAGCTCTGTGTGTCGTTCTTCCTAAAAAAAAAAAGTATACCCACTAAATTATGCTCAGCAGCTGAAAACGCTTTACAAATAGGCTACAACATGATTTCTTCTTCGAAGCAACACATTTCGTGCGGAGCGATTTTTTTTAAGTCATTTTTTTCAATTTTTTAAAAAATTCAGTAAATGTAGGCGATAAAATGCCTTCGCCGAGTTCTGATAAACTGTTTTCCTCTTTGCTGCACATTTTCGCTTGACTTTATCTTTGTTCAAGCGGACAGCTTTGCGTCGAACGCCCGTACTTAAATGTCTCATTAGATCGCTTTTTTTTTTGGTTCGGGGGCGTGGGGCGGGATGGATTGAGTTTCGCACCGGGTACCTCTTACGTCGGTTCGTAGAGTCCACTGCATCATTCAGCAAGAGAATTTCCGCAAGCTGCACAACTCTTGCTTAATGGTTAAAGTTCTGCAGCTAAGCGCCTCCAACTGGGCTTCGGGAGCACAGCGAGGGGCAAATTTTCTACCTCGTTGCACCGGAGCAGGTAACTGAATATCATTACTCTATCTCTTCGTCAACATCTCGATTTACTCCACCCGAGGTTTCTGCTCGGCTTCACGTCCGCCCGCCTCTCTGTCCTTTGTGAGTTTATCTGTTGGTCGATGTGCTTCGTGTCCGTGCCTTCGGGGCCCGTCCCAGGTTCGTTCTTACGTATTTCTGTGTTTCCCGACTTGAATCTTCTCTGCCAGCGCTTTCGTGTTGTTTTCGTTAGCGTTTCAATTTTCTTTGCAAAACGTTTTCTCTATTCGCTTTGTTTACCTTCGCGGGTTCTCTCAGACTGCACTGGCTGAGGTAACATCGCTTGTTTATCTTAGGTTACGAGCTCTGACGAGGTACCAATAAAACTTCCACTCAGTCTTTACAAAAGAAAGCAAGTTGGGGAGGAAAAGAGGAGAAAGAAAGTCAGGGATGGGGAGATATGGGCGGGAAAAGGGATGGCTGAGTGCGGGCTGGGGGGAAGGAGAGAACGCGAGACAAAAATGTCACGAACAGCAAGTGACAATGAAAATGAACTCGACTTGCGTAACAGCCTTCACTATATATGATGGTTCACTTTGCACAGCATGAAGGAGACTGAAGGAATGAAAAGACCAAGAGGAGTAAATACACACACACACGCGCGCGCGCGCGCACACACACACACACAAACGCATTCACGCACGCACACCAAAAACCCGACAGGAGAAAAATAATTTTTTTATCTCCTACACATCATGCAGGCCCGTCCATTCATAATTTTGTTTTTGCTTGAAGATGTGGAATAGAAGAGTTATAGTTTCCTTATTTCCGCTTTTTCGTGCACACCTCTTACAGCATTCAAAGTTGTACCTTTTGTTCACCATCGCCGTTAACTCGAACCATTCTGAAGATTTAATAAAGGAAACTTTTTTTGTTGTCTTTCGAGATAAGTTGTTGTGGATGTCTAAAATCATACCTTCCTCCCATCCCCGTTTCCAGAGTATCTAAAGTCTATTTTCGTGATGCTAATTAGATAAGCATTAAGTTGTGTTTAGATGTTGACGTGACCAGGTGATGAAGAAATTTATCCCCTGCCCAAACGCGAGGTGTCAGATTAGCGATGTGAAGTTGATAGGGCCTGCTGGACAAGAACTCGCCATCAGTTCCAGCATTTCCATGAGAACAGGATCAACACGTGATACCCGACAGTTCCTTCTTGCTGGCACGCTTGGCGCTCTCCAGTCGTAGAGATACAGAAATTCCCGCTTGTTTCGCGGGAAAAGTCGCGCCAGATTGAGCCATGCTTGAGCGAAGAGTTCTGAGTCCAGAAATCAAGTCCAATTACTGAAGTCCCTCATGTGGGTACATCAAGGTCGGCTGTCCTCCCTCCTCCCTCCCCCACCCAGTTATTTGCGGGGCGGCGCTGGAAGTCTCGCGTCTGCTGCAAATGCATTCGGCGTGTCGTTTGGCGCAGCTCTGGCGCTGAGAAATGAAGAGACGAAGGTGAACGGGAGACGTGTTCTGTGCTCAGCAAATTCTCGGTGTAAAAGTTGGAAGCGCCAGGGACACATTTTGTCTTTGGAATTTTCTACGATAAGACTCGGCGTTTCTCGGATTTGTACTAACTTCTTTCTTTTGTGCATGCACTACAAGAAGGACAAGACTGAGCTGGCGCTACCTCGAGACACCAACGGTGCAAGCCAGTGCACGCGGAACGCGCATTTTGTGACAACTGGTTGGTGGGCAGTTTCCTACCATTCAGATCAATGATCAGAAAAAGCGCCCACGCGTATGTAGGCTTAAATAAAGAGATTCGTTCATCATTCGGGTTACACATGCGTGTGCGTGACTGAACATGTGACAGTGCCCGTTTGTGCGTGTAAGGATGCAAGTGGAAGATATGTAGGCAAAGAAAGCATCAAAAGTTTGTTTCTTCGTGTGGAATTTAGACAATGAATGTCACATTGGCAGGAGGTGAATATTATTCATTGAATATGTGACCAAGGCTCTCTAATATGTTCATTACACAGGGCGAAATACAGCTATGGCAGTTGACATATTACGAGAAAAGAAGTGCAGGAACTTATAAAGAGTGCAGAAGTCTTTTTATTTGCGTGAAATTGAGACAGAATATATTTCGTTTTATTACAACGATGAGAGATAAGGCGTTCTTATGGTTCGTCTCTAGTCTGTAATAAGGTGCAGTTACGACCGAACCGGGTATTTTAAGATAACACAGAAGAAACAAATTACAGGCTTTATGCCAAGCAGAAACAAAGATAAACAACAGAACAAAGCGAACCAGCACGGTTAAATGTTGAAATTCTGGGGCTCCCAAGTTCTTATCTAGAGAAATATTTAAGAAGAATGATGGTAAAATGGTCTCAAAGAGGCCAGTTACCTCCCATGTCGGCCCTCGTGAGGCAAACCCTTTTGATGTGAGTACGTGGTAGCCTAACTGTACTTCACTCGTCAATAAATGTGACGTTTATGTTTCTCGAGAATTCTTTCTAAACAGCCTGTTCCCCAGCACTAGCTCTCTGCATAAACGTGCTGCTTGTCTTGGACTGTTTGTACGCTGGACGTGTTCTCCAGTCGTTGAGCCGTCTGGAACGCGTGTTCCTTCATGCCGCCGTCACAGTTCATAAACCAAACGATGAACGCGAAATTTAAAGTGACGTAGTCTTGATGGTTACGTCTACAATGTCTTTATTCTACGCCAGTGCGGCTTGTCTCGCGCCCAGATCTTACAAGCCAGGAAGTGTAATAAGAACCCTCGGCGCGTTTCTCGAATGCGGAGTCTTTCTGCCAAGAATTCAGGCAGACAGCTGGGATTACATTTCATATCCATAGTTTGATATTTTCTGTTCTATATTAAGTGACTCTGTCGGGGTATACTATACAGTGAACGAAAAGAGAGGATCTCTTGGTTTTGTGCCCGTGTTAAAAGTTATTCAGATGGCCACAGGTCCTTTTCTTCCGACACACTCCAGTCTTTGTACGAATTTCATTTACAAAGTACATACCGCAGCTTCTGTGGTTCTACGTCAGTCTTCCTCTATTTACACAATAAATCCTTTCTCGAAGATTCTTGTCAGTTTTAAGAAATCGCCCATGATTGAACTCAGATTTTAAACAGATGTAGCGGAGCTTACAAACCGAATAAGCCGGTAAACATTAAGTTTCAAAACTTCACATGTGTGCTAGAAGCTCTAACAAATAATTATAGTCCATATCATAATACAAAATTATAATGTATCAATATAGATGTAATTTATTATAAATTTTTACTGATTTGTAGTTTTTTTTCTATTTCGTGGATAGGGTGACTCAAAGATTATCCCTAAAGATGAACTGAGTAAATTTTCTACAAGAAGCACAAGGATGAGATCAATATATTATGCGATGCATTAAGCGTTTCGGGAAGATTGACTAGCTCAGAACAACTTGCACAAATGTAAGCCTACAAATTAACAAGATCTTATTCCATTGTTTGTTTTTTCTCCAGCAACTTCTCACCTTTAAAAAATCATCTTGGACTTGCGATGGTTGTCTGGGGCGGAGTGAAGCAGGTAATTTCACCTCGACATTTCGTCCCATAAGATCAGCTGGGTGGTTGTATCTACAGCAATCGTCGAGTTTTGGATAACAGCCGCACATGTTTCTGGTCATTACATCATGGTAAGGAATCACATCATCATCTCACTGCTCTCCCCTTAGGACTTCGTTACCACAGCGTCTACTTGATCTACGTCACAGGAGGATGCCAGGCGCATTGGCGTCGCTGGGATTCTGACCGGACGATGGCGAACACGATCTGGGTCCTCCCTCTCCTCTTCCTCGCCATTTTGTTTCACTGCGTCACGCTCGCCCAGCCCACGGTGCAAAACGCGGTGTGGAAAGCCGAAAAATCGGCCGTCTTCGAGGACAACGTTCGGCTCGGCGCTCCCCGCGCCCCCCAGCTGCCGGTACAGATTCAGCAGTCCATGGACTTGCTGCTGCTGGAGCTGGAGAAAAGGAGGGTAGAGACGGAGTCCCTCCGCGCGGACCTGATCAACCTGAAGCAAAGCTCGGCGGAGAACCGCGTGCTGCTGAACAAGCTGTGGGACAGCGTGGACCTGCTGGTCAAGAAGCTGGTGAAGAACGCGGACTGCGCGTGCGAAGGGAGCGGAAAGGGCGAGCGGCGACGAAAAGGAAGCGGGAAAGGCAGACGGCGGGACAGAAAAAGAGGAAGAAAACGAGCCAAAGGTGAGAGGGTGTCCAAAGATGACCACCCGGCTGCCACGGACCTGGCGACAAGTGTAGGGACGGACACGGCTTCGCGAAATTCAAAAGAACTGGCTTACAGGGACGAGGATGGAGCGAACTTTCACAATGTGTCCCACGCGAAGCCCGAAGTACCCGGATCTTCTAGAGGTCACGGAGCACTCCCCGAGTACCTCAACCCTCGCTTCTACCCGCCCCACGGTGACGACAACGATGTCTTGATGGAAGACAGGGACTACGCATCTGAACACGCGTCCACGAGCGCAGGAATGGGTGATTTTACCACTACAACGCCTGACCCCATCAAGTACATGTACAACGGCTCCATTCCTAGAGGTAAGCAGCGGGTATTCGATTTACCTACTGGGTTGTGAAATTGCAGAATGGTCTCAGCCATCTTTAGGCCTGAAACTTTGGTATGACAGCATACTTAGGAGGACCAGTTTGTAGCTCCTCTTACAACGTAATAAGTACATTTAATTTGCATCTGTTGTGTGAACACCTAACATTAACACACGCGCGCACGCACGCACCCACACACGCACAGAATCGTGTTCACTGAACCTGGCTTTAGATCGTTGGTCTCACGGCATCATCTTCAATTCCTGAGGAGGTGGAGGGTCGGGGGTAGGGAACGATGTAGACATTTGTGTACTGAACTGCACAAGAGAACAGATATTCAATACGTTTGGAGACATTAAAAAAAGACATGTGTACACATTGAAACATGTCATATCAGCCTTTCCTTCGGGCAAACACGTGCGGGCTTTGCGTCAAGGAACGTCCCTTACACGGAATCTGGCGTGACAGCTTCGTCTGGAGCAATATTTTAGGTTCGGTTGACAACCGTACGTAAGTCTGCGCTCGTTGCTTGATGGCAGCACTCTTGTCCTTTCTCGAAGCATCTTAACAGACGCCGAGAGGTTCATCGATTGAGCTGCTTAACGTTCAGTCTAACGGCTGTCCGAAAATTCTGATTATCAAGAAAAGTGCAACGCGAGAAACCAGTCCGACCAACAACACCTTTACGGAAATGATAGAAAGCTCTATTCGCTCGCAGATAATAAACTATTTGTGCTTATAAACGATTTTCCTGCAGAATTTCTCTTCTCGTGCCATGACAAGTCCGTCTACTGAAGACCTCTATGAATCGAAAACGGTTCTCTGTTTGCCGTCACGCTAGGGTAGATGAAAACCTGATTAAGCCAAACAAATAGCTTCTCAGGGCTTCTGCCTTGCATATTTCAGTCTCCGCATTTGTCACTTGTTTTGAGAAAAATTTCCCACCCGTCACATTAATGTCTTCTGCTAGCACAAATGATAGTGTGTGTGTGGGTGCTTGCGTGCGTTGGGAGGGGAGAGGGGCTGAGAAGAAGGACGACAACCGTGATATGCCGACGGATAAAGGTTATCTCTTAGATAGGTCTTTTTCTATTTTGAAACACCATCAGACACCACGTGCTTTTACTGAAAGAATGCAATATACCTTTACCAAATTCTCCAAATTTCCACAGTCATTTATATATGGCAACACTTGCAGACAACACCGTAACGATTATGATAGTTTGCATAACTGTTTGTATCTCCTTTTCTGTACATAAAAGTGCACACAGATGGTTTTTGTTGTTTTCTCTCTGTTGTTACTGCGGAGGTCTCCTTTATACATTACTGTCTTGAAGCCAAATTAAATGTAGTTTTAAGCCCGCCATGATCTTGAGAAAGTCGATCCTATCTTGTACAAGCTGTAGTAGCTACGATCTTTGTGACAATGTGAAAAACATGAAAAAGTGTTCGTAAAGTCAGTTAAGACCCTAAAGCTGACATGTTGATGCCAAGCATCAAGAACGTGTGAGTCTGGCGGAGCCCTGACTGTTTTCGTTTTGTCAAATAATTTGGCAGATGAATGTAAACAGTAGTTTATCTTTCAGAGCTTACAATTAAACTGTTTTTGTTTGAAATTTGAAATTCGTTACTCATGTCTGCCCTGTCTCAATGTAAGCTATTTCATGTGCAGTCAACAATTGTAAACGTTCCCCCTCCCCCACACACACCTCCGAAATTAAAGCTTTTCCTTGTTTTCTTTGTCTGAGACAACAATTCACTACATATCTAAATAATCCCTCCCATGACATTCATGTCTTCTGCTAGCACAAATGATACCAAGACGTGCGCGCGCGCGTGTCTGTGTGAGTGTGTGTGAGAGAGAAAGAGCGTGTGTGTGGTGAAGGAAGTACAAAATCATTTTTTTGTGGTGTTGTTGACTTTGCTTTCACTGAAACTGTTTCTGTGGTGCTGTCGATTTCAGTTTGCAGCTAGGATGCGACGTGTAACTATAACAGAATACAGAACATACAATGGAAACCATCCAGAAACCATTCGCTGTTTTCAATATAATTTTAATCTTTTTAAAAAATCAGTTCACAATATTATCAACAAAACATCCTAAACTCCAGTTTGTTTAACAGGAGACTTTCTGCCACGTAAGTAACTTGTGAAACCCTTGGGACCTTACCATCACGCTGATAATGCTCTCTGCATTTCTGGCATTATGGCAGCAGTCAGTTGTTACGATGGGGAACTCAGGAACGGCGTCTGTTTGCTTGCTTGCGCGCGTGTGTGTAGGGGTGGGAGCGGGAAATGAATGCGTGTGCGCAAGCGTTTGTGTGCGCACGTGCGCGCTCGTGTTAAACAAATAAAAACCTCCCACGAAGAAAACATCATTCATGTGGTTTCCTTAGGCAAGAGTTAACGATACACAGTAAACCATTTCACAAACACACAGACCTGTGGCTCTTGGACCTAGACTTCAGCTGTACTTACCGGACTTGGCCACAAAACGACTGGTTTATCGGAGCCTAATGCACGACAGCTGCGTATTGAGCTGAAGTGGTTTCTTTCGACGTAAAGAGTTGAGTAACTGTTGGAGGTGAAGCAGTGCAAAGAGGGCCTAGCAAGAGCCACAATAGTTTTATGTCGTAAACTAGTTCTTTTCCACACGGGTGTAATCACGCACCCTGTTCCTATATCATCCACGGCATCGAAACGTTGCTTGCCAGACTCACTAGCTGGCAACCGTTGACAGGCGCGTGGAATGGAGTCGATAAAAGCTTTCGTGAAAGAAGAGCAGTTGCAGGAAACCTTGGGGTGGCACAGAGTTTCAAAAGTGGAGAGCAGAGCAGGGACAGAGAAAGATGGACAGAGGTACAGAACGAGAAAGGCAGAGAAAGACATAAAGAGGAGGAGGATAAGAGAGAGAGAGAGAGAAAGGAAGGACACGATGGGGAGGGGGGACTGTAAGATGCTTGGAAGAGTTAGGATATGGGCTTTAAGGCTGAAGTATGAAATGAAACAGGAGGAGGGGACAAAGAATAAAGGCTTTATCAGTGCAATAATTATGCTGAATAAATGTCCACCAAGTGATATTTTGAACATGTAATTACAAAACAGTAGTTTGGATCATTCAACACGTTTTTTTTTCTTATTTGTCTCTCAATTTCTCTTGCTTGCGCTCTCTAATATTGGAGACAATGTATAGATTACACAAGCAATTTATAAGTGTATTCAGAAGGGAGCAAACAAAATTGTGTGATATCTTACAGAGTATCTGCAAATATTCCGTCAATTTAAATAGAGTCTGCTTCCTCCTCACCATGATGATAGTCTAGTGACAGAACTCCAGACAAGAAATCAACGCTTACATCTCTCACCGTTAACCACCCCCACCACCACCACCACCACCACCACCACCACCACCACCACCACCACCACCACCACCACCACCACCACCACTGCATTATCAAGTTTTTCGTCAGTTTTTGCAGCAGCCTACATTGTGAAGATCGACAAGTGCAGAGAGAGAGCCCATTACATACACGCTTCCGCGACCTGAGGTCACGGGTTTTGCTTATTTTCCTTGGTCAAGAGCCAAACAGCATGCATTCTTGTCTCCTTTTCTGTTCCTCTCTTTATTTTTCTTTGCTACATTCCCGCAGTTTTTTTAAATTACTGATGGATTCTAAACAGAATTAATATAACAAAAATAAATATTTTTCTAAGGTCAAGGTGTAATAAAAAAAGGATTATCTTAGCCCGAATTAGGCTAATGTGCCTACACTTGAAATATTTAGACAGACTCCAGAAAAAGACTTTATAGTGACAACAGTTATGTTCGATGGAAAATCCGCGCAGTCGAAACCCTACCTTATAATTATAAACCACATTGCTTTTGATCATCTAGTAAATTTTGCAGTTCTGAAGAAAGAGTGATTGCACACTTTTGAAATAAAATCTCCCTTTCGGACTGAGCAACAGCTCGCGTTGTGTAACTCACACATAACTTACAGCTAAAGCTGCATGATATTAACGCATCATCTGAAGAGAGATTTACTAGAGAAGGAGAATAACACCTGTTAACTATCGGTTATCTAAATACTTATGAGGCAGCAGGTGGTGGGGGGTACGGATAGGAAAGCTTTAAAAAAAAGAAAAGAATGCAAAACAGGTATTAATGCATGCTACAGTCAGCTGCCTGCCTTGTGTGAAGCCTGAAGACAGACTATTTTTAGATGCTTTGTGTGTTTCCTGGCTGCGATTCAAACGCAAGGAAAGATAAAGCAGACGTCTGTTATGGTGTGTGTTGGTGGGGTGGGGTTGGGGGGCGGCCGGGACAAATTTCTACCACTGTCCATATTTTTAATGTCCGGCTCACACAGATCGACAGAGTGGAAGAGAGCCGCTGAGAACTAACACAGCCATCTGCAACAAAGATTTCTTCTGATTCCACTTGAGAGATTCACAGCCCCTCCCGCTACACCCATAGCCAATATACTTTCCCTCAAAGAAGCTGTAAGAAAAATCTGCACAAACTAAATTCTTTAGTTTGAAGAAATTAAACAGTTGCGTTGTTAGTTTTTTGTTCTTTACTGCTGCATGCTTTCAATTTAGTTCAACAGTGTGAATAGGCCTAAGCGAAGAACCAGCCGAAAGTCAGCAGCAAACGTTTAACATCTTCGAACCGACAAAATGGTACGAGTAGAAGTAAAATATCGCCATGGGCTTGCCAAGGCGGAAATCTGTTGATTGAAATAGATTAAATCTTTATTGCAGGTGGTCAGATTAGTTCGTGACAACCAGTTCCAATCGATTTATTTTCCTTTCCGAGCGCCTCTTTCCAGCGCTGATAGCAAGACTTTGATATAAAAAAAAGAATTTTTTTCAGTTTTCACTTTCTTTTACCCCATTTCCCTTCTATTCCTTCTCCTGCACTCTAAATATTTTTAACACTAATTACATGTAAATGTGTTAAAGTAAGTCCTAAATATATGCTACGTGTATAAATAGTGTGTAAGATGTGTGCTACATGTGTTGTAAGTGTTCTTAGCACGCCCCTACTTGATTGAACACTTGCTGCTGCACACATTTGGATCATCAGAACACCATTTATACATTTTCCGGCCATTTGAAGACTTTCAAGAACACAAACCAGAAGACCTTTTACACTAGTTCAGCACCAACACATCTAAAGATAAATGTAAAATGCGCTCTGTTTCGGTAACAAAATAAGCGTTCCAACTTGAACACTTCTTGTTTACAGTATGAACACAAGCACACAAGCATGCACATAATACTGAGTGACTGAGAGGGAGCGAGCAGACTAGCCAACCAGTCAGGTATGCAGATAGCATGCAGGCAGGTATAGCAACAGACTGGCAGACAGGCGACAGTGAGAAGACAGTTTTCTTATCTGCTGATACTGGTCCCAGTGCCGGGGCGACAGCTTGATGGCACTGGACCTAACGCAGGTCGCTGCGCGTTTCTCTCGGCACTCGCGTATCTTTTCAGATCTTTTTCCCCATTCTTTCTCTCTTCACCTAATGTTAACTGAATCTAACTTCTCTTTCGCGTATCTCTGCCGGGTGCACAAGCAAAGCGGCCATGCCCTGATACCGTCTACCTGGTACACCTCAACCCTTAATCAAAACAAACGTCTGCTGGTAATGATTTTATAAAGTGTGCGCTATTTATTTTGCACCCCTGAGCACCTGCGCAGACCGCACGAGCTGTAACGTTCTGCAGGCGTCCGCTTGAACATTGGAACCGAGTAAAGGCAAGGGAGGAGCCCTTCCTTAGCTGACAATCTGTCATCACTCCTTCTGCTTGTATTCCTTGATGACCTCAAGCGAACAGTCTTACAAGAAATGGGGAACGTCTTACATGGTCTTTTCATTTTTTAAAATTAAAATAAATAAGATGGAATTCTACTCAAACCTCTAATCTGTAGAATATCTGGAGCCTCACCTGCTGTGAAAAGCGGAGAGTTTTTTTTTAAATTTCCGTTCTGCTTTTCAGTGTCTTTCCCCCTAACCCTCTATCTCCTTTCTCGAGGAATGTTTGTTTTAAAAAAAAAACCGCCCAAATAATCGTTTAACGCGAAGCAGGATTTCTCAGTAAACCCAAAGAAGTGAAAATGGTGAAACAGATGCAGATCTGAGGATCAGATGAAAGAAGAAACATGTAGTTTGAAACAAACCAAACCAACCAAACAGACAAGCGTATATATCTACTGTCGGCTGAAACAGGCAGTAATGCGATGGCTCAGTTATTGTAAAGCAAGTGCTCTGCATCCGACAGACCGCTGACAGTAAGCGGACATCGCGACGGTGCCATCTGCTTTGATGTACAGATTTCTTACCATTAACAGGCGTTCTACAAACAAGAGATACCAGCGGCTGACCCAAAGCGAAGGACAAGGGTCAGCTTTCAGAAAGTTACGATTGGAAAGGGGTCAGAGGTCACTGGCTTGAAGCTAACCCTAATGACCATAAAAATCACAGACCCCGGACTGTTTGCCAACACTTCCGCCAACTGATTGTGACAAAAACCCGCTACGTTTGAATTTCTTTTCGTGCTTTATGGCTCTTTTGTCTTTGTTCATTTTTTAATCAGACATCTTCATATGTTAAAGGTTTCACATTTTCCTCAACTCGTAAAACGAACGAACGAACGAAAGTTTCCATTGGACGCTATCGGTACAACGGATGCCCAATACAAAGTTTGAATTGACTTTTTCCTAGAAATTTATAAGAGGGGTTTGAATACAGTCGTGAAATTACCTTGCTCTCAATTTTGATTCCAGACCCTAAAGTTAACAGACGGACAGCATATCGCGTTTCATCCCTGCGTTACTTCAGTTCGGCCATGCACCCCATCCTCCGCTCTCTTGTGTCTTGTTGATGCGGAAAATGCGGGATAGTGTGGGCTTGCTTTATTGTGACTCGCGCCGCCGAGAGCCTGTTGAGGGATTTATCGCATCGCATGACCTTCAGATCAAAGGATATATCAGTTTTCTCGCGAGTAAGCACGAGATACGCGAAGAAGCTATATTTATGGCAGAACACACACAGGTGCCTGTCTCTGCTTAGGCTCACACTCCCAGACCTAGTTTTTACACTTTTTTCTGTCGTCTCAGGACTCAGTGTGGACGCAAGGACAGATTAAGGAGTGTTTGGTGGATTATAAACTGTTTACATCAAATAGTAACCTTTGTCCACTTATTTCGATTTAGACGTATAGGTAAGCAGTCCGCTCATTGATGATACCTTTCTCAAATGATAATTACCGTAGATTGTGTTGAGATGATAGAATCACCCGACATTACTCAGCAATATGATTGTTTCGTCATCTTAAATATCGATTAAATATCGCATATCTGGCAACTGTTAAGGAGACAGCATAAAAAGAATGCAGGCAGGTAAAGGCAGAATTTCTTCTGAGAGGATGAGATATTGCTAGACTGATATAATCTCTGCTCAGTTCTGTTTATTCATGATAGAAATAATGTTAGCCACATGTACCCACCCTACACAGATTTCCCCTGCTCCTAACCAATAATTGTAGACACACCTACTTAGAGAAAAATTGTAATTTGCTTACAAAATCCAGAAAGTAAACCACACTAATATTACTAGATAATGTTCATCAATGTGTATCTCTAAATGCATCTCAAAAGTCAGTAATGTCCCCAGATAATTGCCATCAGCAGAAACACCTGTACTTGACCTGATGTTTTGATACAGCGTGGGAACTGAAGATTTTAACCAATACCATATTTGTGCAACAAAGGAAAGGGAAACACACACAAGTGTTGCAAAGTGAAGACAGGTCTTTACCTAGGCGTTCGAAAGCGCGCAGTTTGGGGCTTTCTCTCTCTCTCTCTCTCTCAACACCCATTATAAAAAAAAAGAGTGTGCGGTAAACGTAAACAAATAAACACACCGACAGGCAAATATTTAAACAAACGGACATAACTCCTAGAGACAGATAAAGACTAGCCATACCCTGTAAACATCCTTTGACGCCAACAACGAATTTTGTGACACGCTTATCAGGCGAGGGTATCTTCCAAAATGCGTCGCAGAACAAAGGCAGACACATTTAACTGTTAGAAAATGATGCGCCCGTGTTCGTAATAAATTATAAACCGACAGCATAGTTGTTTGCGATGTTTACTCGTGTTGACATTTAGAATCCCAAGAGACACAAAGAAAACAGGTTGGGGAGAGGGCAGACAAAGAAATATGGATATGACCCCAACGCGAACATTACAAGCGGATGTCCCTGTTCAAAGCAGAAAACAACCAGACGATGTCCAGCAGACTATCGTGCCCCGTGATTATCAGCATGTGTCGGTTTATCGCGAGCCTCTGATGAGCGCTCTAAGACGCTGCCTGACTCCATTAGCGCCCGCCTGTAAATGTGCAGATCATTCCGATGTGAGTGCTGTTGGCAGGCGCGGCTGAGACAAAGTGACAGAGAAACATCTCGCCAAATCTGCATCCCGTTGGCCAGCGCCTTCAGAGACCAGCACTGGGTGCGTTTGATGTCTTGTTCTGCAACTCCATTGCTCTTCCGGGACCTCGCGATATTTGCTCGTCTTTTATCGCGTGTTCCCTTAATGACAACATGGCCGGCGAACATCTGAAAATCTGTTTTTCTGTCTCGCTGCTTTCCTGAAGGTTAGGTTTAAAAAAGACATTTGTCGGAATTAGTGCAGATCATGGAATAGATAACCAAGGCGAGATAACTTGACGGTGAATAAATGACAACGTATTTAGTAGGATGGACACTATTTCAAACAGCTTTTCTCAAGAGAACGAAGCAAAACGAGGAGGGCCTCAAAAGTCCGATACCCGCAAGAGATAAACACACGTCTCCATCTGACGGTTTTCCCTCGTGACACTTTTTTTTGCCGTAGACGTGTGTGCCCTGTGACCAGAGACAACCAGGGTTAAGTGATGACATCGCACACACCCTGTGTCACCTGATACAGTGAAGGAAAGTAGATTAAGAGCATGCTGTCACACTTTTATATCTTGCGACGAATTCATTGATAAGTTTTGGGCAAATGCTGGACTTTTGGAACGTAACATTGTGATCTGTATACCTTTTCCCGTCTGGTTTCTTTCAGTGTGATGTCAGGCAGTGTCTTAGAGACCTCATCAGAGGCTCGCGATAAACCGACACGTTGATAATCACGGTGCACTGCAGTCTGCTGGGCGTGTGCGATTTCTCACCACTAACACTGGGTGTCTCTGATCACAGGGCACGCACGTCTACGGCAAAGAAAGTCGAAAAAACGAGAAAAATATGTAACTTATGACAGGCATGTGTTTCTCCCCCCCCCCCCCCCACTCCCACACACACACATTAGAAACCGCTTCGTCGAGACTCTGTTCGAATGCTGATACTTATTGTCAAAAGACGATAGCGGCGATGTGTTTGACTAACCTTTCCGACATCCACGAGGGAAAACTGTCAATAACAACAGTAGGACTCCGCACGCAGAACAGCTCCGAGACATCTGTTTTCTCGAGCCAGATGATGAAGGAATCCTTTTCCACTCGGACGGCTGGCAATCCTTGGCGTAGGGTTCGTTCTATTTTCATTCCCTGAAAGCGTTAAGGATTATCCGGCCTGCCTTCCCTCCATTTTGAAAGGTTATCCCAGCTACGCCCAACTAATAGATCTTGCAAACAGTAACGATGCCTCGAGGTTTGTTGGCGCCCTGTTACTGATAGTGATGATAGCCAGTTTCTGTCCTGGAATGAACGATAACTAGGAATCTTCTCCAACATATCTTTTCAGGTTTTTTACTTTTTGAAAACAGTTTTGTATGAAAACAGTTAAAATAGCTTTAAGATATAAGCTGCGCGGCAAGGCACGCGAATCTGAAATGTAACACGTCTGGAGAATGCTTGAAGGAAACTGAATGGATTTGTGGGGGGGAAAAGAATAAAAAAAACACTTTCTGTTAAAGCGTCATAAAAACAGTTCTCTAACATGTATACGTTTATTTATCTGCTGACAGCAAAGGGCTTAGAAAATGACACGAGCAATATGTTTCACTTGTCTTGTGCATGCCTAGTGGCTTCGATATTTGGGGTAAGCTCGGTTATTTTGTTACATTCTAGAAGCACCCTCTTCACACGTTCGTTTAATGCATATTATATGCTTTAAAAAATTACAGTTGGAATGTACTGTTATCATCACTTTCCTAAACTGTTCTGAAGATCCAACTCACGCGCTAGCCACATGAAGTATTTACCTGAGTTTCGGCTTGTCCTTCTACCAGTCTCTCCACTTTCCGTTATCCTGGTTTGTCCTTCTACCAGTCACTCCACTTTCCGTTATCCTGGTTTGTCCTTCTACCAGTCTCTCCACTTTCCGTTATCCTGGTTTGTCCTTCTACCAGTCTCTCCACTTTCCGTTATCCTGGTTTGTCCTTTTACCAGTTTCTCCACTTTCCGTTATCCTGGTTTGTCCTTCTACCAGTCTCTCCACTTTCCGTTATCCTGGTTTGTCCTTCTACCAGTCTCTCCACTTTCCGTTATCCTGCTTTGTCCTTCTA
>SMGT01001154.1:370328-382211 GCA_004794575.1 Lanistes nyassanus | reverse complement strand
AAATCTTCTCTTAGCCCTCCAAAAAATATAAGACAACACATAATGGAACTGACAATGCAGGTAGTTAACGCCCACCCAGATGTTAGATATATCTAAACAAACAAACAAAAAAAATCATCAAAAATCAAAGTGGGAATTAACCAGCTAAAAACAGCAAATAAGCTATAGGACAGAGGATACCAGTAAAACACTTAAAATTAAAACAGACTACATGAAAGTAAACTAATATAACACAAAGCACCTTAGCGGTAGAGATAAAAAGAATGTAGGGATGTAGCAGCGGTAGGTCTGACCAGCGAAAACTCCACCACTCCAGCTACTCAAGCCATCATCAGTACGCCAGGAGAGAGGCCAGCCAGCGGGACCACACATAGCCTCCACCAGTCCAGGACACCAAACCGCAGACACCTTCCCTTTCCCCTCACCCATCTCCCCTCCCCTTCAGTGCGAAATCACCGCGAGGTGGAAGCACTTTCCCTTCCAAACCAACAACAACAACAACAACAATTCTCAATGTCAAGCAAATTGTTCCTGGGGGCTTATATCACAGACATTATATATAAAGTCTGTGCTTGTAGTTTGCTGTTTAAGCTCTGGCACGGCGTTGGCATAATTGTGGATTGTTTATCCAGAGGCTAAGGCTGCAGATTATTTTTCAAGCAAGAGGATGTTTATGTTGTAATTCAAGAGTGCTTACTGAAGTCAGGTCTAGTAAGCTATGCCTGCCTCAGTTTGGAGAACTAGGACGGAAATTTAGTTGTCCGGATAACAAAGACCTTTAGTTTTCGATTCTGAACTGAAATATCTATGCTACATGACAAGACCTCATGGTTATGACAATGCCCACGAGGCACCATCAGACATCAGGCGGGTTGAAACAGGAGTAGAAAGACGGAGACATGGAGGGATAAATAAAGAGAGAGAGAGAACGGAAAGAAGAAGTAAAACCAAGCTGACAAAAAGATAGAAACGAGATTAAGTCTAGGTTCGACAACTAGTGGCTCAGATGGCCCGACTGGTCGAGAAGTTCCAGTACCGCTAGCCATTTGATATGTTAGCAGTTAAAATAGATGAGAAAAACGAGTGTCATATTGTGCGCGTCAGACGCAGCTCGTCTTCATTTACGACACAAAAAGACGCTGAAACATTCACTAGTTATGCCACACCCATTCCTCCCACCCCCACCACAAACCAATTCTCATGAAGATTGAAATCAACGCTTGTTCCGAAGTGTACAAACTATGTACAAACTATGTAGGTGCATTTTCGTCCAACTGCTTCGGCGATGCGCAGTAAGCGACGAGTAATCATTATATTTGATTGCATTATTCGATAATTTGTCTTTTCCTGTTCCTCCTATTGTGGTGAGTGATCATTTGAAGTTTCTCAGTTGGAACGCCCTCGCCAGCCCTCAGAAGACACTTTATCCGAGTTTTTTTCACTCACTCTCTCTCTCTCTCTCAAACTTGTCAATGGGGCACGTGAGTATGCATATACATCCATTCATGGACATAAATTTATGCGGTCTTTCTCTCCCCCTCTCTTTCTGTCTCTTTTTTGTTCTCTCTCTCTCTCTCACACACACACACAGGCATGCACGCTCGCACACGCGTGGGCGCTCGTGCTGTACACATGCATGTTATACATGCATGCGTGGCTTTTCAGTCTCTATGGTATTACCACTGCTCTTATCGTCTGGATAAAGACACTAGCAGAGAGTGATGGCTATTCCATAACATATTTGCCTGGCTGAGGTTTCATTTTTTTCTTGGTTTATTTTTTCTTCCTGCCTTCCAGAAGCTGCTAAAGACAGGAGCGTGAATAAAAGCTCCGTGTGTGGTTCCGAGATAGACTTTACACGCCTGGATGAGGCAGGAGGAAATAGGATGAGGTTATTCGCTCTTCAAGTCAAAACAGTTTTGAAATAAAGATGTGGCAGCTACCACTCCCCCTCCATATTTCTACTGCCGCTTGTTTTTTCACCCTCTCTTTTGGCCGGTGCAGCCCTTCTCGGCTCTGAGCCGTCCTTATCACTCGAAGCTGAATTCTTGCTGTTTCGCAGCATTTCACAAGAACATAGTTCCGACACCAATGTTTACTTAAAAGCAACACGTTTTGACATTAAAAAGCTTCTTCATTTTGCTCCTGCCACAATCACATTATTGTCTTTGCTGTTGGTGATAATTTCACAGCACTCGGCTGATTTACGAGGTGCACCTCTTGAGAAAACACTCGACTGAATCGGTGCTGCAGTCTTTCGCTGCATGAGTTCCCTAACAGCTTCAGGATGGCGATTTCGATAGAAGCAGGAATGTTTTGCGCTCAACTTGTCAATGTTCTTATGTGGAATTTTGAATTTCTTATATAGCATTAGGCTTATGCCCGCGCGAGCAGGTTGGTGTGATTATGCACGCGCGCGCGAGTGTGTTTGTTCTTGCGTGCTCGCCGTGTGTGCAGCTGGATGTCTGAATGAACGCGGTTTGGCTCATGTTTTCTGTTTTAGAGGCTGCTCTATTTTCCCTAAGCTCTTTCGGAAAACTGCCTGCAGGCGACCCGCGTGCATTGGAACTTTGATGCTGACTAATCTGATCAGAAAGTACTTGCGGCGTACATTTTCAATATAGCAGCTAATCTTCTAGGGGAGCTATGGATTATGACATATTTTTTCATTGGGTTTTTCTACTAAAACGCTATTATACATAATATTTAATCTACTGTTGAACAAATTTAGCATGTTTGTCAGTGATTAACGTCGAGTATTTCCCTGTGTTCTTCTGATCATATCCCATTTTTAAACCTTAAAATTATTTTCTTGTTTTCAGACTGCGAAGATATACGGCGCCTGGGCTACACGGCAAATGGAACCTACATCGTCAGGACCACGACGGCAAGGGAAAGTTTTCCGGTCGTCTGCGAGTTCCACGCCAGTGAAGCGTGGACGGTCATTCAGCGACGCCAGGATGGCTCCGAGGACTTCTACCGCACGTGGCTGGACTACAAGCGCGGGTTCGGCAGCTTCGTGGGCGAGTTCTGGCTGGGCAACGAGTTCATCCACCAGCTGACGAACCAGGACTACTACCGACTCCGGATCGACATGTGGGACTGGCCTAAACCCGGAAGTGACGTCAGCGGGAAGCCGCACGTTCCGCGCTACTTCTTCGCCGAGAGTCGCTACTTGCTGGTGGACAACGAGACTCAGCGATACGAGCTGCACGTGCCCAACGATTACTTCGCCTACACGGGGTTCGGAGGAAGCGGGCTGCGGATCCACGCTGGTCCCTTTCTGACCAAGGACGTGAAGACCTTACCGGAAGGGATGCGGCAGAACTGCGCGCAGAAGTTCCACTGCGGCTGGTGGTTCAGCACTTGCGTGCGTAACGCGAACTTCAACGGACGGTATTACAAAGGCGGTTACGCCGACACGTCGAAAAAACAGCGAGCAAGGGACGACATCTACTGGCCAAACATTGACCAGTCCCTGCAGAAGGTGGTGATGAAAATAGGTCGCGTGAACGAAACGTACGCTCTCAGCGGATTCCTATAGCCGTGACTTAACAAGGCCGCGCTCAGCCTAACGAATAACGCTCGTGGTAATGTGTCTTATAAAAATACTTTGTAAAATAGCTGCATTGTATTATTTTGGGTTGTGAGTTTCAGTAAACCAGAACATAAAGCAGGCACTTGCCATGATCAGGAAAGCGATAGTTCTAATTCAGTAGTTAACTGCACCTGTGTAACTACAAAACCATGTGAAAACATACCTGACAGCCGCATTCACAGACTTGGCTATAGGCCATGGGGAATAAATCGTTTTATATATTTTTCTTTTGTTTCTTTTCGTGAAAGGACTGTTTGCATGACGTTGTTTACGGAATCGTAACTCTTGAACTGGATGAAATATTTCAGCAGTTTATCTCAAGAAAACAAATATTGATTTTTTTATTACATCTGCTTCCTCATCATCTATGTTCATGAACTCCATCTTAGAAAATATATAAAAGTTACATTTCGTAAATTATTAGAGTTTTGTTCACCTTTTTTATGCCTTCTGTTTTTCTGTTTAATACAGGCTGTCTGAATGAATGGCTAACTGGCTGGCTGGCCGGTTGGTTGGTTGGTTGGTTGGTTGGTTGGTTGGTTGGTTGGTTGGTTGGTTGGTTGGTTGGTTGGTTGGTTGGTTGGTTGGTTGGTTGGTTAATAGCTGGTGGATGGCTAGTCTGCTTGCCTGTTTGGGGTTGGTATGATGGTTTTTCGGTCTGTCAATCTGGGATTTACGCGGCTGGACGAAGTCCAATGAAAGCAGTCACGTGGTACTAGTCCATCCGTTTCCAACAAAACAGAAAAATTTATGTTAAACTGAATCGAATGTTCAGTACAGACGCATGTTTGCACTAAAATCTCTTGGAGAGGAAGTTCTTCGAGAGAAACTGTTCATCCAAATAAGAGTAATTGTTTAATGCATGCTGTTGAATTGGTTCTTACCGCTTGCTTTCGTCCGATTTAGTCGAGCCGTGTAAACACCGCATTAATCAGCTTGTTCTTTGGTGATTGACGTCAGGGTTTATAATATTTCGCCATGGGGGAAATCTGACTTTTCCCAAAGACAGGAACGTGACCCAGAGAGAGTTTACATTGTATCTTCTACTCAAATTGAAGAATTTCCCTAACCCAGAGAGTCAGCAGGCCCCACGGGCATTTTACGAACAGATCGAGTAACTGGAGCGCTCATGCCGCCCGCTCCTGCACAATGCAGTCGTGATCAGTGATCTGGGAAGTCCGTACACAAATAAGAATGCTTTAAAAATTAAATACAGTGTTCAGGCATAATGCAGACATAGATAAGAGACAGCTACACACAGTAACGACTCAACAACACTCTACCTACACGTTTTATCCAACACAACTTTCGCACTCTGTGATAGCGAGCAAAAATGATACTTGGCAGGAAATAAGATGGGAGAGATTGTGAGGGAATAAACATCCATCTTACGTGTGCTGTAATAATACTTAGCGATGTCTTGATGAATAGGACCGGAGGAAATTTCACGACCAAGATGCTTTTTTCCCGACTTTTATTGGGCTTGCGTTATCGCACCTCTTGTCAAGGTCGCTGGCTTTTGTGTATTTTTGAAAAGGCAAGGGAGTGCGAGCGAAAGAAAGAAAGAAAGAAAGAAAGAAAGAAAGAAAGAAAGAAA
Organism: Lanistes nyassanus; assembly: GCA_004794575.1. Taxonomy (NCBI): domain Eukaryota; kingdom Metazoa; phylum Mollusca; class Gastropoda; order Architaenioglossa; family Ampullariidae; genus Lanistes; species Lanistes nyassanus. The sequence goes on along the minus strand of SMGT01001154.1, from coordinate 377,016 downwards.
GAAAGAAAGAAAGAAAGAAAGAAAGAAAGAAAGAAATGTGAATACTGATTTGGGGTAATTATTTTTATAGTGTGGTTTTCATCTTCAAAAGCTCTATTCAAAATTTTTATTCAGTCGCCAGCCCTCATCCAGTCATGTGTGACAAAAAAGGTAGAAAAATTATTTGATATTAGAGTGATAGATTTATTTATAGTTCTAGGTCTATCGTATTATCTGTCATCGCGGCTCACACGCTTGTTTGTTAGAAGATGACTTCTTTGTAAATATGCCGCATGTGGGGAGACTGCTTCTCTCCTTGAAGATGCGAATATAGCTCGGTCGCTTTTGCAATGACACGTGGGCGAACTGCCACAATTTGAGCGTCTATTTTTGGAAAACGTTTCTCGTCCAGCCTCCTCCAGCAGTTAGCAGTACCCACCCACCCCCTACACACACACACACCTTCCTCTTCAGCTTCACGCCGGCTGTTTATCTACCCAGTGCCACGTGCACGTAAACACAGGTAGGCCTGAGGGTAGTGTCCACCGTTAATTTTTCTCCTGATTTGCCAGAGGCAGGGCGCTGGGTGGCTGGGTGGCTGGGTGGCTGGGAAATGCGCACGAGAACTACATTGCTGCTGGCTCATTCGCAACCTGTCTTTTGAGATCTGAGAAGGAGGAATACCCTCCCCCCCACCCTTTGTCCAGCGTCTGGTGTCAAGGACCTGACCAACAATCGCCATGTAGGAGACTTTTACAAAATGTAGGGGACAACACAGGGATTACTAGCTTTCTTCTTTTGTTTTAGGGTACTGTGAAGTCTAGCTGGGCAGGTTGTACAGCAGTACAACATTCCATATCTACTAAAACTTATGGACGAATGGGCCCTGTAGCTCGCTGAACCTGGACACGTAGGCAGTTTTTTTTCTACGCAAAGCCTTGTTTGGCCAACTAGCTATTAACGCACCTTCTTGCACATAAGAAAACCCTTCAAAGGAAAGCCGCCCTAGCTATAAGAGGTCCTAACGGGACTTAGACGTATAAAGTTTATAGCTCTCGGCGTGTGTATACTCCTATCCCTATATGAAGCTTCACTTAAAATACACAGCGCGAACTGGGTTTTAAGACTGCTCTCATGACAAGAAGAGCAGATAGAACGCTCATGAAATCAAAACCTGATGTGGAAATATTAGTTAGGAAGATATCAAAAGGACACATTCTCTCTTTTTGTTTCCTGCACACCAACGTAGAAAATTAAACAAATCGGCTAAATTTCCCACTCAATAATTGGTACAAAGAGAACTCGAAACACAAATATCAGTTTCCATGAACTAGCAGAGGATGACGTGTGCCTTTAAAACAGCGTCCTTGAGACCGCTAGTGGAAGCAGACAGCGGGAATGCAAGATGAACTCAAAGTTACTGCGGACATTCCGCACATCTTGTCATGCCGACCTTATCCTTTTGAAGCCCAGCGCAGTTTGTCGTCTGCTGACATCCCTTAGTTCTGGCCCCATCAATCTTACATCGCATTTATCGTTTCTTCAGTTCTCGGACAGGGCAACCCTCTCATCTTCCGGATTTCCCTTCAGCGCAGTCGCCTGTGTTTGGAAAAAATAAGTCAGCTGGTTTGGAGAAAGTTCAGAAAAGAAATGGTGGTTACAAAAATCTCGACGCAGAGCAAACTGATGACAGGAGGTCCACATCAACGTTTTTGGCGGCTGTGAGTGTTGTTGGCCTGGTGAGAGATCGTGCGATCTTAAGAATGCGAGAGATTAGGAGATCTTCCCCCTAAATTCTTTTTCTTTGACGGCAGGAACAGCAAACATGCACCGAAAACCTTCAACAGAGAAAGGTTACCACTACAGCCATCTGTCACTGTATGTTTGCTGACAAGGATAAAGTTAGTAGTAACAATCAAGCGCGCATGCAAAAGCCCGCGAAATTCATTCCAGAATATCGCTGGGGGTATCTTTGCTACAGATCGAGGTAATTCCTTATGTATTCTATAAATATTTAGTTTCGCTGCACAGTCGTTCTGATCACCATTCTGTTCGTATGTCGCGTAACTGTAATTACAACATAATATCCGTTTTCTAATTATTATGTTATCGATAACTTGGGGTAGAGGTGGGGGTGGGAATATATAAAACCACTACTTTCCAGCTTTTTATCTTTTGACATATTTATTGATCTTAACAGTTGTTACATTGTTGTAATTTTTTGCGTAAAGGATCAGGTTATCGTATGGAAGCCCTATAGGCATCACTTGGTTTTATATTTCTTGGTACAAATGGCATTTTGCTATTTAAACAAAACAAAAAGAAGAAAAATGTTCTGTTTGTGAGAAGAAAAAAATCTCCTTGTCGGAGAGGCAAGTTCTTTATGTGGGTCTTGTGGTCGGATACAGCGGACGGTATTGTTTTTTTAAGGGGTAACACAAAACTAATGTATGTTGCAATAATTCACAGGAGATCATTTCGAGCATATATATCGTGACATAATAGTCGATTTAGATTATCCCTAAATTATCAAGAAAAAAGCAGATACAAACTCGGGCATATGCGCATTATGGATTGCGTTTAGTGAAACACCGACGTCCGCACGATGGATTACTTGTGTTTACCGAATCACCGGAAGCCCCTCCCATTTACATTTCTCAATCGCTGTTTTAGAACTTGTTGATGGAGTTATGATTCGCTGAAGAACTGAGGCGATAATCCGTTAAATTACCGGCTTTATACAGCGCTGAACTTTCCACAGCTAGCCAAGTCGTTAAAATGGGCTCCATAACCTTCAGGTCTGCTACTGCCAGAATGTATTGTTAGCGACAGAGCGACAGAATCGGTGATGCAGAGACTGCAACCTGATAGGAGCAATTGGCACGCCTCACCTGTTCAAGGTCAGTCGAAGGTGTAAGAGTCAGACTTGCCTCTTTTCTGCATGGATGCTCGAATCCCAAGACCTCTCGTCCCTTCTGTAAGCTCCACCCTCCCCCAGATCCTCCCAACGCTTCCAGATTGCTCGCTCACTCGCTTACTTACTCACTCTGTCAAGGCTATCCTCCACAGGAGTTTCGGCTAGCCTCAATGTATGGCCCACAGCAGACGACACTTCTGTTTTCGTAATTTACTTCCGGTCTCGTCCTCTCAGTCTTCGCGCGCATGAAAATCACGGCAAACCCAGCTAAAACAGTGACGGTTAACCTTAAAATCAAAATAAATATGGAAAGAAAACATTCAAATAATTAGTTTCACGATCATGTTATGAAGTCAGTATAACTAACATGCCATTACTAATATTATAATTAATAAAGTGATAGAGTACGTAAACTTATCAACAGAAAAGTAACACACGCTTCTCTCCCTCTGTGTGTGTGTGTGAAAGAGAGAGAGCATATGAGCGACTCCACACGCGTGTGTGCATACATGGATGTGGGAATATATTCCGTGTGCACGCGCGCTCTTTCCAAACATACTTTAGGTTTATTTGGTGATTGCTATAGAATTGCTGCAAGTGTAATGAGAACACACACACGCTCATACACATGCGCGCACGCGTGAGTCATTCCTTTCAAAACTGCGACAAAGATGCAGTTAACGGATGATTTCTTCCCACAGCTGTGATCTGTAGTGCAGGTCAGGAGAAGGTTCGCCTGTCACATAGCGTGCCTGGCGAATGATATCATTTTCTGTCTAATCGTCTCTAAGCTGGGGACATGATGTATTGCACAGAGCAGATCTAAACGTAGCTCCACCTCCATCCTAGCAATTAATGTTGACATCTTTGCGAGCGTTGGCTAAAAGTATTCACTCCCTGACCCACGTTAGAAGACCTTGAAAAGCCAGTGTTAGAAATGGGGTACGCTGCTCGAGGCTTGTGGCACGTGCGCCAATGCTTGGAGGAAAACTCAAGACCACGTGAGCTTTACAGCGCGAGCAAAGGAACCCATTTCGTTCTTCCGGAAGCGGGGCCTAGATAACTCAGTTGGTAGAGCTGCGGACTGGCAGGTTGCTGGTTCGAATCCTGCCCCTGTATGCATGTAAAAGGTACTAAATTTATTCCCGAACAGCGGATTTTTTTCTGTCTCTAAAAATGCTGGAGATCTTGGAATAAGCTGTTCGCTCATGGAACGATCGAATAATTATTACTGAATAACGAGGAAAAACTAAGCTATTCCGTTTTCGTTCATGGGAAACTCAAGGAACTTATTCCTGTCATTGCGGTAATACTGGAATAAGTAAGATATTCGGGTTTCTTGCATACCGGGCCTGGTGTGGCCAATGATTATTTCATATAGTTATAGGTCTAGTATAGCTATATAGTTTAGTATAGGACCCTATCCCCCTATTCCCCATGTAAACCACCGTCACGACATGCACACATTTTGTGGCGGGACGAGCAACCAATAACCAACCAATCGGTCTTTGGCTTTTCAAGTTCTCGCGGCCTGGGTAAGAGGGTCAAATTGTTGGGCTAGCACAATCTGTTTGGCCAAAATTATAACGCAGTCCTTACACCACAGACTTCTTTGGTTATAGGAAGCCAATGTCTGGTTCGTGTTGCCGAAGTACGTGCTGAAATACACGCTCCCGCGGCTCGGTGGTCTAGTGGTTGAGGCGTCTGTTTTCGAGGCGGGAGGTCTGTGGTTCGTACACCGGTCGATTCGTACTAAAGTCTTAAAAATTGGCAATATAGCAGCTGTCCTGCCAGGCACCTGGCACTATAAGGAACAGTACTGGGACGGGTTGGCCCGGTATCAGTATAATGTGACTGGGTGGGACTGAAGCCTGTGTTGTGACAGCACGTAAACTTTGTCTGAGCAACACAATCCGGATAAACAACAAACACCCACCCACCCTGCGACTCGTGTTAAGAGAACGAGAGGGTACTTCCCCCCACCCCGAAACAGAGATTTTCCAGTCTGGAAGTAGAGGTTTCTGTGCATACTCAACGAAACACTATCGAAAGCATGTGCCTTCATAAAAGTAGCTCTGATGAGATGATAACGTGTTCTCGCTGTACCTCGTCAGACTGTACGAGTGCAGGTCTAAACGTCAGGATTTGGACAAGACTTTCACGGCGAACCAGCGCCCATTTCACAGGCACGCAGTGCGCACGACACACACGCACAGATGAAAGACGCGCCAGCAGACAAACTGCACCAGAGGAAATGATTTCCTGTCTGGATTACTCTATGAGTTTGGCAAGGAACCTGCACACGGTCAGATCCCATCAGACTAAAGGACGGGTCATGGTGACATTACTGCACGTCTGCTGCCTAAAGGTCTCTCCATCACGTGATCACCGCGCAACTGCCACTGTACTTGTACCATGCACGCGATGTTCAAAATGTTACGCAAGACCTTTGTAGGTCACTATAGTTTAAGATTTGTGCTTCGTGAGCAGAAGATAATGGAAATTTCCTGTTTAAAAATTTTTTGTACAAACAAACCAAAAAAAAAAAATAAGTCCTATGTTCTTATTCCCTCGATCACCCCATAGATGTAGGATTTTTAAATTTCTTTTTGTAACGGTAGTGGGGTTACTTATAGGCGTGATTCTGACGTGTTGGTTACGCATTGGAACAATGCGTTATACAGTCGAATCCGTTTAATCGGACCACCGGGTAATCGGACCACCAGATAATCGGACCGAATCTTAAAGAACCGAAACAAATCCTATGTACATAAGCCTAATATTATTCGCTTATTGGGACCAACATTCCGCTTAAACGGACCAAAGAACGTGACATCGAATAAGAAAATTACGAAGAATTTTTATCCATCGACAACGAGCTTCAATGCTACGATGACAACGAAGATTACGACGCTGCAATTGTTGCTGGAATGGCAGCGAAACACACGACAGCATCGGAAGACCAGGAACGTGACGACGATGCCCCAGTGAGTTGGTGCATGTGCCGACACAGGATGCCAGGAAATGCATTGAAACTTTGCGCCGCTATTTCATGCAGGAGTGACGTGAAGGCAGTCCCATTGCTGCGTTAGATGTTTGTGGTGATTTTGTTCAAGTGCAATCCGTCAAGAGAACGCGTCAGGTCACACTGGATAAGTTCTTCAAACGTTGACTGGAATTTGGTAAGAACTTTTTTAAAAATTGTGATTCGCATGTTGAGTACTGTACATGTATCGTGTAGATCGTCTCGAAGAATATAATTTGTTTGTAAATTTATTTTCAATAAACAAAATTCGACTTTAGTTCTTGTTTTATGTTCGCCATACGTGTGTCCCGCACAATAAAGGTCATAAAGACATTTTAATACACTGTATTTTACGTATAGCACGTCCCGTCTTAACTGTAACATAGGGCATGTTCGTGTAATCGGACCAGCCGGTTATTAGGACCAATATGATCGCCTCCCGATGTGGTCCGATTAACCGGATTCGACTGTATATCCTAAGCACACAAATGAATAGAGAGAAACAGAAATCACTATTAACCTGCTGACTCCCATGGCAAAGTTTTCACAGAAGTTAGACTGGCCAATGTTTAGTTTTTTGAGCATGACATCATAATTAAATAGCCCCCATCTTGTTTCTTGTGTCAGGTGCTGAGACATGGCATGAGCGATATATTTTGCATTAGTTATAGGAATCAGCTAGGGACTCAACATATCATCAAGATACAGTCTGAAAGAAGTCTTGGGCTTAAGGGTGTTTTCCAAATGGTTTTCATTTTGTGTATTTC
>SMGT01001154.1:320659-356385 GCA_004794575.1 Lanistes nyassanus | reverse complement strand
TCCCCCCCCCCCCCCCACAAGTCGGCACTTGTAGAGGTTTCCGTTTTGCCTGTGGTCCCTGTAGCATCATCCCCACCCCACCCCCACCCCACCACACACACACACTCACTCACGCACTCATGCAAGCACGCACGCACACATACCTCTTTTTTTCGTGTGTAGTCAAAAGGCAAAGCAGCTGACAGGCCCATCCCTGATGGCTCCATCACTTTCTCACGTCTTCTCGCTAGAACACGTGCCTATTTCGAGACTGCGAGAGCGTGGGAAGATGCCTGAATGGCGGAGGTAAACGTGTGGGGACACGATTGCACACCAGGGATCCGCGGTAGCGCCTTCGTCAAGTCCAGGTGAAGTTTTTAATGAATACAAACTGGCAACGTGGTCCCCGGGGGCTAGCCTCATCGTAAGATGCACTCACTTTAATAAGTTGCTGCCTGTCCGCGAATCAGTCTCACTGGCACCAGATACACGCCCTCGCCAGTCTAAGGTTGTTCTTTTCCCGTCAAGTCATTTATAGTTATCAATAAATTCTTTTATTCCTCAGGCAAGTCTGTTTTGCGTTCCAACCAAATAACTCTACGTTTAGCTAAGTCAGATAATGTTCTGTCATGGAATATTTGGGCTCTGTACGTCATTCTTCCAATGGTAGGTAACTTTTCTTTACCTTGTTCTACTGACACTCACTAATTTTTACTTTTAACATACCAATATCCTTTCCCCTTAACACTTCCGGTGCGTGTCTGCGTGTGTCTGACTGCTCCCTTCACACTTTACCCTCCCTTGTCATTTTGTTCTCTCTGCCTCCCGACCCCCAGCTTTACCTGGTCGCCCTTTCCTTTCTCGGGAGAAGTCTTACGGTACGGAAGTACAAACTTCGATTTTCGATTTCTAGTTAGAATATCATAGAAATCGCTACATTTTCATTCTAAAGCAAACACTTGGACTTTAGACCTTAACTCCCTTTCCTTTACCCAGAAAGGTCGCAAAGGTCAGTTAAACCTTAGCATTAACCACGTATGGTTACGCACTGACCAGAGAGACCATAATTAATACAGCAAAAAGGACAGAAGATCTCGCATGTGCGAGTGTGTACATGAAAAAGCATTAGAATCATCGACACAGTGCGCTCCTCCCTGTCTGCTGCTTGAAAGCCAGCTGATTGCTGGGGTCTTACGGGAGCCAGAACTAACTTGCCCGTCAACAGCCTTTCGCGGTCTTTCAGGTTCACGGCCAGTTTACGCCTCCTGGGGCGACTTTCAAACTCCTGACTCGGGATATTGGCTTACCTCCCTTTTGACCAGTTCCTGTTTATGCTTTTCGTTATCTTGATCTCCCTCGTTAGGTCTACACGTGCAAAGAACACTGAAGCCAGGCGAACGCCTGATGGGACTTATTTATAGAGTGTAATTATGTAGGCTTCACGTATCGCGTATCTTTTTTAAGACAAGTGCGTGCTTGCATTCTCTCTCTCCACCCAACCCCAGTGTGTGCGTACGAGCGCGCGCGTGTGTTTCCAGTCTTGGCTGACTTCCCCCACGTACATCACAAGCAACGATGCGGAAAATGCATTACTTTCCGAATTCATTCTTCAAGGAATTCTTGCCAGATTCCAACAAGAACGGAAACAGCGGTTGTTATAAGAAAAATGCAGTTCAGTCTGGGGTGATTGATCGGAAAAGGTCGCTGAACAGTTAAACGTTTTATCCTTCTTCCTCGCTGTAAAGGGTTTGCTGCCGGAATCCCTCAGTGAGAAGAGAGAGAGGGTGGGGGAGGAGAGGGAGAGAGAAGGAGATGGAGAGACGGAAAGAGAGAAACTATAGTGGAAGGGTTAAGCGTCTGCAAGGACTAAGGCAGCAAGATCGCGCGTACAGAAAGGTCATTACGAGGGCCTAGAGGTCAAAAATATTTTTACAAGTCTCAATTTTCTTACAATTTAAGAAGCTCTCTCTCTCTCTCTCTCTCTCTCTGCATCCCTTCTTCTCGATTCCCACCTTCTTGTCTTTCTCATCCGCCCACGCACCCACGCACGCATGGGCAAGCACCACTCACCCACGCACACTTCCATGGTGAAGGTTTTTCTGTCTGAAGAAGCCAGCGAGATGGTGTTTTCTGGCAGGGAACATCTGTGTTTACGCTCATCCTGTATGTGCGAGACGATTTATTGACATAATAGCATCTGAATCAGATTACTGTTTACAAGAAGGATTGAGGCACACACATGAACCACTTTATTTGCCTTAAAACAATTTTGAGTTTATATCATAGACTTACTGTTGTTTGTATTCCCAAAGTACAGTTTTCATTTAAGCAAAGAATATCGAAAAATAATCGTTTCTCTCCAAATATATACAAGCTATATATATATATATACTTTACAGTTTTTGAAATTCAAAGAACTCCCATGTGCTGCACCAGAAAACTAAAGAAAAATATTTAAAAAATACATATATACAACAAGCTCACTCAAAGTAAATAGTATGCAGGAAAGTGGATGGTATGCCGTCATGCAGTGCAAACGGCCAAGAGAGGCAGGCAGACGTAATGAGGAGAACTTGAGTCCATGCTGGAGCAGAACAAATATATTCAGAATCTTTGAACATGGGGCGAAATGAGAAACAGCCAAACATGGAAGTGGTGAGAACCATTCACGGTTCCAAAGAGTTATATGCTTGGTTATCTTTTGTCCGTCTGGTAATCTGGCAATCTCAACATGGGAAATACAATTTGGCCTGTGTTACACTGATTGACAAAGGCGTTGAATAAAGTCAGTCGTAAAGAACAGGCCTAGTAGCTGTATACAAAAATAAAAAAAGTAATAAATGAAAGTGCGATTTAGTTTGTCAGAACGAGATCACATCTTATGCAAAGAGCTCAGCTTTTCACTACTTTTGTGTCACTCGTCTAGGCTGTGTGAAACTGGCATTACACAATGACTCATTTGGCTGAAGTTAAGCGCAATCGGTTAACAAAAGTTGGCGGTTTTCACCGTTACGTATGAGGCGACTTCGTGTATATGTCTCTGCGTACGTGCGTGCGAGGGAGAGAGAACGCTCGCGAGCACAAAAGACATCATTCGCTGCGCTTTTATTAGTGGCGTTACATGCACTGTGCCGGGAACACAAACATGTTTACATCATGTACGCGGAACAGGCTGGGTTCGCTTGCTGCTGTGTTCGATGGTGGCGATAGAGGTGGGATGGTGGACCAAATTATATTAGTTAATTATATCACTCATATGTCTGGCCAGAAAATGCCTTATTGTGATGCCTTTTACGTCAGGGTTATGCTTCAGCGGCTTTGAAAGAACGTCATGCAGGTTTACTCCTTCGGGAATTTTTGTAATAACTCTTTGAAAATCTTTATTTTCATGGATTTTATGGATATGGATGTTCTTAGAACAGAGAACCGTCCTTTAATAAGCCCGACTTTGAAAAAAAAATTCCATTGACCCCCACCACCGAAAGAAAGGCAGACTTTCTTCTTTTTTGTAAATTTCGAGCAAGATTTGTTTCAATTTTCAATGCGTAACAGCTCAACTTCATGACAGACTGCTAATGTCGTTTCAAAGTTTTTGCAATCGCGTCTTTGACAGTGTCTCAGTTTTAAGCCACATGAAAAGTTGTCTAACGTATTTCACCCGCGTGACCTTTCACGTGACCTTTCAAATTCAATCAACAAAAGCTCTTGCAAAATTAACGAGGCAAAGGAGACGCACATCCAAACGCTCTTGCGCCCTTCCTCTTTCAATCCACAATCAAATATGGCGGAATTTCTATGTCTCGGGTGGTGTTGATGTAGATCTTAATTAGCAGCTGCCAGGAAAGCTAAACATTCGCACACTATCTTGAGGAGACGGACTTTTTTTCCTATTTAAACGAAAACGGTAAGAAACTATAAAGACACACAAACTGATCCTTGTGACTAATAAAAAAGGTTCTGTTCATCCTCTGACTGCGAAAAGGTAAAGTGTGGATGACTGTCTTTGAGCTGAAATCTCACCCTTTAGTTCACTTAGCTGTATCAGTGTTTTCTGCCAATGCTAAGATTTTTTTGTTTTTAATTTAGCTTACGAATAGAATGATATGGCCGGAAAGTTGGTATTTATAAACTTTGCTTATATAGAACTAAATTCTAGATTTCTGTTGTTTATATGAAAAGTAAGGGGACCCTCATCAGATTTCTTGAAAATTAAAAACCTGAGACTGCCCAACTGTTGGACATTTGTTGAGTAGATTCTGATATTATATCAGGCGAGCCTGAGAAGTGTAACCAAAGTTGCTGTCTGGAATAAATCCCCATTTTTCAGCCATGCTGACTCGCACATACGTCTCCGTTTACACATGGTGCGCTGAAAGAGAGCGAGACAAAGCCCCAGTTTGTGCGGGTTGGAGTGGCGCACGGACATTTATCTAGAAATCACGCGCTCAGGACTGAAAGGGGATTTTTTTTTTCGATACGCCCTGGTCTGGTCTGCGGAGCGGCAACAGATACAAGCTTGACACTTGTAATGGAATAGGTGGCGCAGAGTTTTTTGGAGGGGAGGGGGGCTGCTCTATAAATAGAAAGGGGCGGTGGTTGTGCTCAAGCTCCAGATACACGCGGGCGCCTGACAGCTGATAAACGAAAGATGATAATCTCATCTGATTTGGGTGAACGATAATCTTTCTCTTACTCGTGTGTGTTCTGATTTTCAGTTCAGTCGTCTCCCATATGTTCCCCCATCCTCTCTCTATGTCTCCCCCCTCCCGTCTTCCAATCCTCAGGTTTCCGTCCTTCTTTTCTTCTAATGCTGCCCAGGAATCCTACTAAACACGAGTGCAGGTCTGCAATGGAATTGGCTGTGTTTTTAGTTCCCTTAGAGATCTCGCTTTGCGGTAATCATTAGCATTCAGCAAATAAACTTTCGCATCTGAGGAGAAAAAAATCGACAGAAACTTCGCAACACAAACATCTGAAAGTACTGATAAATAAAGGAATCCTCTTCGGCTAGAGCTCCGAAAATTCCAAATTAAGACAGAACTGTGGGATTTTGTGGAGCTGACGAATCGAGGAAGTAATTTAAAATTGTGTGAATTGAGGTTTATCTCTACGACTATTAACTGTACGTAGCATCCAGTGCTTGCGTCTTATGATTACTAAAGTGCTAGAAATAAGTACTCGTAACAAATCAGCACTTTGTGAAAAGTCATAAGTACTTGAAACGTTGTTCCAGCACTTGGTGGTGTCGGTGCAGGGAAAGGGGGCCTGACGGCTGACAGAAGACTGAGTGAAAATCGACCGATGATTATAGTTACTGGCTAAGCCTGTTGCACCCCGAAACGGTTAACTCTTGAATGTTGTTGTCGCCACTAATCTTGAAGAGTGTTGACACCGGCTAGCCTTAGGTTCATGCTTGTTAGCAGAAAAAGAAGAAAAAAAAAAAGAAAGGGACTTCCGGCATATGCGGTGTCTAGGGAATTGGTCTGGGGCTGCGCTCCTCACTCCATCACATGCTAGGGGCGCCTGGGGTGCCAATAATACGCCGTTAAACTGTCACGTCGTCGTTTGCTTCGGCAAAGCGATTGTAGAACGCTGTGGCCGTGAGTGCAGTGGGCTCCGACAATCATCCTTGTCTTCTGAAAACACAGCTGTCGGGCATTTGTTTTGTTTTGCTGTGGTTTTTTTACTTTGTTTTTGGTTTTGTTTTTGTTGTTTTTGTTTTTTCTTTATGGAGGCTTTTGCAGGCCTTGAAAGGATGAAATGTTCAGGGGTTGGTTGCGTGGCCACGCATGCGCGCACACACGTAATTATACATTTGCACATACACATCCGTATGCGAACATAGACAGAGATTTTGCTATCGTGTGACTTCGCAAATGTGAAAACACAATGCTATAGCCTTGTAGATACGACACACACGTGAATACAGCATGCTGCCATGCAAAGCTCTTTTAACATCAGCAAAGCTTTGAAGCTTTAGTTTCGCGGTTACTGCAGTGTCTCCTGCCAGAACAAATTGGAAAACGAAATTATGGTTTGCGACGAGTCGCCTTGCAGCAGGAAGACAGAAAGACAGACTGTACAGAGATTGCAAAGATCATCGAAGCATTGTTTTTTTATACTTCTAAGTTTCTCTTCTTGAACCATGCATTTTGGTTGGTTATTAGCTCTTCACGAAAGAAATAGGACCCCACAGTCTATTGCCATTGTTTCTGAACGCCCGAGCATGAAGTTGTGAGCGAGGCATGACACTAATAATACACCCTCATAGTTGCAAGGCACATCTCCGCGCTGAGTGCGTCCGTACCGCCTCTAGATGTGGAAGCGAAACAGGAAGAGGTTGCTAAGCGATTTGCAACTGTTTACAATGGCTCGCATTATGGTAAGCCCTGGACTGCCCAGCTACTAAGATCGGGCGCTAAGCCCATGTTTAGATTTACCCCCTGACTGTAATCTGATTCGTTAACACTCGACACGTTAAGCTTGTGATGACTGATGCCTTGGCGACCCGCTCAATCCTCCCTCGTTTGTCTGATTCACAGCTGACGTGGCACTGTATTCTGCCGACTGAAGAGACGGCCTTGAGCAATACGTAGGCTGATCTCCCATTGTCGGCCTCTTTGTCTGGGGTTGGGTATCCATGCTTTGCTTAAAGTAACAACTAGAGCGAGTTACTTCAAAGCTTCACGAACGTATTCAGAGTTACACAAAGCCGCTGACAGCTGTTCGGTGCCGGAGTATTGTGTGTCACATCGCATATGAGCCTCAGGGATAAGCAGTGCATTGTCTAAAGAATGGTTATTGTTCAAGTTTCTAGATTTGTGAGGCGCCATTTGTTGTTACTGCAGTTTCTCAGTTCTCATATTAGCTGCAGCAATGACCAATGCATATAGTGTGAAGAGTTATTCCAGTTTCTGGATTGGTGAGGCGGCATTTGTTAATACGGTTATTCTCAATTCTCATATTAGCTGCAGCAAGAAGCAACGGATATAGTGTGAAGAATTATTCCAGTTTCTGGATTCGTGAGGGGACATTTTTCGTTACTGTGATTTAAAATGCTTTCTGCATATAATTTGGACCTCAGTCATTTCCAAAACGAAAGAAATCACACGTGGTGGTGAATTTTTAGAAAGAAAAAGAAAAGACAAATACACACATTATGGGAATATATTATATCAGCAAACACGAGGCATTAATTGTGTCCGAAAGAGATTTGTGTTCCATGGTAGCTCCGTGTAGAGTCGTTTTAAGCGGTTCGATATACGACTGTATGGTGAATCTTCTTGACTTAATTCATCGTTCCCCTGATCGCGCGGAATAGCGACTGTTTCATTGTAAGTTACAAGCGGCTTGTTCAAAGATGTCCACCAGAAGCATTGCAGATAAAAACAATTTTTGTACAGAACAACAAGAGCGGTAGATTAAATGGAGACAGACGACTTAACATGGTAACAAGGTAGCTTTATATTAAAGAGAAAGCCAGGTAAAAACAGAACACTGTGGATTGAAAAATACCCACCTCCTGTCTCTGCTCATTTGAATTCCTCTGCTAGCGAAAACAATCTATTTGGGGGAAATCAGATTTGAAGAATGCAGAGCCTCTAACTGTTTAGGGGCGTGTCTCCAAATTAGGCAGAAACCCCTTGGATGGCGGATGGGATAGCTCAGCTGGTTGACCATTCGGCTCAGGACCAGACGACCAGCGTTTGAATCCCACCCGAGCCATGTGGGCGCTTCCCAGGGAGCAAGCAAAATGTTTCTCATGTATGATGATGATGATGATGATGATGATGATGATGATGATGATGATGATGATGATGATGATGATGATGCAGAATGACTACAGAAGCAAGATAGTGGAATCAAAACAACATAAGCCATCACCTGGTAGGGCTGACCGTTCGGCTTTTTTCAAAAAGGAAAGACGAAGGGGCGGAGAAAAACAAGGTTTCTGTTGTTTAGGAACACAATCAATCAATATGGATATAGGTGGGTAGGTAAGTCAAACTCACTCCAGATTATTCAGCTGTCGTGTAGGCCTACAATGAAAACATCCAACATCGCGTCCAAACATGGCCTTTTCAAGTAACGCTTATGAATTAACCTTTTACTTCATACTATCGTTCACTCTGGTTGCAGGCAAATGTCATTTTTAAAAAGCCTGAAATAGTGTTACACTGAATGGAAGAACTGGCTGCCACCTGCTTCACCCACGAATTGGCTTTTCCTTCCCTTTACGCACTACCGTACACTTACAGTTTATAGAGCGGCCTTGCAAGACACTCAAAATAGTAGTGGAAGTGGAATAGAGACTGGAAGTCCCTGACCTTTGACAATCTGCGTGGCGATCTACAATACAAGTGAATTCTTCCCCCCTGGCGCGAGGCGTATCAATAGCCAATAGTTTTACCAAAACTGACACGTTCGCCTCTGTGTCTGTCCGTATGAATAGATGTCTGACTAGCCTTAAGAGTCGAATTTGAGAAGGCCTAAAGCTTGCTCGAGGCTTTTCGCTAGAACACACTCCAATGAAGCGTTTGGCCCGATATGGCATACCTTTAGGTGAGCCAAGAATCCTACACGAAACGTCAATTTTAGGAAAACACTTTTTTAAATTCATTTTTCTCGGATTAAGCATGGAAAATAATTTTGTTTTCAAGACTAGAACGCCTTCAGTTAGTGTTTATGTGGCTCGTAGCTAGTAAACAGGTCCGTTTAACAGACGCCACCACCACAACAACAGTTGCAGTGTTGCCGAAACATTGTGCGATCGATCAAATGCCTGGGGCCAATAGCTGTTTATTCCTTTTTGAGCACATGCACGCATTTAAGCACTGTACCCCCTCCCTTCACAAACACAGCGTTACAGGGGACAGCGGTTTTCAACATGCCTTTTATATCGAGAGTACTTTGGATTCCACTGTTTGTAGACCTTTAACCCCATTCTAGATCTTTTCATTCAGACGAAGCGTTATATTTTCTTCTTTGCCTTCTTTTCTGTCAATCCCCGTGGAGACAATCTGTCACTCCATACGCCATTTAAATTCAATTTTGATTGAATACTTTTTCTTGGACCAGGCTTGGTCCTTACAGCCCATCTGGGTGATACACGGCTGAAAATTTCCGTCTCTTCCTCTCTTCCTTTTCCACACATTCTGAAGGAGAGAAAAAAACGAGGATACAAAAGACGATAAGAAAAGAGAAACTTGCAGTGGACGAAATTTGGGTGCGAAAGGAAAGCCTTACAAAAACTGAGACGAGGTTAACCTGAAGGCATGATTAGACACGCTGCTCTGTACACCAGGCTTTGTCGGCGAGCCAGCGAGGCGAAACGTGCCCCTGAAAAGAAAGCAACGGTGACCAGTCTTCAATGCCGGGTTCGGACACAATGGCGAAAATTACTGGCCTCGTGCAGTGCTCGGATCGCGTAGTCAAGAAGACCATGTCTGGACGAGTGAGAAGGAAAATGAAGAGAGAAAGTGAAGGGATAGAAGAAAGCAGGGGGAGGGAGAGGAGGAGAGAGAAAAGAAGGGAAAGGGATTAAGGGAAAGAGAGAACAAGAAAAGACCCAAGAATTTTAGAATTTAACCGAGCAGAAATAGACAACAAAGTCAACGTTTCAGGATGCTTCCCCTTCCTCAGGACAACACAAACGGATAAATAAAACGATTTAATTAATTGAGGAGAGAGGGGAGGGGGGAGGAAGAGACAGGAAATGACGTTTTATTTATCTGTTTATGTCTTCCTGAAGACCTTGTTGACTTTGTTCTCGTCTATTTTTGCTTGGTTAAGTTTTCTTTGTTTCTCACTTTGTTTCAAAGTTCAAGTTAAAGTTCAAAGTTCACTTTATTTACCCCAAAGAAGCAGTCGCGTTTCTTTTCACAATTATAGAGTTATTAGATTTGTTGTGTTGTTCTTGTTGTGTTGTGCTAGATAAAAGTCGACCGACCTCTTTTAAATGAAGAATATTTATCGCGACAGACTGCGATAACAGCTGGCACCAAAAGAAACAACAACGCGAAAATTTGCGTTTAAACTGAGAAGAAACAGCGTACATCACGCGTAATGCCAGTGAAACGGCACAATAGAGCAAGGGCGTTTGTATTTATATTCAGTATATAACCAGTAGAATACATTTTATCATAATATCCTAAAATTCGTGGTGGAATAATTTTGGACAAGCAGTACTTTATTTCACTCTAACGCCCAGGGGTTTCTCTCCATCCTTCAAAATAAAAAGGTTTAACTCTGTTTCCATTCTTTGATTTTGCAACGTATCCCTGTCTCACTTATTTTGTTGATGTGTCGTCTTCCATCTCTAAATCTTCCCGAAAGACAGTAGGAAAACGAGAATGGGAGGGGAGTACAACGAGAATTTTCATTTGTTTGGATCTTCATTGTAGAATTTGTAAGAGTATTTAGTTGTTAGAATACAGAAACTTTCAGCTTCTTGCTAGCCAAAGCACCTTTAGGTCACAAGTAAAAAATCCAGCTATAAATTAAATCTGTATCGTACAACAGTAGCGTAGATACTGCTCTATAAAAAGTCCTCTTTCTACTGCTGTGTCACCTTCTGCTGCTGTTTTTGGTGGTGGTGATGGCAGCGGCGGCGACGATGAAAGTAGAGGTGGAGACAACGATGTTGAAGATGATAGGTGTGTTGACGATAATATTGAAAATGCCTGATGGTTATTCTATATCACACCTAACGCTCGCGCTGATTGGCGCATAAGATGAAAAAAAGTCCGCAAGCTTTCGTTCGTATATTGCATGTTCTTTCTATCTGTGCAAGATGTTTCTAGCCGATCGTTTGATATCAGTGAGGCTCAGCGCCAGTCCTTGTTGAAAAAAGTCCTATAGTTTTTTTCATTTTTTTAAATTTCCGGAATATGAGTTCATGGGGGACAAGGCCGTCGTTGCTTCCCCCAGAAGCAGACATCGTTTTTAGGAAATGGCTGACAGCATTTTGGGGAGCCGGGATCTTCAAGCGTGCGCGAAAAACAAAACAATGTTTACGATACTACAGGCATCTTAGTCGTCCCAACCAGGACGAAAATGTATATCAGCCTGTCTGTACGCGTTTGGTTTTATTTCCATTTATTGTTGTTGATTATTGTTAATTTATAATTATTTATTTTCTTAGTCAGAAAGCTATATCAGGGGTGGTTATATTTTGAGGATGAATGATTGGCGGGGTTTTTTTAAATTTCTATCTTCTCTTTTGATCCTGTTTCTGTTACTTAATTCCTCCCCCGACCTCTCTCTCTCACACACACACACACGCAGAGTCGTGTTGGCAGCTCTCGAGATACCAGAAGTCCATATGAAAATAAAACTAATTTTTACAAGGGCACGTCCGTGACCAAACTATCGACAATAGGTTATGATGACCTACAATTCCAGGGTTCTGTTTCCACATACTTGCGCGTGTTTTTTCTACATATAATAAGGCGAAAGCTTTTTTTTTGGTTGGTTTTACGGTCAATCGATAGTATCCTGTTTACCCTTGTTGGAAGCCTGTAAATAGTTCTCGATCGAAAACGACCGCTGTTCCTGTACTGGTACTGGACAATGAGACCATGTTTGAAATCACACAACCGAATACTGGTCTGTCAGTCTCCTGACGTTGTTAGCTGCTGACCAAACACTGGTCTGTTACCTGTTTTAGCCACCCGGAATCCTTTGATCCTACAGTCGGGCCATATAACTTTTAGTCAAAACATTTGTTTTCGATTCAGGATAGATCGAATTCAGTGACACTGGGATTTGTCTGAACGCAGATGCTGTGTAGAACAGAGACTGAGCTCAGAATGATCCTTTCTAACTCAGTTCGCACGCTGAGCGAGCAAAGTAATAACAGGACACGGTGAATTGCAAGGTTGTTTTTTTTTCCAAAGTATAAATTTCGGAAGAGGTGTGCTTTTCAAGAAAAACATAACAAGTTACTAGAAAAATAAACAAAAGTAACGAAAGTTCCTTAAAATAAAGTTTAAAATTTTAAACAGGTATACATGTCGCTGATATCTGAATTTTTTAATTCCATAATGTTTTAATAAAGAACAAATGAGGACCGAGCGCTTAAATTATCGAAAGATAACTCCAACTTTTTGAGGATCTGCCAAGTTTCTTTCTTTAGGCCCTCTCTTTGCTACGTGTTTGGGTACGGTAAGCTCCCTTGGTCACATGTGTCTGCATACGGTTATGTTGAGCGCTGCCAGTACCTTTGTTGGAGTTATCCATAATTTTTATTTAATTTTTTTTTGGCTGCATATGCGCAAAGCTGTGTAGGTAGGTCTGTGTGGGTTTCGCAGACCAATGCATATGTGTATGTTATGTGCATGTTACTCAAACCAATGTATATCTGTATGTTACTCAAACCAGTGTATATCTGTATGTTACTCAAACCAATGTATATCTGTATGTTACTCAAACCAATGTATATCTGTATGTTACTCAAACCAACGTATGTCTGTATGTTACTCAAACCAATGTATATCTGTATGTTACTCAAACCAGTGCAAACAGTACTGGGACTGGTTGGCCCGGTGACAGTATAATGTGTCTGGGTGGGACACCTGTGTTGGACACCAGTCCCAGTGTGTCAGCATATGAACTTGTCTCATCAACATGGTCCTTGCATCCACCTCGTTTGCGACTGGGAATCGTACTACTCAAACCAGTGTATGTGTGTGTGCGCGCGCGTGTACAATGTAAACCAATTTTTGTTTGGCGTCATCATTACTTCTTTTAACAGTACCCACATTCCCTTTTCTCTAAAAGACTATTTGGGAATTTACCTCTGCAAGTGCCGTCGTTTTGAAATTTTTACTCTCCGTTGGTAATTGCACTGATCAGGTATCTGTAGCTTTAACAGCAGTCACGCCCATCCTCCCTGAGCCACATTCCCCACTGAGCAGTTGCTTGTTTCCAGAAACTTTTGATTTCTCTATCACTTCATTCCGCATCGCAGTCTCTCACCAATCAAGCTATCCGCCAAAGTCGGCGAACTTTAAAAAAAAAGTCCTTTCACAAGGTCCCGCACCGGTATCTCCGGGTAACTGCGCCGTGCCCTGCCTCGTGATGGGGAACGAGTAGAGGTCGCGTGGCGAGCTGCACGTGCCTTCTGTAGCCAGTCACTCCGTGAGTGGCGTATGTTCTCGCCGTCACGAGAGTAGACCAGAGCTACAAGGCGTTGGGGTTTGGCGTTCTGTCAGGGTTTTTGCTCCCCTGTATGTTGTCTGGTCCAACTCTCTTAGAATTCTGTAAAGGAGCAATAATTTAAAAGAAAATTTTACGCCCTGTGCGTTGATCATAAAACATTACTCCATTTAATTAGCATTGGAAAACATGTGAATAAATCAAAATAACAAATTGATGTGACGTGGTCATCAAATGAAATAACCACAGGTTATATATCAGGGTTCCAAATGTTTTCAGATGATAGAAAAACTTGAAACGCAGGTAGAATTCTGGTCGTTAAACAAATGAGGAATATGAAGCTGTAGGATCGCAAAGATTGACTTGGTGATTAGCACACTCAGTTCGTCAGGGTGCAAAATATGTTATAAATTATTAGCGGCTGTCACACTCAGTTCGTTAGAGTACAGAATATGTTAAATAAATATTATAGATGTGATGCCATAGTATATGTTTTTCTCTTTACAGATTCAGCTGCATATGACCGCACATGCGTGCACCCACACCCACCCACCCACAGAGAGAGAGAGAGAGAGAGAGAGAGAGAGAAAGAGGTAAATAAAAGAAGGGATCAAAGCAGAGATAAACATAATGCCTCGCAAAGCACTTTTTGTGCAGCTGTATGTAATGTGGCAAATTAATATTACATGTACCAAAAGGTATCCACTCCTGTAGTGTCATATAATCAGTCTCGTGCTACTGGATGGGAGAAGAACGCACTGGTTTCTCGGGTTAAGAAAATCGAAATTGGGGCTGGCTTGAATGAGCGTTTTTATCTTTTTTCGTACGTAAATGTGTGCGTAAAATACACAGGATGAACGGGTCTTATAACCGAAAGAGCAGGTAAGAACGCGCATGCAACCCAGCCCTGTTAAAAACTTTGTGTTTGTGCTTTTTATCGCCTCCCATGGGAAAAAAAACCAGTTCCTTATCTTTTTCGAGGGTCGCCTAGCATACATAAAGCCAGCCTCACACAGTCCGACTGAGACTCATGAAACCAGGGTCTTTAAACTAGTCTTCCTTCCACACAGATTTTCAGCTGCCACACAGTGACATTTCTAACGAAAATCGTAGAGAGGAAGTTCATCTGAAGTGTAATGTTTCTTTATTGGTGGTTGCTGGACTAACGTTCTAGCGCACGCTTCATTCCGCTGAGTCGAACTGAGTGAGTCTGGCTTTAATAAGCTCTCTCCTCCGGTGCACAGCGAGCGGCACTGCCCCTTCACGCAACCTGTGCTCACTCACGGCGATAATCAGGCAAGGACCGGAGACAGGCTGCAATCAAACGTATTGATAAAAATCGTTGTTAACAGCAGCCCAGTCTCCCTAGACGCTCTCCCTCCCACTTCCCCCTACCTGCTTCCGTTCACGTTCGTAAATTTCTTTGACAGTTATTTTTTCCTACTGTGACGTCACGTGCTCCAGCTGACAGACATTGGTTTAAGTACTCGTCCCAGGCCAGGAAGGTTTAGCCATCAAACGCTTTTAGAAAAAATCAGATTAATAACATCAGCAGGGCATACACGATTTTGTATATATTATTTGTATATGAAAGATAAAGATATAAGTACTTCTATGCAAAGATTTCTGTTACTGTATCAGTGTTCGAAACATTTAGTTCAGCTTTACGAAGGACGCTTATGGCTGTTGAGTGCTCTAGCTTAGGGTTGGGTTGCGTAGTGGTTAGGGCATCCGCTTCCGAGGCGGGAGGTGGGTGGTTCACACCCCAGTCGAGTCATACCTAAGACTTACAAATTGGCAATCTAGCAGCTGCCCTGCCAGACGTCTGGCACTAAGGGAAGAGTAGTTAGACTGGTTGGACTGGTGTCAGTGTACTGTGACTGGGTGGGACTGAAGCCTGTGTTGCGACAACATCTAAGCATCAGCGTCCTGATATTCACATAGTTTACGACTGGACGTTAAGCAACAGCCAACCAAACCTTATACCTTTGTGTGCACCTTTAATACGAAAGGAGCGGGGATAGAAACGCCATGCATCCTATCCCAGGTCTAAAGTAATAAAACATGAAGAGATTTTTGGAGATCTAAGCTGACAACAAGCGAGCGATAAGTAATTCCTGTATGATTATTTAAAAAAAAAATTCTGGGGTTGTTTTAGACAAGTTAACGTGCTGCCACACTGGGACTGGTGTCAAAACACAGGCTTCAGTCCCACCCAGTCACATTATACTGACACCAGACCACCCAGTCCTAGTGCTGTTCCCTATAGTGCCAGGCGTCCGGCAGGACAGCTACTAGACTGCCAATTTGTAAGTCTTAGATATGACTCGACTGGGGTGTGAACCACCGGCCTCCCGCCTCGGAAACGGACGCCTTAACCACTAGACCACCGACGCGGTAGACCAGTAGATCTTTATTTCTGAAAAAATGTGATACTCATTATCTTTTGCTTGACAAAAGTTTTCATCATTAAAGTTACTTTTATCCTCATTTATGGAAAAGCAGACGCAGCATATAGGAGATCTTGAACAGTGTGAGCTAATTTCATGGCGTTCAACCTTTTGAAAACCAGTGCAAGCCTCGGAATTTTGACGGATTCAAAGACCGCATTGATTATCACAAAACGCTTATTCAACACAGAAGCCACCACAGACGATGCTTGTGCCGTAAAACGATTTCCTCATCTGAAAGAAATGCATTAAAAAAAAGTCCTTTAGAGAATCATTCTAAAGGCTTTTGCACCGGAAGTACGACCTTTAGAGAGAGAGAGGTTGCGCGTGATGAGCACATCGTGGAAGCAGGCATTAAGCACTCAGCTGTCAACTGGCTGTCTTCGCCATGTCTGATAACACGCGTGAACGTGTATCTTCCATTTAGCCAGACAGACACTTAATTCTTCCCCCGAGACCAAGACACTCGCCTGGCTCCGCAGGGATGTGGCCTGGGAAACATTTCTGACTTCTTCTGACAATATCGCTTCTTGAAACTAACTGTGCGTTTGTGAAAATAGGAAAGCGCGGGTATATTGCTACGTAATTGCCGAAATCGATGTAATCACTCAGTATTAAATGTAGAAGTTCTGATTTGCGAATGAAGGTACATTTTTTAAAGCAGGACATTACACTTTAAGAGCAGCATTTACAATTTCTCAGGTAAACATAAACAAGGCTAGCAAACTCTTGGAATAAATCCCACAAACTAGTAAGTGTGCACGTGCGTGGGTAGTGGGTATACGTTTTATATCAAGCTATGAGTTCCAAGAGTGCTTGCGTGTAAGTGTGTGTATATGAATGTGTGTGACGGGGACAGCGTCACGCAGGCACAGGCGAATTAAAAATTACCTGCGGTGAACTGGTTTATTGGTTCTAATATGCATATTCCTATTATCCAGAGCTTAAAGTATTGATTAAATCGTGAAAAGCATGCGAAAAATAAATTATACTTCTTATTAAGAAAAGCAGTCCGCAAAAGTAGTTTTCGTTTAAGTTTTAGTGTTTCAGCATATGACTTTTTATGCACAGCTCGTTTATTTATAGATTTTACATTAAATTGTAATGCACTCGCATGTGTGGCTGCATAAGCAGCGATGCTTTTAGATTCTGCACTCCGGTAATTCGATTACAGCAAGTGAAAGAGAACGAGCTGTGTTTTACTCCGTGTCGCCATTCAAAGTCTGAGCAGGCCGACGTTGTGTCTCCTGCTTGCTCCACGGCACCGCAGCTAGACTCTCGAAAAAAAAAAGTGGTGGGAATGGAAGAGCAATTTCTTACATAACTGCAAGCGATACGGCTTCTCACGCCGCTGCTAGCTATGATAAAAGCGAGCTTTGGCCCCACGTTTTGACAAGCCCTTTGGTTAAAGCAAGAGGAATTGTCTTTCGCTATGGGTAAGATCAACAGACGTAACAACAGTGCATTGAGAGTGAGTCTGGCCGTGCACCAGATACCACAGATACCAGTGGTAAGTCCTAGGACATGCGCAGTTTGGCCGAAACCCACGAAGCTCTCTCTCATCATATTTTGGAAGGGAACAATTGTGTCCCTCATAATTTTTTTCATACAACGCAGATTCAACGATGAACTTTGTCAGAAAACGTGAAAGGGTAACTTAGTATAAAGAAGGTAATATCAAGGGTGGGATTTTTTTTCGTGGAAATACAAATTTAAGATACGAAACTTTTTTTGGTCACATCAAACCTGTAGATTATAGAGTTTCAACATTAAAGAGATTCAGAAATTAGAAACCGCCTCATTTCTTTTCGCATATCAGAAGTTTAAAAAAACCCCAAATGTTAGATGATGGTAATCATTAGGCTTATCTATGAGCGCGATTAAATTTTCCAAATCTTTGAAGTACCTCTGAGGATTCGTTCATGATAAGCTGGTTCAAAGATGGCGTCAAGGTGCGAAAACATAGTAAATGTTACGGAGTAGTTTCGTCAGACACCCACTCCCCCAAAATGCGTGTGTCTGCACAAGTAGGAAGCACGCGCCGATGCTGAGCTTTCTGCATTTTCGCTAGGCGTTCGTGAACGACGATACGCCACGGCACTGCGCCGTGCATGAAATATTAAAAATTAAACTACCGTTTTGGGGGAATATTGTTGGTACTGCTATTGTAGAACAGTTGGACAAAAACAAAACAGTGTGCATTCTGATGTCATCCGACGGCTGCAAGCTGTTGACGAGTTGTGTCATTATCCGACATCTGTCGTGCTCGGAAACCATACACTACGGAGTTACACAGAGTGGAGGAAAGAAACAAAACAGTAATTAGCAATATAAACTTATGCTCATAATAACGATCGAAGATGATGGAGGGTGTGTGGGGGGAATTAGAAGACGGATTCGTTTACGAAATTCGTTTTAAAAAAAAAATCCCGATAAGAGCATGTAGATGACAAAAGATTCCCGACCCGTATATAGTCTTCGCAGTTGGATATGTGTTACAGGCCTTTCCAAAATTATCTTTCACAAAAATTTTATACTACTGATAAATGTTCGGCATTTTTCATGAGACATCATCCAATACTAGTGGTGATATAAATGTCGAAAGGGACATTTTTATGGAACCAAATCACCTCTTCTTGATATCCCGACCAGACTGACGCGAAACAATAAAGTCCTGTTTCCAGTGTCAGTCCTAAAGGCGACTGACTTTCTTTTATTTTCACGATAGGAGAGCAACGACTTCAGATAGCCTCTGACAGAAGAAATATAGGTTACTAGAGCATCCGTGTGAGAAAACACTTCGCCAAGAACAGTGTGTGAACCCGGCTGCCTGTTTTGACCCCACCCAGCCAGAACTCGATAAGACCGCGCGTTTGGCACTGAGCTGCAACGGAAGCAGGCGGAAGTCTGGGGCCTTTGGCACACCTGCCGCTTTCAAACATTGTCTGAATGTGGGATGATGATTCAAAAGATAGTAAATAAATTATGTTTTGATGAAAAATCAGATCTGTCACGACATCCGGAAAGTGGCTCAAGGCTGTGAAGGAAAGTCGCGGTCGACAAACTGGAGTAATTTTTTTTAAAACGACAGTCATATATTGAATACTAATATTTTTCTTTTTAAGTGATTGGTTGCACGCGCACTCCATGCACACATTTCATGTTAACACTGTAAAATGGCGTTTTTCACCTGACTGTACCATCTTTTTTTTAGCTTTGTTTATCTTATCTTACCAATTTCTCCGTCTCAGTTTTGACACAGGTCACATGTAAGTAACGGAAACTAACGGCTGTGTCGACTATCAACTCTTTTTCTCACGTGCTGTTTTGAAGTACCGTGGTCCGGGTAAACCAGACATCGTAACTCGCTGAAGATCCAGAACCTGGGTTCAGAATCAATAACAATAAATAGGTCTTTATGTACAGGTGGATGCCACACCTTGTCGGAAATGGGCTTGTGTTCGTGACAACCAGTTATATATCTTTATGCGCATGACAGAACTTTAATGGTTCGAAGTTATGACTCCAGCACCCGCTTGTTATCTCACCGCGGTGTCTAACAATGAAAGTTTTAAAGTCTGTTTCGCGGAAATTACGCTCTTTCCTTACACCCACTTTATCTTTTCAGATTATTCCATATGAAAATAACTCTAATAAGCTATGAAATTTAGCGAGTGGGAGGGGTTGGGTGAAGGCTAGAGGAATATGTGTTAAATACTTCTGTGAGTGAGCTAGCGAGCAAACGAGCGAGTGAGGGAGGGTTGTGAGGGATTGGCTGAAGGAGGGATAAAGATAACGAGCATGTACGTGAGACGATGAGATGATGAGATGCTTTCTAACTGTGTTTCTGCAATCGCTGGATCCATGAAATTTTTAATGGTTTCCTGTTGGAAATCAACCGTAGGGTCTCAATTTTATGATCTCCCCTTTGGTTATTTGAGTATCAGACAGTTTCTTTCGCTGCTTTTATCTCCTCGTGGATCCCCTGTAGCATGAACTTCGTCATGAGAAGCGGGAAGAGTTCACTTTGCTTTTTAAAGAGACATTTATGCTGTTATTTAAAGTTTATCATTTTGATGAGATTTTCTTTATCTCGTAGAGTTCCTCGCCATTTTCTGCTTTCTACACGCATTCGTTCCTGCAGGCTTGTTACCATGGGGACTGATTCCCAAAGCTGTTCTTATTTTAAAGTCTCTTCCATTCTTTAAAAGAGTGTTCGAGTGCGATTCGGATCTTTGAGTTGTTCTTTAAATGTTTACTTCGATGTGTGTATGTGTGTGTGTGTGTGCACGACCATGCGTGCATGTATTTTCGACGATAGCTTTTATGTTGCTTCTCTTGCGGGGAAAAGTTTTGTATTAACCGTCCGGATGGCAAGTTGCTGTCACGTGCATTTTCTGTACATGCTACCTGCGGAACACGGCCTCGGTAGACCCTAGTCGGGCCGCTGAGCGACATGCATATACGGTGGCCCCAGTCTCGTCCAGCGAGCATCCTTCCCCCGGTGAAAGCCCAGTTTTGATTCACCCTATGTTCCGCTCAGAACAGAAAGTGCACAGTGTGAGCGAGGGTTGCGAAGTGCAGTGAAGACAGCAAACGTGTTAAATGGATTAAGTCTTTGAAAGACAGGGCAGGCCTCGCGCGCCGCAAAACGAAGTGCGCGAGAGAAAGAGCGCGGTGGGTGGGAGAAGGGAGTGGGTAGGAGGGAATGGGTAGGAGGGGGTAGGAGGGAGTGGGTAGGAGAGCTCGTGACTACAAACGGCCCAGGAAGAGGTTTGGGGAAGGAAGGGGGGGGGCAATTTGCCCAAGCTCCGCGTCTGACGTGTTCACTTTTATAAAATACGTGAGAGGCTGCAGGCAGTGCCTCATCTTCTCTCGCCCGTGACTAGTTTTTGGGTAGCGAACATGAGGGCCTGCACGCGCGAACGCCTGACTGTGCCCCTCCCACGAAAGGTAAACACGTGCGAAAAATTTACGGTACCGTAGGGGAGGAGTTGCGGGGAGGGGGAATGGGAGGCCGGGAGAAGAAAGGGAGATAAGTGGACGCGCAGGTCACTAAACGGTGTCAAAACAGAAGATTAGGTGAGGGCCGACAGAGTTCTGCCTGTACACTGCCAAGAAACTGAACGCACCATCATGTTATTACCGCGACGAATCTATTTAGGAAGACCATCTATTTTTGTTTGAGTGAACGGACATCGTTCATGTATTCGTGTGTGCACGTGCATGTGTTCCTGTGAGCGTGGATGGGGCGTAGTCCGTATGTTTGCATGGGACCGAACGTGTGCGTGCATGCGTGCAGGAATAAATAGAAGCAATTAAACCCTTTCAAGTAATGACCACCTTGGGCACATTATACGTCATGATAGGTCAGACACATTCAATTGTTCCAGTTTCCCCGTAGCTGACAGTTAGCACCCGGAGATGCACAGTCTAGATTTATCTTTTTTATATTAACAACTTCTAGTCTGTTAAATCCACAACGAGATTTCAGTTTTCGAGAAGTTAAGTCAAACCTTTCTCAGCTCAAAGAGCTGTTGTCTTCTGCTGCATTCTCCTCCAAAATCAGCCAGACCCAGCGAAAGATTCTAATTTTAGAACATTTCTTCCAAAATTGTCACGCGTACACAGACTGCTCTCCCTGACGTGGGAGTTACCTGACATAGTTATCGGATCAAATTTATATAAATATGAACGCAGATATCCATGTTTTCAGAAACTTGCCAAATTCCCTGCCCTATACTCCCGGAACAACGCTCCCGTGAAACTTATAATTAGTTATTTTACGTGAGTCTCACGATTATGTATTTTCATATCCCGTACTTGCAAGTATTGAAAACAAACTAAGGTTAAAAAGTTTAAAAACAGCAATTACCTGCGCGACTCCATCTTAATTCCAGAAATAGCAAGAGATAAAGATCTCGGGATCCATATAGCAACGCCAATGAAAATAAACATCAAGATAATTGTATCAGACGAAAGCACTTTACTGATAATATTTAACAGTGAGGTCATGCTGCACTTCGCAGTCTGGTGTTTCTCTTGACCGCAGAAGAAATATATTTGTATACGTTGTTGTTGTTGTTGTTGGCCGGGATATTTTGCATTCTCTCTATGAAAACATACAGTATAAGAAAAAAAGGAGAAAAAGACACTATATATATATGTAGTTTTATTGATGAACACTACAAACTCCAAATACTATTACATAAGTTTTATGCTGGACTTCATGTCTAAACCATTTAAAACAATATTTTAGGGCGATATTTTTTTCTAAAATACTTGATCGTTTTAAACTAAATACGTTCAGTTTCTTGACACTCACTCACTCACTCACTTGCTCACTGTCGCAGGTCACGTTTTAAAATCGACAAAAGCTTTTTTAATGCTGTGTTCCTTGGTTGGTAGTTCACCACCGAGAACACAACATGTCGTCTGGCCCGTTCCCCAGCTTCAATCGATTTTTGTTTTCAGTTAGCTCCATTTGAGGCAAGAAAACTTCACGGATATCCTAGCGTCGCTAAATCTCTGCCCGCTTACAGAGAGAAGAGGGGCTACGAGGGATATCTTACGACACAGACATTCGCAAGCGCAGCTAACTTTTTCCTTCTGCTGTTTCACACCTTTCTGGCTCCTCAACTTCCGGCAAGATGCTGTCGGCGGCTTAGCCTATGGTGCATGCTACTGATTTTTTTTCAGATGGGTTTGCAACTTTTATGTAGAAAAGCAGAATCCTTTCTGGACATACAGTGCAATATCTTTTTCTAGCGTCTCCCAGGGCATGAAACACGTGTCTTCTAAATACGCCAAATACAAATAAATTAAATAAATAATAAGTTGTAAATACCAGCGTGCTTTTATGGTGCCTGTACGCTTGATAGCACCGCTTGATAGGCCCCTACAAAGTTTTGCCTAGAGGCAAACACAACAGAACAAGACTGAGCCTTCTCTTGTTTGAAAAAAATCTTTGGCAGGAACTGCTGTCAGTAGAGAGTTGTCTGTCCCCGGTGTTGACGGATCCAGGTAATCTCCATCAGTGACTGACTGCCATCAGTGGTTTCCAATATTTGTCAGAGAAACAGATTGAAAACGAAGACCAAACCAGTAATGATGTGTTTTTCTAGCGTCAGAGAGATCTTTCTCTGATACTTTCATGTTTTTGGTGGATGAGTTATAATAGCCTTTAACTTGGGTCTTATTAAAAAAATATGAACCAAAGTATATACAGGGAGGCGTGCTTACGCAATATTTATCTCTTTGCTGTCACAACCCTTGCTTCTTTTTGTGGACCCCATAACGTGTGTGTGTGTGCCTGTAGGTATGGTGTGCTAAACCTCATCAGTTTCGAATTGAAACCGTTTTGAACCAATCGCTATTTCTTATGAACACACAAAAATATCAATTGTGTTCTTGATATAAAAACCAGAGAAGCAATTTCTAAAAAAAAAAGTAGTCCAGCTTTATTTTGCTTGGCATTTAGCCTGTATCTGTCGGGAGGAGGTGAGGCTGAGACACAAAACCTTCCATATGAGGGGGTTTTGTTCTTTGGGAGCTTTGTGTTTTTAAATCCAGTGTCTTCGGGAAAAGCTCATCTCCTTAAGAGACGTTCACTCATCGTATTTCACACAGCTCGGCCAAAAGTCGAACTAAAGCAGCAATCCAGAAAATGTCGTAACCTCTCTCTCGCTCCTTCCCTCTACTTCTCTCTGTTTACACTCTCTCTCTCTCTCTCTCTCTCGTTGATTCTGTTGGAGGGAATATCTGTACCACCTTGAGGTAATTTCGCTCTATTGGGGGTGGGGGGGTTTCACTTTTGGCTCAGTCTCAAAGGATGTGCGTATCAGGACAGTGCTGCTTGAGACAAGTTTACGTGCTGCAACACTGGCACAAGGCAGGCTTCAGTCCCACCGTCACTTTATACTGACACCGGGCCAACAAGTCCTAGTACTGTTCCCCATAGTGCCAGGCGTCTGGCAGGGCGGCTAATAGATTGACAGTTTTTGAGTCTTAGGTATGACTCGGCTGGGGTAAGAACCACCGAAATTGCATCTCGAAAGCGTGTACTTTAACCGTTAGACCACCGAGGCAGCACTTTGGGGGCTCTCTCTCTCTCTCTCTCTCATATATATATATATAATATTTTCCAGCTACAGAGATGGTTGCGATTTTCTGCCTTGCACAGAAGATCTAAGCCAGCTTCGACGACTCTGAAACATCTATGCTTATGACTGACCTATAGTTCCTTACCACTAATATCCTAGTATATATATATATATAGTACACAGTAGAAATAAAGCCAAATTATCGAGGAATGTTTTTACGCCAGTTTCTACGTGAGACAAGACTTTGAATTTCAAAATCTTGACTATGCATCATAGAATTCAGATGGCGTGCTTCAGTGACAAACTGATTTCAGGTGATTGATGGCGGGTCTGTAGCCTGTCAGATGGCCTTGACATTTGAAAACCCCGACTATGGGCTTACACTCTGCTATATTTGTATAAAAAGAAACAATATTCAATCCTCCCTTCATAATTATAAATGTCATAACAGCTGCATTGACCCGGTGAATGAGTGCTTCGCAAGGAAGTGCCAAGCCGTTCTGAGTGCGTTGGTGTAAATGAGGGTTCACGTAAGAACGCCGCCATTTGCGGCAAATGAGGAGAGTTGTACGAACACCAAGCTCAAGCTTGTGCTAAGCTGCATCGTAGCCCTTATTTCTGATGCAAATCACCTCCACTCATCCATCCAGTCTCTAGAGGTGCAGTATCGGTGAGGAGGGGTGTCGATGGGGTATCGGTGGGGTGTCGGTGGGGAATCGGTGGAAAGAGCTTGACTAACTCAAGAACGAAAGCAGAAAATTGCCATTAAACCAGCAATAAAACTAAGTGGGATGAAAAGTATAAAAACAAAAGCAAAGGTACAAGGAAAGAAATGGAACTACAAAAGAATGAAGTCATGTTGTTTGATTCCACAAGTGTTAACCAAACAAGAGTAACAAAAATGAAAAAAAGGGGAATGCTTTATGTTTATACTTTAGAATATATGTTTACGGGACTGGAAAACAGTCTGCGTTGAAGGCCTAATTTAAAAAAAAATTATTCCAGATGTCATTAGATGGTTAGGCAAAAACAGCCCACCAGCTATTTATGATATTCTTTGTAAAGAACAAGATTGGGGAAAATCTCAGTGCGAAAAGAACAAGTATTATGAACATTTTATTCTTTTTCAGACGCTAAGCCTGGCATTTGTGTCTGCTACACCCAAGTTATTGTCATCGATTGTTGTACATACTTCCAAGTCCTAACTTTATAGACCAAAGCAGAGGTCTGTGTGTGATAAAAATGTGGCATTTAATCAATGGAGACTATCTTAATGTTGAAATGTTGCATTTAATCAATGTATGATACCCGAAACTTTAAACACGTTTAACATGTATCCGAGCAATGTTGAAAGAAGGCTTGAAAAACCGACAGCATATATACACTTACATATGGCAATAAGTAAACAACCATCCAGGTCGAAAGCATTATTGTGTATATACACAGAGCTTATGTAACACAAAAAAACACTCATTCCCATTCTCTCCCCGCTGACAAACGCAAACCATTTACCATTTAATGCCACGTAAAGCACAAAGGTATTGCACAAAGGCAAACATGTGGTTACGGGTTGAATAGCCGCTGGAAAAGAAAAGGTTTCGATCGACACAAAATTGTTTATCCTCTTCAGTACGTTTAGAAAACTGATGTTCCGGGAATGGAAATAGATTTGCTGATGAGAGCGTGAAGAGGGATTCGCGTCACAAGAATTGCTGGCATGACGGTTACCACCTTCTCTACGCGAATAAGTCACGTCAGCTGACCAACCCTTGTCCAGTGTCCACGCCTTGCGATAATGATTTATCTTTTTTTATTTTATTTTAATGATCTGAACTAATGCTTTCTGAATGCCGCACGTGCCAAAGCCACTGATAGAGTTTTCGGAAAGAGGGACAGAGGAATGCAAGAGAGACAAGCCTTTTGCTGTTCCTGGCTGTGTGCTCTTGCTAAACTGCAGATGTTGCCGTTGTTGTTGTCAGTTCTTTCTTCTCAAGGGTTTAGCAAGGCGCCGGCAATCAGATTCAGGAGCAATTTTCTAGTTGAAAAAGAAATGAAAACATACCTCATAGATGATGGCTCTAGTGAAGATGTGATCTGGAAACACGCAAGAAAATTTCATACAATACTTGGAGAATCTTTCAAAACTTTTATTCTTATTCTAAGTTCATTCTATCACGATTCAGCTAATTGCACGTGTGCATGATCTTTGCAGAAGTTGGACACTTTTTTTGTGCTGCGTATACTTCATTCTCATGGCTCCGTTAATGGCTTCTATTGTTAATTCGAAATCTGGTTACTTTGCAAGTGCGTGGCACAGTTCGTCCAAATCCAGGCAAAGCTACCGAATCATCGCCTGACAGAAGCAATAACATATTAATGTTCCGACAACTCTATCAGTGTCTTTGGCACGTGCGGCATTCAGAAAGCATTAGTTCAGACCGACCTGAGCGTCCACCTGTGGCGAGTGTCTGTGATGCCACCTAATCAGCCCAATTTCGAATCAATTTAATTAAGGTCTTCTCAAGCGTAAATGTGTTGCTTGAAGCCCCATGCGTACGAAAGGAAGAAAAGGGACCAAAACTTCTTCTGGCTTTCTGAGTGCGAAATCCAGCTGGCGTCAGCCGACTTATTGTCTCTTCGGGCGGCCGGTACCTCGAACACCAACGAACACACTGCTGGCGTCCTATCATGGCGACACCGAACATTTCGCATGTTTAATTGATGTAAGCACGCGTGCCGGATATCCTGTGCTATAAACTGGCGACCAACGCTAGACACGCCGGAAAAACAAAATGAGGCTGGAAGCTCTGGTGACACGCAACTAACACATCTATCGTTAAAGCAGAGACACCGGAGAGGGACCGCATTAGCATGGGGGTTAGTCATCGTCCTATCAATCTTCAGCTGCAAGATTTCGTTTTTCGAGGTTTCGAGAAAGCTGGGCAAAGAAACTATATTTGGACGCTTACGACAGACAAAGGTGTCATCTTCCCAACATCAGCTGGGTGCGTTGTGTCCTTGAGTCAGGGTGTTGTTTGCCTTTACACCAAAGGCATGTTTCGGTTCTGTCTGAATAAGATTTTACGTACAGAGGGGTATACGTTGATGCCATCAGACGCCATGTCGGCTACCAATAAACGCGGTGCAACGTGCCAGTCAAATGTGTTGATACTGTTTTGCAAGGGATGTCACTTCCCCTCTTAAAGTCATTAGAAACGAAGTTTGATAGGGCCAAGGGCGGTGATTTGATGGAAAACACCCAGCACGGTGCCTTGTGCAGTCTTGGCTAGCAGCCGAACGAAGTCAAACCCCTCTGTGAATGGACTCGCTTAACTGAACCGCGATACAGCATATTTGATGGTCTTACTACCCGGATCCCTGGGGAGTGGGTGTAGGGGAAAGTGAGAGAGAGAGAGAGAGGGAGATGAGATGGGAGGAGTGCATGCGTTTTTCTTTCGCCTGTCTTGGTTCTCTCATCCCTATGCTTTTCTCCCTCCTTCCTTCTTCTGTTAGTCTTTTATTCTCTTTCTGTTTTTCTTTCTTTTGCTATCTCTATGTCTGTCCTTCCATCTGTCTTGTGTTCCTCCTTCTGTCCGTCCGTCCGTCCTTCTTTCTTTCTTGCATGTCATCCGTCTTTCTGTCATTCCATCTGTTTTTCTTGCGCCTTTGCTTACGTCTCTCCCTCGGTCCATTTGTTTTTTCTTTCGTTCCTGGTCCTGTCTGTCTGCCTGCCTGCCTGCCTGTCTGGCTCGAGCGAAAAGATTTTGATCTAGGAAGACACCCATTTTAATCATGAAAATATTCCGAACAGCTTTCAGTTTTAAGAGCTCTCGTTATCAATAAATTCGGCTGAACAACTCGTTTCGGTAATAACACCTTTTACATATTTACAAGAAGTTCAAACGTCCTTCCGTTATGAATGACGAGACATACTGACTACACAAGTCCCGCTGGCAGGCGACAACGTGTAGACATTGCGTATCTGCCCATTTGTTAGTGACGTGCACACTCCTCAGAGATGAATCTACGAATCAATATGGTTTGAACAGAAAATCTTTATCTTAGATGACTTCTCAGCCAGTGGCAGACGGCCGTGCAGGAAGCAGGCAGGAAATTAAATGTGGCTTATCCGGTCCCAATGGCTGCTCACCTCAACTTCCAGACGCAAAGCTGCGACGCACACTGCTCATTTACAATTCACTTTTTTTCTTCGCGACCTTACTTCCCACACCACCAACCTTCCCCTGTTCCCTCACAACTCACTTTGCTGTCCACCGTTTGCTTCTCCTATCTTTCGTCTGGAAATTGGTTTTGTGACGTATTTATCGACATCAGTTCGCCGAAGTTCTTGCCTTGTCTGATGTTTATTGTTATCTTTTCTCCATCTCGTTTAATTTTCTTGTCTACTCATTTTTAGTGCACCTCTTACAGGTTTTCTGTGTGCTTCTTACAGACCTAGTGGCCCTCTTTAAGAAACACGGTGATGCCAACAAGTACGGTGACTTTATCACTGTCATTAATTTTCGGTAGTGTTAGACGAACTTCTGCACGGTTTAAGAACAACGCCATTTAGCTTTTGCGTCCAATAGCATCACCGTCTGGATGTTGGATATTTTGCTGTCAGGGCAAATAAGTTTTGCTGTGGGTTCTCTTTGTCCTGCCATGTCGGGTGAAATAGCTGAAAGTCATAACTTTGATTCAACAGGGTTTTTTTCTCAAATTGCTCATAAATACTTATTCTCAGATTGGGGACGTTTTGTGTATTTAGAGATACCTCAGAAAAAAGGTTTTCTTTGAGACGTAGAATGCTTCGCAGGTGAATATTTTCTTTTTCTTTTATGTATGGTAAATCAATTCTATAAATATAAATAAGAGAATCCAGGAGGTATAAATGCTTCGTATTTATTTTGAAATTATAGCAAATGTCTACCATGTGATAGTTATCATCAAATGTCTTGATTCTAAGGATTGTTTTCGATCTTTTCAGGTGGGCAGCTGCTACAACACTGTAAAGAATGTCAGGGAAAATGTCAGAAAGCTGGACAGTAAAAACAAAGTTTATGTCACATATTGTCAAAGCCCCAGAGACTTGACAGTGAACTACAGCCAGCCTTGAAAAGGTAAGAAGATAAAAAGTCATTATTTGCTTTTAAACTCCTTTAAAAGTGCCAGATTAAGCAGTTCGCTCCCAATGTTTTTTAATTACCATTATTTCATTTCTTTTGTTTGGTTTTGTTTTTGGCAATCAAATATAAATAATTATCCTTTTCAGATTTCGACGAAATAAAATTATGAATTAAAAATAAAATTACCAAATATAGAAAAATATACTCCGATATTCTCCAGCCTCACACTTCATTCTGCTTTCTTCTGAGTGGAGACAGAAATGTATTAATGACTATTCAGCATGATCGTTCGCGCAAGGTTGGCTATTTTTAATGCAGGCATTAGTTGTGAACCGTTCTGTCAAATTTCTGACAAGTGACATTATAGCCAGTGGAGTGAAGACTTAAACGTTTCCGACAGAGACATGGAAAGTTCGTTTCATCGCAACAGTGATGACATCATATAAGCGTCTGACACACATGGAATCCGCGTTCTTGGCACATCCAGCCAATCAGAACACACCAGGAGGCGAAGCATCTTTCCATCATACATCTGATCTAAACTCATGTTCCGCCTATAAACAGTTGTAGGGCTATCTGAACGCTATACTTTTGCTGAGTCTGACAAATTTAAAGAATGGACCAGCCTATAACCGCCCAGTGTGCCATACTTGGACCAGGTGACCTTAAGCGTTACCAGGGACGTCACAGATAGTAGAAACGTCCGCCAGCTCTCAGAAACACGCAGAACTGTATTCGTATTCCAGACTCGTTACACGCTGCGCGCATCCTGCGCGCTAGTTTAGACGCAATCGCGGTTGAGAAGGCTAGCCTGGCTAGCCTAGCTGCTCTAACCAAGTGTCGAAGGCGGCGCACGTGTCTTTCGGACATGCACCCCTCCCCCCCCCACCACCACCATTAGTCTGGAACCCTGACTTCCGCTCGTTAAAGGCGCGAGCTGGATGGCTAGAGCGTGTCCCCGCCAGATGGCGCTGGCCGCAAGTGCACCGAGTCGTCGCCCGCAGTTTTGTCCACTGGAAAGGGCCGACACTCAACGCGAAATCTGATGCACTGAAAACAAAATCTGCAACGTAACTACATCCCAGTGTTCCCAAAGGATAAAATGGCTGAAGGGCTTGCTCCAGTCCTATTACAAGCATGATCCGGATGAACGTGTACGATTAATGCGTTAAAGGGCAGCTTACATCAACCAGACAAAGTTTAGAACCATTTACATTATGCCTAAAGAGCACTTCTGGAAACTCCTTCAACCTAATCTTTTCGGGGTATTAACGTTTACTGAGTAAGAAAACATTAATACTCGTAATCCATCGTTCGATCGATCAATTCATCAATCAGTCCATTCAGCCATCTATCCATCAATCAATTACTGTATCACAGCATTTTAATTTCCAGCTTGCCTGAATCTAACTGTACAAATTATATATCAATAGATTTAATGTCGTCGTCGTGAAAAAAAACTTACGAGAATATAATTGATAGCTTTGAATGCAACAAAATTACAATGTAAAACAATGAATAATAAATTCAGCCATATAATTGTAAATTTTGTATTCTCGTGTTTTTCAGTGGGGATTACATTTTGGCAGCGTCAGTAACAGATGCTTTTTATTAAGGTTCAGTCTGTTAGCTGTTGCTGGTGTCATAGTGATGACCATATTTGACTAACTGAAGTGTCTGTCAATATCGTCATCTGTGTTATTAAAGCGCAGATGGAAGATTTCCGAGACAAAATCTTTGGGGATAATTACCTGTTATTGGTAGCCAAAGTATTTTCGTATTGAGCAGACAGAAGGCTTTCATGTCGGAACAATACAGACAGAAAAGGACTGCGAACTTCTGAAGATAAACTGCACTGTTTTGAATACCGGAGTGCTGAGAGATCAGTGATGAGGAGGCGAGCAGTATCGGATCAGATAAATCTTCAAGTCTTGATAAACATTGAAAATATTCAGCATGCGCTTGTAGAGACACACAGTCATATTGGCTGTACCCTAGTATTCAGGACGATATCGGCAGATGGTCTAAACAGTTAGGGGGGGGGGTGTGCATTTTAGATTATCGGCCGACATTGCATTGCAT
The DNA here is from genome assembly GCA_004794575.1 of Lanistes nyassanus. Taxonomy (NCBI): domain Eukaryota; kingdom Metazoa; phylum Mollusca; class Gastropoda; order Architaenioglossa; family Ampullariidae; genus Lanistes; species Lanistes nyassanus. The sequence goes on along the minus strand of SMGT01001154.1, from coordinate 325,488 downwards.
GCTGAGCCTCTTGGTTGTAAACATCAACAGAGATGGTAGAAACGACTGCTGCGGAAGTTTTCTCAAGTTCAGTGACTGTGACTGTGTTACGTGTGTTTACCTTTGCCTTCTGCAGAAACAAGGCTCAGTCGAACAAGCAGCATAGGCAGGTGCAAAGACAACGTGCAGGTCAGTCAGCGAAAGCAGTTTATTTGCTATTACTAAGTCGCACACTGACTTCGATCCCGCCCGAAGCGTCCCTTTTCTGTTCTAGACTATTCTCATCAAAGCTTGCTGGCCGGCTTGTTATCGTCAAGGCAAAAAATAGGCCGGACGTTGAACGTCCATTACCGGTGGCTATTAATTTTTTTGTGTGTGGAAAAGGCAAGACATTTTCAGATAAGCGAGATTTCTTCCCAAAATATCTTAGCCTAATGCTTTTGTAATAACGAGATAACACGTCATATCGAAGTATATCTGCGCCTGATGTATTTTTTAAAAAGTGTTATCAAACTACCAAACTTAATCCGTGCGATTATTTAAAAACAATACTGATTTACGTATGAGTTTGTTACAGCTATAAATGCATGTTTACAATATTAATGCCTGGAAACAAAAGTCAGTGTGTTCTGCTGCCAAGAAAGAACTTGGCACAAATCCAGCAAAACAACTTAGATTATTTGTCTGAACGACTGATCAGTTTTATCGCAGCAGGCTTTCGTTTGATAGATAATAGAAGTGGACAGATATCTGCAGACCTGTCTCTGCTTCTGGTTGGCCATCGATTGTTAATCGTCTGATGAGCTGGACAAGGAAAGCGACAAGCATGATAGCGTGCATTGAGATGACCATGATGTGTTTAAAAACTACGCACGGAATCCTATCAAAATTATGTCCTAACACTAACCACCTCTCCTTCTGTCCAGCCCCTGGCATCGAAGTGACTCCCCTAATGAACTACGTGAATTCAATGTATTCAGAACTCACACCGCAGGCAGGGTCAGAAGATCAGGTACTAAAGATTTAGGTGGGCTAGCCAAATTCTCGAGTAACAACAGAAAATCGTTAATCCTACCTGAACTGTAATTCGACGTAATTCGGCTACAGCCTAATGAAGGTGCTACCAGCGTCTTACACCTTAACTTCCATCTGTTTATGAGCAACGGATGGCTTTTTTAGACTCGGCGTGAAGTGACAGAGCAGGACAAGACCCCCATTAGCGTCCTTTAACGATCGTTTCAAGGAGTGTGCACATTTGTCTTCTCGAGCCTCGAAACTGATGTCGACAGTTTTGCATGCCTTCCTTAAGCCGTGTTCTAATCTACTGAAGCATAGGCTAACTTCACAAGGTTGGGACTTCGCTAAGTGAAAAATGAGACATTGCGAAGTGCCTGGACCGGGTTTAGCGCTTGACTGGTCGTGCCGTGTGAAGTCCGCCTCTAATTGAAATGACTTCAAGATGTGTCTGCACCGCGCGCCCGGACTGGCTGGAGACTGATAGCTCTTTCTTGCGGAGGTTCAGAACTTAGAGCAATACAACTCCCTTGCGTTTACATCGCCTCATCTAGTGGCACATGATTTATTTGACTGACCGTTGGTATGGAAACAACCTTTAGAACTTGGTTTCAGGTATTTTGTTTGTCGACAATAAGTATTTAGTAAATTTCTTTCAGACTAGCTTTTGTCGGGTCCCTCTACCATGAAGATATCTCTGTCCATCCGTTCGTCCGTTCGTCTATGAAGGGGTGCGTGCGTGTGTGTGTGTGTGCATTGTATTTACGTTGATATTCTGAGGTGATTGTGATTGCCTCAAAAAAACAGCGTAAGTGTACGTAACTTCTAAACTGAAGCATGATGTTTTTATTTTGCGACGTGACTAAATTAAGTACTTAAGGACTCCACTTGAGCTCTCTAGACTTAATGTCATATATATGCATTCCATCCTCAATAAAATGGAGCAGCAATTCACGTCATTTCTGAGAAATATCCCTTGCAAACAGTTCTTTCATACAGATGTGTGAGTATGATATTGTGTTTTATATAATTACTTTTTCACGCTCGATTTAGTTTATCTGTACCGCTCAAAAGAATTGAAAGGCCAGTGGAAAACTGCTTGATGCTAAATCAAGACGGTCGTCAAAATGAGCTCACGAAGTGTACCTCATTCGTTAGTGTAAAGACCAACAACAGATTTCATGGGTTATTTTCTTTACAACAGCAAAATTTCCTGCTGCGAAGAACACAACCCAAGTATACAAAAGTCAGCGCAGGTGCAGCACAGACTAAACAATGTCAAAACGCGTGTAGCCGCCATTGGCCTGTACGCAAGCAAGACATCGTTGTCCCATGGATTGTCCTCAGAGTAATTTGCAGGATCGGCTTTCAATTCTTTTGAGGTGTATATTTACACGCCTGTAGTCAATGGCACGACAAAATGGCAAGCTGAAAACAAAATCCAGTCTTTTCTGTTTATGCAGTGTTCCAGTGCCCAAAAGCAAACTATAAGTGTTGGACTACATCATATTTCCATTAGTACACTTTCTCAGGATCTAAATTCTCTTCCACAGAAAGAGGACGTAGAGAAGACAGAGAAAGAACCGGGATGAACTAAATGAACTTAACGCTTCAATGAGCAGAGTACCTGCTACAAGTGGTGGCTTCGTTCCGTGCAAGGAGAGCAAAGAGGGTTAGGTTCAAGTTTCCGTTACACCAGGGAAAGCTAGCGAGTCGAGTGTACGATCACCCAGCTATTTTTAGAAACTGTTCTCGTCCCCAGGGTTCGTTTGAAGCCTAACCTTGTGGCTTTGTCGTCAGGATCTCTCTCACGGCAGGATTTCGCGTACTGAAATTCATTTAACTCCATTTGCTATCCGAGACAAATTCTACGTCGTGCTTACCTGGAAACCGTTCTCAGAATAGAAGTACCTCTGAACTGTAGACGTTTCCAGTATTTCAAACAGCTTTTTTCCTTTTACCCCAGCCTACTTTTAAGTTGATTAGTTCAGCACACGGGTTTTACATTAAGAAGCCGGTGAAAAAGTAACACGATGAGAACTTCCTGCTGCCTTATCAGACTCGGTAGTGACAAATCTGCACTAGAGAAGTCTGCGTGACAGTGTCAGGTACAAATCGCGGATCGGGCTCGCGTCCCCAGCTGTACTATTTGTACCAGCCATGGTGTCAATTCATTAACGGAGCAAACCTTGATTTGAAGTCCATCAAGCTGACGTGCGACAGTCTGACGTCCAGTGCGTTATTGTTTTTCCATTCCCATTTTCACGTGTCCAGTTCTCCCCTCTTACCTTCTTTTCTCGTATATTTTTCTGTTTATCTCCCTCCTTCCATTACTTCCTGTTCCTTTTTCTTTGGGTGGGAGGAAGGTGTTTAACTTGTCTCCTTCAGTACTCTCGCTAATCATTTAGCACAGCTTAATGCTTGCACTGGCATGAGGTGTGCTGGGTTTGATTTCAGAGATCTAGCAGAAATTGTACTGCTTATAAAATGTCTGAAGTGCGTCTCGCGTCACGTTAACGGAAGGAATTTACGTCGCGCGCAGAAGAACTCAGCATAACGCCTGCTCTCACCAAACATCTGCTCAATCACACTGAAAGACCGTTGCTAACCCGCCGCTGCGCTCCAAGCTTTGCTGTACCCCGGACTCGGGGGCCGCGCCAATCGCACTGCGGAAACTTCTCGCAAAGACTCTCCACAGCAAAATTAACGAACTTCAAAAACCTTTAATATCAGCTCAAGGCCAAGCTCACAAAGGCTCGATCCATTTGGAGTTAAGTGAGCATCGACTGGACAAGAAAACTCACAGAAGCTCGTGTTCAGAGCCCTCACAATGTAGCTCTTCATTCAAAAATGTCAGGAAGGACGCCATCTTTGAAGGCTTGTGTTCTGCAACGCGCCTTTGTGGGCAAGAGAGTTTTCCCTGGTTACAATCTTTCGTGTCCGCTTTTTTTGGCCTCTTTGTGTGATTTTCTACATTCTTTTCCTTTGTGACTTCTCCTTTCCTCGGGTCTCCTCGTCATTGACATTGTCAGAACGGGCAAATGGTTTGGTCTGAAATGCTGTCCTTGATTAGAAACACCACGCTACTGCTAAGTTTCAACATCATCACTCGAGGTGCTAAGATGCCGATGTTATATGAAACGTATTCGCCTTGCTAAATAAAGGCCACAAATATTTTTTAAACTTGCCTGGCCTAGAGCTTAAAAAGATTTATAGTAAGGATGTCAGTATATTTGTCGACGAAACTTTCAAGCATCGTAATTTAAAGCATGCAGTGATTGCTTTTGATTAAATATGTGGGTTTTGTGTTTTAGTATCCATACTTGTCAAGAGATGAACTGCAATGTATAAATTATAAAAACATGTGTATATAGCTACTGTCACAACTAGGGAGATTTCTTTTTGCCCTTGACGGGTCGTCTCCTATTCTCGCTCACACGACCACCGTCAAGAGTGTGACATATGCGTAGGTGGAGCTATCACTGTATTACTAACATTAATTAATATGATTTCTTAATCATATGGCCGAGCCCCCACCACCTACAGTCTCCCATAAAGAACAATAAAAGACTGTAATACAGTGAACACAAAAAAGAAGAATGTATTGTTGATATAAACAGCGAGTATTTACAATCAAGACAATATATGCTACAATTCGTTTTAACTCTAGGGGTCCCGCAATTTCCTTCTGTTTGAGCTAGGTCTACAATAACATCTAATACCACCCTACATCACCCGCCTCGCAATTAAACACAATGACAAACCACGTACCTCAATCTCGCCTTTGGTTACGAGAAAAGAATGACCACGTGATGCACAACACTCACAGAACACAA